>CM026199.1:16348706-16879284 GCA_014839995.1 Xenentodon cancila
ATTAACGAATGGAATGATGAGCCAGAGACGCATTTTATGTGTCATTATGAAAAGAATGCATTCCACCCTAATAACTCCACATTCATTTCTCTGTTTGTGGTCTGACATGAAAATTCAACCACTTGTGAAAAGAGGAGCAATGTTCGCAGTCCTTCAGGCATCTTCACCACTGTTTATATTTATATTAAAAGGAGGTCATCCAGTGGTTATTTTGCAAGGTTTGGTTGACCAGCAGCATTCTCCATCCCCTCAGAGGCTGAAAGTTGGAAATGCCTTCAGCTAAAAATGCCTAGATTATGTGGAGGGCTGGTTGGTTTGGAGCTATAAATCCTCAGACTGCACATTTTGTGGATCTGATCCTGCTTAAATTAACTGCACAAAAAAAAAAAAAAAAAAAAAAAAAAATTTCTGAAGGATCATCTCACTCAGGTACAGTAATAGTATAACTGCAAAAGTTAATTGTTTTGTGCATTTTGACGCCGGGGGAGATGCAGCTCTTTATCATGACACATGCATCTTTGCACAATGCAAAAACAAGATGTTAAAGAAATGCACGACTGTCTTTGTTTTTCATCGCAACTAGTTTTATTTTGGCAGTGCTTTGTTATATAATCAAGTTACACACCATGGTCTCCAAACACATTACCAATCTGTGCTACTGCACTTCATAAAACCCTCTTTTACAACAGTGGAAAACTGAAGAGTTTGACTTAACTTCTTTTATTGCACCTATTTTTTCCTTTTTTACAGACCATGTGTTAGAGTCTTGCTGTGAAGTGCTCACACTTTACCATGATGGGTGAAATCATTCGTTAAAGAGCCTCTGAGGTTGCCCTCTGTGCTTTTAAATCTCTAAATCTTCTCTCAGTGAACAATAGTGGGTCTTGAATTATTCATTTGGTTCATCCGATACCTGTCTCCAAATACCAGAAGGCAAAAATGCTCACGTAGAGCCTGTGTGTGAGGTCTTTCACAGCACGGCGTGGCATTAAACTGATTTTTGAGATGCCTCCTAAAGTAATTGTAAAACATCTGGGATTTAGTTGAGGAAATTCAAAAGGAGACACCATATGCCTGTTTAAATAAAGTATGCATGCTTGTATTTCCACTCAGTGGTAGGATGCCACAGGCCTCCGGTGCCCACCCATGGTTCCACAGAGGGTCTGTTTCACCACTCCGGTGCACGCATCACTTTCCGTTGTGACCCTGGGTTTGAGCTGCGGGGGTTTCGTACTGCCATCTGTCTAGGTGATGGCACCTGGAGTGCACCTGCCCCAGAGTGCGGTGAGATTAAAATGAGAAACTTTCTTTCTCTCTCTCTCTCTCTCTCTCTCTTTCTCTCTAAGAAATTACAGTTTGAAACATGGAGAAGCCGTAAGTGTGTCACTTGTCTCTTGATGCCATTCAGACCGTCAGATCATGGAAAACTCTCTCTCCTTCAGTGCCAGTAGAAAGATTCTGTACTCTACCGCCCAAGCCGGCGAATGGTGACCACTTCTTGGTTTATGGACCCAATGATGTCCTCATTGCTCTGCAGTATCTGTGCCACCAACCATACGAGCTTAGTGGGGTGTCCCAGAGAACCTGCCTCGCTAACAACACCTGGAGTGGGACTCCTCCTGTTTGCATTAAAGGTACGGAAACTTCTCTAAAATATTGGAGCCCAGAGGGAAATTGAATGAGTTATTAAAGTTAATATGATCTTCTCGTGTTTTATCCGCAGTGAATAACACGCTTTCTGAATCAGAAAATGACAAAGGAATAGAACCAGGAAAGGGTAAGGAAATAGACATTTACACTGACAAAGATATCAGCAGAAGTAAAGAGAAAGACCAGGAAAACACAACTGAAGAAAATGTTTTTGGGAAGGATACAAGCACCGGACTGGAGAATACACCAGTGGTGGACATAGAAGATAGATATACGGGAATCATTCCAAATAAAACTGTGGCCAAGGGAAGGAATGAGGGAGAGCTGGAGGAGAGGAACACTGGGTCAGAGAGGCCGACTGAGGGCGGAGAAAATAAAGTGGATGGTAAAACCTCAGACAACAGTCGGAACGCAACTGAACAGAAACAACCAGAGGCACCAAAGCCACCTGAGGAAAAGGAAGAGGGATCGGACTTGGACCTAGAGAAAGAAAAAAAGGACTTCATAGAAACAGTTGTGAAAAACAAAGGGCAAGACGAGAAGGAAAGAAAAGAGGAGCAGGTGAATGGGAAAAGAGATCCAGACAAATTTGGTCCTAATGAGACCAAAGAGAGGACGGTCATACCTGAACGTGAAAACACAGTGGAGATATTTGAGTTGGATGTGATACAGAACAAAACAGAAACGCACGAGTCACAGGATTCAAAGAAAGAAAATAACACCATCGAACCTCCAATACCAGGAAGAAAAATGATTCCCACTAGAGTCAATGTGACACAGTTCACCTTATACAGAGCAGGTGAGGAACATGGGCGAGCAAAGGAAAAATCAACGACTGAAAATGACGTGACAGTGGAGGATTCCTCGAAGAAAACAGAGGAGTTGGAAGGAGAGAAAAAGGAGAAGGAGGAGGAGGAGGAGGAAAAGGAGAGAAAGGGCAATGAAAGCTTTGCAGGTGAGCGACTCAAAGAAAAGCAGTCATTGATATTCCAGTTCTTCTCAGCCATCACCATCGCCTACTGTCTGTTGTTCTTCTGTAGACAAAAGCTGCCCTCCTCTGCCTCGTTTGTACAATGGCTTCCACCAACCGGTGGCAGGGCTGGAGCCTGACACAGTGGAGTTCAAGTGTAATCACTCATACGCTCTCAGTGGCGACAAGAGACGAAGCTGCCAGCCAGACGGAACCTGGAGTGGCAAACAGCCCCTTTGTGTCAGAGGTACTCGGTTATCCTGACGTTTGCTTTGAGAGTAATGAAGATTGTGGATTACTTAAAGCTTTGTTTGTTTTTTTGTCACAATTAGTGCATCGATCAGCAGGTAGATGCTTCTGATGAGATTTTAGGACATAGTACGGCATATTCTGTAAATAAGTTAATAGTGTGAGTGATATTTCTGATCAAACGTTCAAGTCTCTGTGTCGTCATAAACGTTCACCTTCCAGTCATGTGGCTTACAGATGAACGCAGCGTGCAGCTAAGTTATAACAGATTAGTTAAACGAACCTGTTCAAGGAATCATAGACGCTCATCGAATTTCGAAGTGTGAGTTCTGTGTGTTACAGATGCTTTTTTATACTCTACGTGTGCTTGTTTGCAGCATGCAGAGAGCCTAAAGTATCAGAACTGGTTAAACAGAGAGTTCTGCCGCCTCAAGTACCATCCAGGTATGTTTGTCAATGCACTTAACGCTTTTCTGTTGAGTGAGTGCGGGGTTGAACTGATTGCTTAGAACATTTTTCCCCTCCTCCCCCTGCAGGAAGACTCCTCTGCACAGGCTGCTGTCCTCTGTAGTGGGACAGCAGCTCTGGTCTGACAGCTCCACCGCAGGCCCGTCGGAGCTTTCCCAGTTACCCCAGGGCTTCCACCATCTCTACACACATATACAGTATGAATGCGCATCTCCTTTCTACCACCACTCTGGCAGCGCCCGTCGCACCTGTTTGAAGACAGGGAAATGGAGCGGGCGCCATGTGTCCTGTTCACCAGGTGAGGGCAGCAGAGGACAGCTGGTTGTCAATAACACGTGTTTGGATTAAAAAGGTTAGATATAAGGTCTTGAAGACAATGACAATGTGTCTAATCAAGACATATTAACAAAGATCACAGTGGGCAGTGCTTTTTATAACTGTGGTCACTATCTTGGATCGCCTCTTCACCTGTGTGTCATGTGTGTCCTCCAGTTGACCGACGTTTGTCTTTACTATTATATAAAGGCTTTAAACTAGGCAAAATGCCACTTACTGACATGTTTTACACATCAGCATCTTAAAGAAGTCTTCCTGTTGATTAATTGCTGTGTTTCATTTAAGTACGATTGAATTTGAGGATGTCATCAAGGCAAAGTCACATTATTTTACAGTCATAAAGTTTCTAATTTTTAATGAAAGCTAAATGAAAGTTTAAGGGAAGATAAAGAGCCTTATGGGAAGACTAAACACAATATTGATAATGCCACAGATTTTCTTCACACAAGGACACGTTTCATCATGCTCTTTATTACAGTCTGAAGACACTTTTATTCCCCCTCTGTGGGGTAGAAGATCTGCGGCAGCTTTAAGGCCACGTTGAAATGATGGTTTGTTCAGGGTTGTTTTTTTTTGACACCTTGGTGAGACCTTAAATCATTTTAACTGAAATACATGTATGCTTATGGTGAATTTCTAGGTAAGTTTCATAATTAAAGATTTACACATTCCTTTCCTTAGCATTTTATCTCTGCCCACGATATTTTTATGCGATTTTCAAAACAGCTACATGTCGCCGTTCTCAGTGTTGACACAGTCTTAGTGAAGGTCTGTCATTCCTGGTTTAAATATGGTCTCACCTCTCATCCTGTCACCTCCTCTTTCACAGTATGTGGGAAGCATCCCACCTTTGACCCACAGAGGCCGGAAGAGGCTCACTGGCCCTGGCTGGCAGCCATCTACCGCCGCTCCTCTAAGGGAATGGAGACTAAGGTGACCAAGGCAGACGGCCAGGCGGGCTCCTTGAAGGAGGGTGATGGAGATGGAGCGGGCAACCTAAATCAGGCTCCCGACTGGCAGCTGGTCTGCAGCGGGGCTCTGGTTAACCAGAGGAGTGTGGTGGTGGCAGCTCACTGTGTGACGGAGCTGGGCAAGTTGTATCCTGTGGATACGACCACAATCAGCGTGGTCTTAGGAAAGCACTATAGGGATGACCGTAGAGAAAACAAAGGCCTCCAACGTGCGAGGGTAAGCTTTTAGATGTGTGTGAAGTTTTTAAAGAAATCTATTCTGTCAATTTGTTTGAAAATTTCCCCCAATTTCCTGAAATCTTAATGAATAATGTGACATTTTTGGTCAAAATACCATGAAACTATGATCCAAACTCTGTATTTTCAACCGTTTTATTATGGGTCTGTTCATAGCAGCTGGTTATAGTGAGGGGAGTCAGCTATTCAACCTCAGATACTAAATGTACATGTTCTTCAGCACAATAAAATGATTTCTTCCCCATAAGGAAACTTGCAGATTGAGTCTATACATTTCTCTTTCAGGTGGCTTCCATTGTTGTGCATCCACACTACGATCCTAATATTCTCGACTCTGACATTGCTGTTATCAAGTTACTGGACAAAGCAAGAGTTGGAGAAAAGGTCCTCCCACTCTGCCTGTCAGACAGCCAGAAAGAAGAGGTCTCTGGACAAGGAGTTGTCAGTGGCTGGTCTCCTCTGCCCAGTCCCGGTCTAGGCTCAGATGAGAAGGCAAGGGTTGGGATGGTTCACCTTGCTGATATTGTCCCGTGCGAGCAGCAGTATGCTCGTAATGGCGTGCCAGTCAGCGTTACGGACAACATGCTTTGCGCCAGCGAAAAGCCTGACTACGGACCGTCAAACATATGTCCCTCTGACACTGGGGGAATCCTAGTCATTCCTGCCCTCTCTGAGAATCAGCCCAGCAACGACCCAAAGTCATTGCAGGCGCAAGAGGAACGCCAAGGACTGTGGAAACTCCTGGGACTGGTGAGCTTCGGCTATGACCAAGGGGAATGTGATCCCGAACTTTATACTGTTTACACTCATGTAGCCAACTTCAAAGACTGGATAGAGAGCAATATGAAATGAAAAAAAAAATCTTGTTGCCCTTTTTTAGTGTATTCTTTCTGTCCATTGTCGAATGCACAAGGGCGTTTTCTAAGTAAATGCTGAAGCAACACTGGGCAATGCAATGCTTTAACTGAAGGGGGTGCTGGCACATTGGATGTGCTGAGCCGTCAACCTCTGATCCAAAGAAATTAGTGTTCAGGTTCATCCGCCTGAGAGACTTGAAAATGACCGGAAAACCATTCAGCTAAGTAGCTTATGATGGTGCGGACTGTACTCCGTTTTTGTATATATGTATGTTCTGATTTATTACACAAGTTATTTACTTTTTTTTTTGGGGGGGGGGGGGGTGTACATAGTGTACTGTAATACAATAAATATGACATTTGTAATTGAATAAAACTTTGGTGTGTTAAAGATGAGCTGTTATCATACTTCTTTGTGGTAGAAACCTCATTATTTCTGTGTATAAAAATATATCAATAATGAATTTGAGGATAAGTCACGGCATTGAGCTGATAATAATGGAAAAAAAAAAAAACATAGCGAGTCATTAGGACCAAATGAATCCAGAGCAGAGCAGCAACCATTTTACGACACATAAAGAGCGTGTTAATCAAAGATCAATAACCTCCTCTGTGCTCAAATCAATTACTTGATTTTTCATTCTCCCTGTGTTTCGGCAGTGAGGTTGCATTCACCTGCAGTTTCTACTTATTCAAGGAGCAATGCTCAATGAATTACAATTTGTTTTATTACATTTTACAGTATCTCAGATTAAAAACATAAATAAATAAAAACAGCAACCAAAAAAAAAAGGTGCAGAGAAGAACTATGTGAATCGTTTAGTATTCCTTTCTTGTTTTCAGCATTCATTTGGTACAAAATGTGATCATGGCTTTGTGATGGACTGGTGACCTGTCGAAGGGTCTACACCGCCATTCAGTCATCGACGGCTGGGATACACTCCAGCAGACCGCTGACAGCCGGAGCAGGAATGAAGTGATAACTGAAAGTGAATGGATGGATTGAAAATGAGATCTGATGTTCATGTACGTCACGATAACGAACAAACAAAATGTGGTAGAGCTGGTTTCACACAAGTATTTCTCTTGTTTTTATTAAACACACCCAGTTAAAACCTAGTTGAACCTCCTTCGGCAACGGTTAATGTGTCTGGGATTTTGTTATCTCTGGATTGGACCTGCACAGTATTCAGTAGGATTTTCTTTTTACTTTTTTTTTTTTTTTTTTTTTTTTTTTTAGAGAACCACTTTAGCTCACACACATTTGGAGAACGCCTGGTGTGATGTGATTGTTTCCCTTGAGCAATCCTAGTTGCACACATTTTACCAAAGCTGAACAACAGCTTACTAAAGTCCTATGTTTCCCAGAGGGCCGCTCTATCCACTTGGGGCCGGCACACTGGCGGTTCACAGGCCCTATTGGGTTCACAGAGCTTCATCAATAGAGAGAGATGGGCAACTCTTAACCATGTGTGAACTGGCCCTGGGAACAGAGGTATAACCCTGAGCACCGGGATAATGGTGAGAAAGTACTTCCATGAGAATCTAGTTAGACTGGAGAGGCGGAGGGGCAACACAATTAACACTGGACATGCACAAAATGGTTAGGTTTCCGCCCAGTTTCCTACTTCGGACTTTGGGCCTCATTGTGAGGAGAAGAATCTTTTGGGTCTACGCACTTATCCGTAATTTTGTAGGATTTAACAAGACGTAAAAAACAAAATGTAAAAAAAAAAAAAAAAAAAAAAGCTTCCTAAATGTTAAAAGTGGTCTTAAAAATATTTACGCTCATTATGTTACAATAAACACAAGACACTTGTTTGTATGTAATTGCTATTTTGGCTTAAAGCACAAAGCCTTACAGTTTCTCATTAATGGCTCAAAAGTTGTACAATCGATTTTTTAATTTCACTTCTCTCTATAAATATGGAGATTCACAATATATGTTACTATGTGACTAAAACGCCATGGCATGAGGTACCATATGTTGCTGTTTGTTCGGAAATACAGATGTCACGCTGTAATTGTTTTTAATTTGTATGGTACAAGGAACCCCATATTGCATACACTACCCCAGTGAAAAAAGAAAACACAACAAATAGATATATTTCCACGTCAAAGTATGTGAGACTACTTTACTTTATTGCTGTGGACTAATGTAGACGTCGCTCTGCGTTGCATCACCTTATGTAACATCAGTCTATAAGCCTTTGGGATTTGAAATGTTTGAAGGCAAGTTTGCCTGATGGGGTAATTTAAATGTCAGCAGTTCTGATTGTTATAAGTTATATTATAAATGTTATACCTCATTTATTTTTTCAGCGGGTGACAGGTAGGCAGGCAGGCAGGTTTAGCACCTGGGCTCTTCTACTACACAACAATAATATTGGAAAACATACAAAATACAATTTGGCATTGTCTTGCTGAAATAAGCAACATCTTCCACAAAAATGAATGTTACTCCAAAAACCCTTCAACTTTTCACATTTTATCTAGTGTTAGTGTTAGCCGCAGAATACTCATTAAAGGTACTGGTGCTATAAACACTAATGCATCGTTAAACGGCCTTCTTTCGCTCTTTCTTATCTTTGCGCAGTAGAGCTGTCATTTGTATATGTGGAGGCTATTACAAACTGTCTTCAGTGAGGATGGCTTTACAAAATTGAGTCCTTCTTTTTTTCCCACTACAAAATGGTTTCTGCTGTAGCTGGTTTATGAATAGTCTCTGGCATGAATGCTTTATCTGGGATTTATCTGGATTGTTAAAATCTGATAATGGTGTGTTGTCTCATGGTTGAATCAGATGATGAACTCTCCCCAGTTGTTTGGGATTTTATGTTGACAAGTTATTACACGTTATTTACATATTTCCCAACACATTTCACCATGAATTCCCTTATTCCCTCACTTCTGACTTTATGATAAAGCAAATGAAGCTAGAATTATTGGTTGTTGTACAGTTATTGAGTAGATTTATATGAAGAGAGCCTAAACAGAGCTGAATAATTTTTATTCATTGCCAGTCATACTGTATGTAGCCCTCTACAACACAACACTTATATGCCTTAGAAAACCGCGCTCGCATGTTTCACAATACACAAAGCAATTTTGCCACACGGATGTAAATATCCAGCTGTGTTTTCATCTGTATGTAGCTCTGCCTCCAAATTGCATTGCCTGGAGTGGCAATATGATTTACCATAGCTGTGTTTGTTTGCCTCATACAGCTGCTGCAAAAAGCCTGCACAAAACCTGGAAACGTAAACTGAGAGACTGTGTGGTTGTTTAGTTTGGCAGACAAAGCCATTCTCTTGATTTAGGCATTCACACAAATGCGTACCATTCACCAGCAATGATACCAAAAGGCTTACAGCACAAAATACTTGCATTACCTTCCTCATCCAACTGAAACACCCCATCTGTAAGGGGTTTTCCTAACATTTTCCCGGTTTATTATCCTTGAAGATTCTTGCAAAATGTTTTTCTTGTCCTCAGAATGCTCCTAAGCCCTCCATAAAGAACTTTAGCGTGTCCTTCATATGGGGCAGATGAGAATTTTTGCTGCATTTCACTTCTGGGAAAAATCACCTATTTTGCAGTCATGCATTGTTAATCAAGAGCAATGTGAAAAGAACAAGTAATATATAGTCAGGTCGTATATGGTAAGGATGCCTGTATTCTTATGAAGTTTGAAAAATAAAAAGGAGAGTAAAATTTTAATAACTCAGGACATGTTATTTGTCCTTAGGAAGCCTTGGCATAATAATTATGACAGTCTCAGGCAACAGGATTGTAAACTTACTACTCTTTCAATAATGCATCAGTGTAAATCATCCTTTATCTTTAATACACCGTGTCAGAATTACATCTAACCAACAGGGCTGGTGGAGAATAAACTACAGAACAGGGACTTAAAATACAATTTCACTTTGAAAAATACTTTCTAGAACAGAAATAAACAATACATCTGGCGTAAATGGCTTTAGCGCATACTAAAGGGCTCAAAAGAACACAGGAGGGGAGACGAATCCTGTAATGCTCAGTCCACAGTCTGTTTAACAAGAGCAGCTAATCAGCAGTATAGAAAGAGCAAGTCACAGCTGCAGCTCTCTTTCATGTACAAGGATGTGTGCTGTGGCTAGAGTTGTGTGAGTAAATGGAAAGAAAATAGACTAAAATGATGTTCATGGTTGTCATTGCATGTATAAACGGAGCACAATGTAAGATGCGCCTCTGCAGATGCCTGTGTTCACTTCATATCCTACCAGTGGGGTTGCCAAAGAGCTACATCCCCTGAGGTAAATTTAAGTTAGGATCACACGAATATCTCACTGGAGTTATGGTTGGGATAAAAAACATTTTCAAGGATGTCTGTTAGAAACAACTCCCTCACCTCAACAGAATTAATTACTGAGGAGCGGGAGAGACTGAAGGAAGTCTAAACTTACATATGAGGGACAGGCTGTGACCAAAAACACACAAAATGAAGAACATCTTGAAGTTATTATGCTATTAAATAATTACACATTGGGGAAAAAAAAAAGAAACCACCTTCATGTACAGACATGATGTGTTTGATTATGTTTGATTCTGAAACTTAAGAGATCAAACCCATTATACAATATGTTAAGAGAGGAAGATAGATGTTTTGAAGGTGATTAAAGGCGATTAAAAGCAAGGCAGAGGCTTAACTTTCAGGTCCTTAAAATAAACATTTAATGCTCTCTCCTGCCAACTCTGAGAATTTTAGTCACCAGTTGTTCATTTCATTGTACACAGCTCTTTGTAGGTGTAATAGGCATTAAAAAGCAAAATGAAGTCCATTTATATCAACGGATTACTAATAAACTGTCTGACTGTATAAAAAGACTACACACTGAAGCTATGTCATAATGTTACCTTGAAAAGAAAGTCATGAGACATGGAGAGTTGGGTACATGGATTGAAATCTCTGAGCTTTTAGAAAATCTGTATCTCTGAGGTTAAAAACACAACTGTGTGGACTTTACAAATACAGTGGGTTAATTCCATAATTCAAATACAAAGCTTGGGCATCACGGTGGCTTTGTGGTTAGCACTGTTGCCTCAGAGCAAGAAGGTTCCTGGTTCGATTCCCAGCCTTTCTGTGTGGAGTTTGCATGTTCTCCTCATGCTTGCGTGGGTTCCTTCCAAGCAGGGTAGGTTAATTGATCATATAAATGAATGTGAATGTGAGTGTGCGGTTGTCTGTCTTTCTATGTGCCCTGCGATGGACTGGCGACCTGTCCAGGGTGGACCCCTGCCTTTCGCCTGCTATGCGTCGGGATAGGCTCCGACAGACCCCCGTGACCCGGAGATGGATTAAGCGGGTATAGATAATGGATGGGTGAAATACAAAGCTTGTGACTGATCCTGATGAGGGTGCGAAAAACCCAGCACATTTTACCCCTTCTCCAAAACCTTCACTGGCCTCCGGTTCGGTTCAGGATCAAATATAAAGTCTGTCTCCTGACCTACCAGTGTCTCTATGCCAGCACACCAGTGTACCTGAAAGAGCTGCTCAGATTTCATAAACCTACAAGGATCCTCCACTCAGACAACATCCACCTTCTTCACGTCCCGAAGACCAACCTCCACACAACGGGGGACAAGGACTTCCAGGTGGGTACGCCTCGTTTGTGGAAGTAGCTACAAAAGCAAATATACATACATCAGGCATTATAGGGTTATTTACTGGGTTCACTGTGTTCAAGGTTCATTTTATTGTCATTCGAAACATCTTTTCACATGAACAGACCAAAATGTGCATTACTGCCAACATTCCTGCAACCCCCGCAGGCCATTTCCTTTGCTTGACTCCTCACAATTTATTGGCATAAGATTGTGCAACATCTAAAGATATGGACCAAGCCAATGTGATAAAATATGATTGTAGCTGCGCTGGCAGTTTTCTGATGTCTTTTGATCCTACATTTGTCAGTTTACAAACATGGTGAACTTGTCTTTGTTATTGTATGTTTTAACAAGTCAGACTTCATTAGCAACCTCTTTATTTGCAATATAATACATTAAAATTATTTAATATATTATTTAATAAAATTAATTATAAGTATTGCGTTGTTACGAACTCCGACGTTGTGCTGTTCTCATCTGAGACCATGACCTAATACTGTATATATACGAGCCCCGACCTAACGTTAACTAGTGTAACAGTTCAAAGTCACCTACTATAAGGTTCACACATCTTTAGTGACACTTATTGGCAGAATCTAAGGTGTTCAAAACGGTTATATAACCAGTGAATTTGAATTGATTATCAATTATTATTATTATTAATTATCTGCCCCTCAGGCATACTTCTCATGTTCCTCTTGTATTTCACCACATTAAGAACATTGTGAAATGATGAGGGCAGGAGAAAAGCAAAACTCAAAATGTTCATAGAGATGGTATGTGTTATTTGATTAAACATGACTCCACATGAATGTGTTGGGCAAAAATACTCTCTAGTGAGAAGTGGTGATAAATGCTCAAAGTACAAATATTGATTTATGCCTTTCAACTTCTTATTCAGAAACTGATCTTGAACTTGAAGAATTAGCATACAAAACAAAGAAAAAATAAAATAAAAAGAAGGAGATATGTTAGAAACCTGCTCAGCATCTGCTGATGTTAGTGAAACGTATGCATGCTTCATTTCCTGAATCTCAGGTTTGTACGGTTTGAGGATTTGAAAGAAACGGAGACCAAAACAAAAAGGGGAGACACTGTATTTATTTTCAAACTGCACCTAAAGGTCTTTTTGTCGTTAACTTGTGTAAACACTAGCATCTAAACAAATGACCAATGCCTTCGTTGTTTTTTTTTTAAGAAAGTGCTCGTGTGTGAGGAGCTTTGAGCCTGCTGTTTACTTGTGAGTTTTACACTATTGTGTCTAAATGTTGAACATTGTCTATTTTGCTGTCCAAAAAATCACTACAACATGGTTACACTGTTAAGAAAGAAAATAGTAGATAAGAAAATGTCCATTTTAATGAAGTGGGTCTCTCGAGACAATGTTTTAAAATCATATGGCTATTGAACAACAGTTTTTTTTAAAGCAACAGTTTTTTGTTTTTTATAACATTTATGTATTTTGGGCAAAAAACAAAAACCCTCATGGCTAAGAGCATATTGAGGGCAGAGAAGTGCTTTTTATGTTTAGGTGAATCTGTCTGTGAATATCGGACCCAAGCAGAACTAAAGCATCAGACATGGTTGTGGTTCTGTTATACCTTCAGGGAGTGTGTTGGCTGGCGGAAATGCCCCTGTGGTATTTAGTGATGGTTTCAAAGCTGATAAAACAGAGTGAATTCAAAGATGTGCAGGAGGAGCACTGTGTGAACTCAGATCCAGCCAGATGCATCAGGGTTCATTCAATGACATTTCGTCATTCACAATAATAATACTATTGGCTAAAAAAAAAAAAAAAAAAAAGAAAAACATGCAGTAAACAGTGAATAGACACTCCAGGAAAAGACTGGCTGTGTTGACAGTTGGGAAGGGTAATGGATCTTACGGAAACACACTTGGTAACAAAAACACCCAAAGACAGTCTCACTGTTACTTTGTGAAACAAATCTAAGGATATACATCCATCCGTCCATTGTCCAAACCCGCTTACTCCTTCTCAGGATCCCGACGCATTGCAGGCGAAAGGCAGGGGTACACCCTGGAGAGGTCGCCAGTCCATGACAGGGCCACATACAAAGACAGACAACCATGCACGCTCACATTCACCTACAGGCAATTTAGTATTATCAATCAATACTAGTATGCATGTTTTTGGACTGTGGGAGGAAGCTGGAGTACACGGAGGGTACGGGGAGAACATGCAAAGTCCACACAGGGGAATCGAACCAGGAGCCTTCTTGCTGTGAGCCAACAATGCCAACCACTAAGGATATACATTTAAATATAAAAATATTACAGTAGATTATATAGATTATATTGAAATTTATGGCAGATCACCAGTGGAACGCATCAATAATCCCATGCCATGACGACAACATCGACCAGACATGCCAAATACCCCGCCCCTAACTGTTCGTAATTTTGTTGCTTTACATTTACCTGATGTGGTACGAAAAAAATATTCCCTTCCTGTGCAGTTGTCATGGATGTGAACCCCAGCAATGGAGAATGAAACTTTTTTTTATTTGCAAAACTGGACACTTTAACTCGGTGGTCAATGACGATCATAGACTGTAAATATTACTGGGCAGACTATCTTTGACATCACCCACAGCTTTTCTGAGGAGTGGCTTTGAAGAAGAGACTGGAACATGTCTACCTCATGTCAATCAAACAGTCCCAGTCGGAGCCCCGGTGTAGCTGCCAGCCAACGTTTGCATTAGTGTCCGGTTTTAGACGTCATTTCAGTGGCGAAATGAGAAATGAACACCAAACTACCAATTGCTTTGCTTACCGTTAAGGAAGTGACATTTTTAGTGCAGCTTACATATTTGCTAAGCTGACTACCAATCAAAAGGCCACCTCCGTAATGTAAATATAATATATGTTGTCATGGATGTGAAAACGAGCTATGGGAACAAATCTGTATATATGTATAAAGTTGGACATGTTAACATGGAGCTCAGTTCTGTTGGAGCCCCTGGTGACCAGTCAGTGAACTGCAACTTTTCTTATTTCTGCATCGGGTACAGGCACATTTAGACTTTATAAAGGGTAATGCACAGCTTCATTCAGATTCCCTAAACGTGTCGGCTTTCATGATTCCCCGCACGTCCTCGCCAACAGGTTTTTGCATTAACTTTGACCGTGAATCCTGCTTGTGTGTGTGCGTGCGTGTGTGTGAGAGAGAAACGGTAAGGGTCACCGAAAGAGAGAGAATGAAGAAGGATGCTTGTTTCGGTATAGGCTGCATCTTCAACCAACGGGAGTTGGCATTCCCATGCGGAGGAGACAAAGAGTGGGGAAGCGGGCGGAGGTGGGTGGGGGAGTAGAGCGCCGAAGAGTGAGGTGAGGCAGAGCTCATTCAGTGGGAACGTCGAGCTGCGGAGCACCTCGGATTTTACTGGCAGAAAAGCCCTCTGTGCGGTGTGAGAAGCGCTCCTGTCCCGGACCGCGTGCGCTCTGCAGCTCACCGTGGCCCAGTCAGTCTGAAGCGGATGCAAGAAGATCCTGCAAGGGGACAGCACCAAAAAAACTTTTCCCATCGTGGTTTGTGACAAAGGTAAGGTGCTGGTTGGGATTTCTTTTCTTTAGCCTGCAAAAGAGGGGAATAAGCGCACATTTCTGGAGGTGATAGGAAAATGCGTTGATTGCTTTAACTTTGATTATAGACCAAAGCTTAATAGTATGTCAAGAATAAGAGGTTAAAGTTAAATAAAGGCTTTTACAGGAAAAATAAATCGTGTACGCCCAAAAGAGTTATTTGAATGTAAACCATTTAAAGATCCTATGAAAAGCAGTAATTTGCATGTATCTCTTAAATTAATCACACATTCCTACATATGGCATTTGATGGAGAGGCAACAACCTGCAGACAAGTCTGGGAGCGCAGACCACCAACAAGATTGCATCAGCTTTCACAACTGATCAAAAGATGTACACTTACTAAATAAGATGTATTCTTCCAGGTCAGATACATATGTGTAAATATGATAAATGATCTATGTTTACATTTCTGTCACGTCAGTTACAGAAACATAACAGGGAACACCTGAAACGTGGCTTTGCTGAGATTGCAGCTGTTGGTCAGACCGTCAAGTTGCAATGATACAGTCTGAGAGACAAACTGTTCTTTGTGTTTAATCCTCTGGGTTTTGTTGGTTTAATCAAAGTAGCTTTCTGTGAACTAAACCCAACGGCTCCGTTTGCATTGCTTCTGCCAGTTGCCCACAACCAGCGTTTCTCCTCTCTGTCAGTGTTTTTAAAAGATACTTTGAGCTACAGTTGGGTTTATTTTGACAGTACAATCTGTTCATTAGTTGGCAACTTTATAATCAGTCAGTCTTGGTCAGAAAACAGTTGATGCTGCTTGTTAGGTGGTTTACAGTCACCACAGTGATTACAGCGAATCTTTAAAACAAAGGATAAAAGTCGAAGCTTCAGTTTAAACTTGCAATTTGGCTTGGTGCTACAAAATTCAATGTTAAACAGACTTTGTGAGGTTTGTACTCTTATATCTCATATCCATAATCTATCCTTGAATATACGGCATCTTGTATTTGAATGAAGTGTCAGCGCTACATCCATGGGAATTCCCTCCTTTCCTTACTCTAGGAACGTACGTCGGAAAGCTTTTACTTTAGCAAAGAACCAAGAAAAACCAACCACAGATCTTTTTTTTAATTTAATTTAAATTCTTATTATTTTAATTCTTACCACAGTAACACCACCCACCCCTTGGGCCAATCGTTGCAGCCCTTTCTATTTTCCGTATTCAGTCGCATGCAAGCACGCACCCTCGCACCCTCGCGCACATACATGCAGAGGAACACAGTTTTCCAATAGAACCATCAATGTCACCATGGAAACCACCCCCCAGTTGATCACCATCTGCATTATCCTTGGCTTGTCATGACAGCATGTACACGTTGTCGACGCCTCTGTGAACCTGGAATGGAGGAGTGGATCCTTCTGGGTCCTGACAGATGAATATGTTGGAATCCAGTGGGCATCTTCCACTGGTGGAACTGATGGCACCATGCGCCACGTGTCACTAATCTCACGAAGCCTTGGCCTCCGGTGTGACTGTTTGGGAATCTGTGAAGGAAAGTGTCCATGCAGTTAATGCGTTTTGTCCTTTTCCCAGAGGCTGCTGTCTAAACCACTGCGCTGTGGCGTTTTCTGTCTTACATGACTGAACACAACAGACAGTCAAGGCATGCTCAGACAAGCTCAAAGTCAGAATGAGCAATTTGAAACATAAATGCATGTTCTCAAGCTGTCGAGTGTGTTTTTTTCCCCCCCTCCTATATTCAAGCTCATGAGAGAAGCTGTGAAATACTGCTGCAGGAACCAATATGCATAAATAAGAGTTCCTACACAGAGGACTGTGAAAGGAGCCATTAAGCACATATTCAACATTATAGAACATCAACATAGCCTGAAAATAACAGGAAGACTAATTATTTCCTGAATGGTTATGCTTTTATTTATGTAATTATAATCCACAAAAATATTTGCACTATTTACACAAATCATGGTAGATTTACAACAGAATTGAAATATATTTAATTGCGTGAAGCCAAAATTTCTCCGTGCTCCTCAACATCAACACAAGAAGCTGTCTGGACTGTCTCAGTCCAGGAATTATAATTCCAGAAAACTTAAAAAAAAAAAAAAAAAAAATATGGAGCATGTCCAAGAAGACCTGCATGCAGAATCGTACAGACACTAACACTTTCACATATGCAAGCCAAAACAAGACCCTGCAGCGTTGCTAAGAAACCCGCTGGATGTGAAATGAGTCAAAATCCTATTTCTTTTTTTGTTGGCCATCTGCGTTGTTACTTTAATTAAGGTGGACGACGCACAGGATGCTCGTGGCAAGATAGATGTTTATTACACTGGCAGTTGCAGTGGGGAAAGTGGTTGTGGAGGGAGACGCCACAGTCAAAAAAACTGAAGGGAAGGAAAAGGAAGTAAAAGTTAGATTAGATTAGGTAGCAAATTAGGGACCTAAACTTAAAAAAGGGACAGTTTTATCGTCACCTTTTAGTGGGAATTAATTTCACTAGTTTAGTAGATTGGTGATACTAATCTGTGTCACTTCAGAGTTAATAAAGGAAGGCCCTGATGGCTAGATTTTCCAGAAATACTCATATATGACGGAGAACACTGGACCAGAAAGCAAATGCGATATCACCAGTAAGCAGGCATGAGGTGATTTTGAGAAAAAAGCAAGCTAAAAGAGTGGTTGGATGCTGCGGAACATTTAAATATCCAATGAAAAGCATTTAGTAGTTTGGTCAAACAGGATTTGTTTTTTCTTTGGTGATACAACGAGCAGATTGCGAAGGATGCTCACCCATATTCCTCATTTCATGTTGTTCATGAATCCCGTGTAGTTACTAAATAAATAAATAATTTTTAAAATTCCAAGTTCTTCGGTTTTTGCCATCTTATTTGAGACTTCAGCCCGAGACATTACACCATCAACAGTGTGAGGTAGAGCGTGAAATCATTAATATGTGGGAGTGACAGAGAGAGAGAGAGAGAGAGAAAGGCTGGAAGGATGGACAGTAAAACAGAACTCTTTCTTTTGTTATATGTAGATAAATGGAAAAAGGATGGAGTTAGTGGGTGTGGAATAAGATGGATAGGTGGATTGTCCTCCTTGAGATGTTCGTCTGAGAATAAAGAGCTCTGCCCATGCGTGAGCAGCTCACAGAGCTGCACGTGTAGCCAGAGGATGGAGCATATGTTCCTTGTCTGTGGCTGGCCAAGTCAAACTTCTCCTCTCTGTGTTGCCGAGGGAGGGCGAAAGAAACACAGCCGGGGTCAATATAAAGAAATAGAAGTAGAATAGGACGGTAGGACTTGGGATCAGGTGAAAAACACACTGGACATCCAGAGATGCGTGTTGTGTGCATGTGTGTGGTTATGCGCGCCCATTCATGGAGATTCTCTGTGGTCTTGCTGGCAGTCTTTGGCATCCAGTGTTTGAGTAATCCTCCTGGGAACACACAGAAGCTGCCAAAGTACCATCCAGCTCCTCTTTTCACTCTTCACCACCCTCATGCTTGTCTATCTTTGTCTCACTCTATTTTTCTTTTCTTTTTTTTTTTTGCATTTTTCTCAGAACACCTCTTTTCCCTCTCCTCCTTTCATTTTATTCCTTTTTAATTACCTCAATATCATCCAGTTTCATCTGTTTCTTTATTTTCCCCTGTATTCATTCAGGGCCTTGAGTTGTGACTGCTCTCCTCCTCATCACTGTATTCTGGTTGTGAATCTTCCCATTGCAGTGAAGGGATTCATGCTCTTGTAGTCCTGCCTATAGAATCAGTGTTTCGTTTCTCAGAGAGCTGAACAGAGTGAAGCCTTTCCCATGGACTGACCAAACAAAGAGCCTGGCTCCCTTCACTTCTGTATGACTGCACAGGAACAGAAACATAGGAATTTACCAGCAAGACTGCTGCTGGGCGGCAAAATGATAGATCTTGTCTGGCCACAGTTGAAGCTCCTCTTCAGTTCAGCGATGAGACTGAACAGCCTATAACATCAATATGGATGAGTTGGGGGATCAACGTGGACTCGGTTTTAGCAGACGTGCATGTGTAAACTCTGTGTATAAAGAACATGTTGTATTATTTAATGTCTATGTGATATATTGTAGCTCACTTCAGTCTGAGAATAACTATGGCCCCATGTTCTCACTGAGTAAGTACATTAAGCCATCTGTCCTTCATAATAGATGAACAAGTGTTAGATGTCATATTACAATAAGAAGGAAACACAACCTTAATTCTTATACAGTTTTTTTTTGTTCTTTTTAAGACTTTACATTGCTTTGCAGTTACAGAACTATGATCAAGAAAACGGGATTCTGAATGAGAATCTTTAATTTGCAGGTAAAACTTGATGAGAGCTTTCAGAAGCATGTTTTTGTTAGGGAGCCCGTGTGGGAATTCTGTTGTTTTGCTCTCGTATGGGTGACACAGGTCAAGTGTCACTGTCAAAATAAACCACACGTGTACAAAAAACCTGCCAAATCAGCAAGCTGGAAGAGTTTCCACCAAAGCAGGCCAACACACAGTACTGAAAGTTCATGCAAGTTCCACCATCGTTAACATGGGGATATGTCTTTCTACTCAAACCTAAATTAGTTCATCAATGGTATTTACTTCCTATTTTCACCCTCACTCGGATTCTTAAAATTGTGATAAGTGATATTAAGCATTTGCAGACTTGCTCGGGGGCCCAGAGGGGGACTGAGTCAGTATTTACCGGTACAGCGAGCGCCTTGTCCCACCCACCCCTCCACCACCGCCACTATCCCCCGCCACTATCCTTCCCCCCTTAAAATCACCAAACCACCCACATCCTATTGGCACATGCCACACTGTAAATCAGGTCAACAGGGGGAGTCACGAAATTGCTCCAGAGGAGATTGGTAAAGTGAAGATGAGGCAGAATCGGGGGGGGGGGTCGGGGGTCTCGTTTTTGTTTTTTTCCCTTGGCACTAAAGACCGTGCCACTGTGAATAATCAGCCCATTGTACAGCAACAAAGGAATCATAATCAAAGCACATTAAGAGATTTGTTTGAAACCAACAGAAGACCTCATGTGAACAATTGTCACAAGATTCAGTTTGACAGGTGCATGCTGATTATCAGATGGAGACTATTGTTTATGCTACGGCCCTGTGAACTTAAAGTCTGATGTTCGTATGTTTCACACAGCACATGATATCTAAACATGTGGTTAATTGCCTAACCTTCCCTGCAGACAACAGAGCTATTTTATGTAAATCTAAACACAGGGCAATCTGAGAATCAGGTCCACTCTACATTGTAGAAAGGTAAAGGGACATTTAAAACATCAAATAATATATCTGTATTCGGCAAGAGCTGCTCCCTGCATCTTTCATCGTGCTCATGGGCTCTGGAGTCATGCCTATATGACAGGTTCCTTGTGAAGACGATGGCAGAATAAATAAAATATATCGACATAAAGACAAAAATTGGCACAGAGGAAGCATAAGGTTGAAACAAAAATGATATAAAACTTTTTTGGCGCATTTTGCCCACTCCCTCCAGTCTCACCCACTTTCTTTTTCCTTTTCCCCTTTTTTACTATTCCACAAATCCTCAATTAAGTGTGTAATGGGCCTCAGAGGCAAGTTTGTGTGCTTCTTTGTTCGGCCTCAGGGGACCGACCGGCATTAATGTTCCTCTTGAGTATGTAAATAGCCTGAGCTGTGGGAGCGCAAAGCAGAGCTGTCAATTGCCCGCTTAATCACGGAGAACTCCATCACTTTCAGACATTTTAGGAAGCCAAAACAGGACATGCATGAGAACTTCAGCACCAAATACAAAACCCACACTTGGAGGAGTGACCTCAGCACCCATGTCCACCTCCAGAATAAACCTTTTTTTTCCGCCCTCTCGCTCTCTCGCTTTCCTCTGATTCTCTGAGGACCTTTCTCCCTCACCCTTTCTACCCACTTTCCCTTGGAAAAACCGGCAGTGACTCTCACCCCTTCTACTCACACAGATCCCTGACCAATCCTCCCTTTGCACGAGCACTGCTCCCCACAGCTCAGCCTATCCCACCCCGACGAGCTCCAGTTGATAGACCCTACAGTGTGGATTTGTTTACCTCACCCACTTGTCCAGCGGAACTCACAACAATCCCGTTCATTGCCTGTTTGTCAGTCCCCTTTTCAGAACGAAAAGAAGAGAAAAAGAAGAGGAGGGATGGGGTGCAAAAACAAAAAGGGAGGAAACAATTAAGTTTCCCCTCCTCCCTATGAACCCCATGCTAGCGATTTCCCAGCTCTAGATTCTGTGAACTAACTTGGAGGCCTGTAAAGTGGCCCATTATTCTAGTAGGGGTGGCGTGTTCCAAGAGCGGCTCGCCTCAATGGCCGATGAACACAGAGAGGGGTTTGTTAGGAGGTTTTGGCTCACCACATAATGCACCGGTTAATTAGGAGCTCTATCTATCTATCTATCTATCTATCTATCTATCTATCTATCTATCTATCTATCTATCTATCTATCTATCTATCTATCTATCTATCTATCTATCTATCTATCTATCTATCTATCTATCTATCTATCTATCTATCTATCTATCTATCTATCTATCTATCTATCTATCTATCTATCTATCTATCTATCTATCTATCTATCTATCTATCTATCTATCTATCTATCTATCTATCTATCTATCTATCTATCTATCTATCTATCTATCTATCTGTCACACAATCCTGCCAGTTCAAATACATAAAGTGGGAATCAAAGGAATCCTTTAAGTATATATGGATTTCAGCTATCAAAGATTTAGTGGGTGGTTTTTTTTTTTACGCCTTCAGTCTTCATTGAAGAAGGTTTACCATGCTCGATGTGGGTGCTCTGGGGATTTCGCTGTGTCTGGGATCAAATGGTGGAAACGCGCTGAAAATGCTTTTGCCAAGAGCTTCTGGTAATGATTGTGAACATATGCAGATTGACATAATTAGGCATTAGAACAAGCCGATGTGGGCATGTTCATTCTCTGTTCGCTCTTACTGTGCTGCCTGTGACTGAGGGATATTTGCATAGTTCGACAAAGTGCTCAGCGAATAAATATGTGGAAAGTTAAATGATGAGTTTAGGTGCAACAGAGCTATTCCTTTGGCAACTCCCTTGTAATACTAGTTTGTAATTGAAAAAGGTCACATGTTACTTTGCGGGAATTCACGGAATATGAGAGAAAGAACTGTTCCTGTTGTTTTTCTGTAGATGTTTGTGAAGTGGTTCTTTTAGGAGAGCTGCCTTGCAGGGTTTAGACCGGAAGTCACACAAAAATTCAAAATCATTTTCAAATTCCAGTTTAGTCCTTATCTTTTGGAGGTTTGTTATCAGCATTCGAAGGGTTCAAGTGCCTAGAAACAGGCCCAAACACGACTTGATACTTTTCCATTGCAAAATCGAATATCTTTCTGTTATGTGATTTGCAAACAAAGGATGCTGCATTTCCAGTAATAACCAATGCGTGTCAGCTGGTAGATATTGTGTGATACGTTCAAGACGCATAAGAACATTTTGTACTAAGTGATACTAATGTACAGCTCTGCGGAATGGCAGTAATGTTATGTCAGTTCTTTAGTCACGCATTCTCCTTGTGATAGAATAAGTATCCACCCGTTCATCCGTCCATGCATTCATCCGTCCATCCATCCTTTATCTATACCCTCTTTTTCCTACTTCGGGTGCACTGGAGCCTGTCCCAGCTCTCTTCAGACGAAAGGCAGCAGTACACCATGGACAGGTTGCCAGTCCATCACACTTAATATGTCTCCACTTTAGCATCATTTTCAGAATGGTTAAAGAATATAATGAAAGAAAATACAATTTTGATGTTAAAATTCAACAAGCTTCTCTCCATGTTCCTGCTGGTCACAGTTGTCCAATCGGGAGTGCTCGTATGGCTTTTGTTTTGCCAGGAGTTTTCCATGGACAATGTAAAGATGAGAAATAGTCTGAAATGTATTAAAAAGTGACCCGAAAGGGTCCTGAACAAGAACGTGTATGTGATTAGCTGGCAGTGATAAGAGATTGTCTGAAGTGTGTAGACGGCACACTAGAAGTTTGTTTGTCTAAAGTGAACCTGTAATTTATAGGGTAAACCCCATATGTTAGAATTATGTCATTACTATTTCAGGCAAATTTTAAAGCTTTAGGAACTTTTGGTGGCAGGATGTTTCCCCTGTAGACGTGGCTGTAAAGTCTACTTTACAGTGTTGTCCAAGATACGCTTATGTCCGGTCTCATGCTTGTCACTCTTGTTTTCTCTTCCGTCATTACTTTCTTTAGTTGATTAATCGTTTCTGGCGTACTGTCATTGTATCTCTGTGAGCTAGTTTCTCCAATGTTATTTTACCATTGAAGGAACTCCTTGTTGGCGCTTTTAAATGGATATTTAACCCTGAATAACAGATTTGACTTGCATCGTTCTATGATCAAACACATCTTATCATAACTGGAGCACATTTAGGTTTGGGTGACATGTATTTGCAGAGTTCTGTGTGTGTGTGTGTGTGTGTGTGTGTGTGTGTGTGTGTGTGTGTGTGTGTGTGTGTGTGTATGTATGGTTAGACGTTTAGCTCGCTGATCTAATGAGCTGCATGAGTGTTTACAGGAATGCTCCTGCCAACATTATGGGGTGGCGTGAGGAGAGCAGGGCACAGCCATGCCTATGTCTGTAGTCCGTCCCTACAGCTTTTAATTAGAGAGAGAACAGCTTTGCGCCTCAGCCCTGTTAAACACAAAGTCTGGTGGACTTTACCTCCACCGTCCTTCTTCAGCTACAATAAATGCGATATGTATATTCAGAGATATGTGCAATATTTTATGCGCCTGCATTTGCATTTATTTGTACATAAATGCAAGGATGGTGACTGTGAAGTGAGAAGGGGCTGTGCACTCGGACAAGAGGTGTGTTGTATCATCTATATGCATTCAAATTTGAGAGTGCATCAGGTGAGTTAAGTGATGTATGAAACAGGATTTCTGCAGTAATCCCATTTTACAGGGCCAGCTGCCCAACACAGATGTCATCTTTTCATGTATCCACAGATTACCTGACACTGCCAATACTGAGTCACACTATCTGACCTTTTCTAATCCCTTCACCTCAACTTCACTTATAACCTCATTTGTGTGCTGTTTAATTCATTTCCATCAGCCATATCTTCCCTTTCATCCACCCTTTGCCCTTCCCCCATATCTATCTTTATATTGCTTTCTTTCCATTTTACTGTTCACATCCCTCCTTTTCACCCCCCTCTCAGCCACATAGTGGGCATACGGTATAATAGTGACATGTATTGTAGGGGGTGGGGTGGCCCTCCCTTACTAGCTGATTTAATGAGCTCCTATGGGGTTCAGACTGAAGCCATCAAAAGCTGCTACATAGCAAGTCCTGTTAAACAGATGTGCCTTTGCTAATGATAGTAGTATAGCCTGCTTCAAATGCAGCAAGCATGAACATTAGAGGAGCTATAGGAGGAGATAGAGGGGAGATAAATGTGTCTGCAGTGGGTGTGCAACCCACCATCCTATGGAGAAGGTTTGATACAGTCCAGTGGGAAAATCTCGCCTGTATGATCATCAATTCTCTTCTGACCTTTCGTTTCAGTAGCTGTGTGAAGTGGTGGGGGTAGGGGATGGGAAATACTGAACAAAAAGTCAAATCCTTTTGGTTTCAGGTGAAAACACCACGGGCGGTTCAGACTCTTAAAATATGAAGGACATAGGGGTTATAAAAGCTGACGAGAAACGTCGTAGAAATGATCCAGATTCATTGGGATTATCTCATTCAGTCCCGTGACAACGCCTCAGCATAATAGGCTGTTACCATGTAATTACAGTGGGACTGGTCACATCTGAGAGACCTGTGCAGACCACCACACTCGCCTCAGGACTCACAGAGGCTCTCTCTAATGATTGCCTCATTATGGACACAAAGAGTTGTGCTAAACAAAAGGGAATCTTGGGGGATGCTGAAAGATGGGCACCTATGGCTCATTTATTCACTGTCAAGATGGCGATGCACCCTGACTGTTAAGTATTTTGGGAAAGGTTTTCAAATGAAGAAAACTATTTCATAGAAAGTAAAGCATTGTGCATTTTATGGCTCAGTGAGGAGAGTGACAGAGGAGTAGATTGATTTCTATTAAATAAATTGTTACAAAAAACACACTGAGACCTGCAGATATTACGGACTCCACAAGTATGTGACGACTTCGGACTTTCTACCATGAGTTAAGAAACGCAATGAGCCAGTTTCTGTGTAGGATTTGTAAGTTAATCTGTCAGCTGCATTGCTGGCAGTGATCTCACATGTCACCGTCACAGTCTGCCATGTTCAAAGCAGCGCCGTCAGTGCTTAAAAGAGTCCGTCTGATCTGTGGTAACGCTATTTGCCAGAAGCAAGAACCTGAAAAGATGCATTTTTTTTAAACCTCAAAGCAAAATAGAACATAGTAAAACAGATAGTTTCCTAAAGATTAGCTTTGATGCCTATTTGTTAATGACAAATGCTCAGTAATAGGTATGTTGATTAGCTTTTCAAATGCTTGTCACTCAGAAAAACAACAAGCAAATCAAACTTTTGAGTTTTTTTTTTTTTTATGTTTCTGTTTCCTTGGGTTGGACACCGCACCACAGTGCAACAGCCCAATCGCGGAGGAGTTACAAGTCAGTATTCTTCATAGTGCTGGTCCCAAACCGGGAATATAGCAAAGACTGTCAGGAAGGGCTTTGGACATTAATCTATGGCAAATCGATATGAAATAACACAATTCATCCACCACAGCAACATGCACCAGATAAAAGTCAAAAGCAGTAGAAGACGTAACAGCTGACCCAGTGATGAGTCACTAACATAGTTAAAAGGAAGCAAACTATGGCTTACAATGTGATTTCCTGCTAAATAAATTATTTTCAATTTAAAGACACCATTTCACAGTTAAGCATCTACATGCTTTACTTCATATTTAAATAAAAAAAAATCTGTGTAATGGCAGCAGAACATAATTTACAGCATGCTTTTAAAATTTGCCAAGATTTTAGCCAGTGAGATAATCATGTGATCTGTGTTGGTGCTTTGTTAAACACAGCAACCTTTGACCATGAAATGACATACTGTTTGTTGTTCACGTCCCTCAGAATGTGTCACTTGCTCTCCATTCATTGGTTGGTCATTTGATTCTCTCTGAAAACAATGAGCGTTGGTATGAAACTGACTTGGATGTTTATGAGGAAGAAATCCGCTTCATTCAGAGTATGGTTTCCCTGGCCCCGAGCCATTCTTTGATCAGATTTTTACTCTCACTCCAGGGTCCACTTGGAAATGGTTCAAGAGAGCTTTCAAGTGGACCACTGAGTGGCTCTGTGCAGCCACTCTTAAATTAACCAAATCAGGAGGGAAAAAAGTTAAGAATGGTTAATGCTTCTTGCAGTAGCTGGTGTACGAATAGGTTTTATTAGGTTTATCTAATAGCACAACGATAACACAGCGATAGAAGGGAACGGGCAGCATCAATCCTGCTTTGTTTTTTATGTCAAGTCTGCACACAGTTTTGAGGTCACTTCCTCCAATGGTAACATTTTTGCTCTAGACGACTCTGTCTAAGATTGAATGTATTTGTCCCAACAACCATCAAAGGGATACAGGACTGAGGATTGTAGAGTGACAAAAAAAAAAAAATCCCTTTCTTTGAATGCTGGAATTTATCTGCCACTTCCTATGCACTGCACCATCTGAAGTGTTTGCTGAGAGCTTTCTTTTCATGTGTGATGGTGGTGGTGGAGATGGGAAGAGGGGCATTGCTCACAGCTCCTGGGTAGCTAGTATGTGTGAGCCCATTTCTTCCCACTGTAATGCAAGTGGCTGTGAGGCCCAAAGGGGCCAGATATATCCGGAACCTGGCTCACATCCAGTTGTCTTTACCTCACATTATACTGTGATGCACTAATCTTGAGAACGGGGATTTGGCCCCTCAAAAGACCAACAGGATTTTTGTATTGTCATTTAGATGTCCTCCTGCATTATTGCATAGACCACAAAATGCTGCATTAGACAAGTCACTAGACACAACTGGCCTTTAACTCCAACATGTTGATTATTATGTAAGCAAATGTTGGGAATAGTACAGTGAGGAAATACAGTTTATGACATTAGCTCATTAATTATGCTGCAACGCAACATTAAAGCCTGTCCTGCAGGGTTCGTAAAATTGTTTAAATGCTTTGTTGTTAACTTGTCCATTTATTAAAAAAATCCTCTATTGAGGTAAAGATAAATTGTACTCTTTGGCTTTGCCCATCTGTCAAGCCATATATCATGTGTAAGTGGTTTTTGTGTTGGATATGTGTGTGGCTGCAGGCTTCCTCTTTCCCCTTCTCTTTAAGCCACAGAGCGTTGCTAGGGCAACCCCTCGTGGTCCTTGCTGCATCGCAGTGGCCCTCAATGCCAGCACTCAGGGAACCTCCTCGCTCTGGGAAGGCTCCATAAAATCGGGATAATCGCTGTCGATTATGGGAGACAATAGACTGCCGCTTCTGAAAGATTCATTCATCCTGGAAAAAAAAAAGACTGTGGAGGGGGGAAAGAGAAAGGGGCGCCTTGGTCCCTTCGCTGCTCTCCCACGGTGGGCACAGGCATGACATCAGTGGCCTGAAAGATCTGGCATTCTGGACATGCCCACTGCCCCCTACCCCTTCGCTATGCCCTTGCTCCCCCTCCCATCTGAGCCCCCCCTCCCGTCTTTTCTCGCTGCTGCCAGTTTGGATGCAGCGCTTGGCCGGCCGAGTTGGGGCCACTGCCACTGTTTGCATGTGAAACAAAGCCCCTCAGAAGGAAGAGAGAGGAAGCAGAGAGCTTCACATGGTACCAGCCAAGAGCAGTGATGGCTGCCTCACCCTTCCCCCTCTCAGGCCCCTCTTTTGGCTAAGAGGTGCTGGTGACCCCAGTACCCGTTCTTCCCTAGTCTCCCTCTTACTCCCTCCTGTAACCCCTTCTTCTCTGTCCCATGGCCCTCGCTCTCATCTCGAAAATGCACCGCTTTTTCCTCTGAGATATTTGAATAAGTATGACATGTCAAGGGATTTAGGATGAGTGATTTCTCACGAAACAACCTTTCCAGGCTGAGATGGCATTCCTTGGGCTTCTGTTGTGCGACTGGTCATTTGTTTGAAGAGGAAATAGCTTTCCAACACATTTCCCTAATTAGAATAATGTGATACCGCTCAATACGATGTGAAGTCCCATGCTGTTTGCAGACTAGTGGGAAATCAGCGTGACACCGTCCTCGCATGAATCACATCAGTCTGTTCCTGGGCATTAGTGCAGTTGGGAAGTTTTATC
This sequence comes from Xenentodon cancila, assembly GCA_014839995.1. Classification (NCBI taxonomy): domain Eukaryota; kingdom Metazoa; phylum Chordata; class Actinopteri; order Beloniformes; family Belonidae; genus Xenentodon; species Xenentodon cancila. The sequence continues at coordinate 16,377,017 of CM026199.1, forward strand.
GGGTATTGAGATTACATAAATCTATATGTTGGAGCGTGCATGCGGCTTGAATATGTGCACAGAGGTTTTATTGCGCGTTCATGTATATATTCTTCTTAATATCTGCTCTCTTTAGTCTAGAGAAGAGGCAACATTAACCTTTTATGGGTTGACCTCAAAGCCCTGAACATAAAAGATTATGGACATCAAATGTTCTGCCCATCATTCCTTTGTTGTTTATTCCAATCTCAGCGAAATTATTACTTGGAAAACACTACTGTCCATACTGTCCCATTAGTGATCATCGTGGTCATCTCCAGCGACCTGGCCGCTCTCAATCCTACCCATGGAAGCAGTGAGGGGAAGTGGGCTCTCCAGGAGATTACACAACCCAGGCAAAGGAGGGTCCCTGAGGGATTTCACAATTGAGCTCTATTTATTTCTGCTTTAAGTTATTCGCTTACTTATATGTTTATTGTGTGTGTGTGAGGGTGTGTGTGTGAGAGTGTGTGTGGGTACTGGTTGGAGTCAGAGGGTGGGGGCTTGGCGTTGGGTGGGTGGTTGGAGGGAGGGGGGTGCTGACTTTGTGGACATCAGGATGGGGCTTTCGGGTTGCAGCGGTCGTGGCTGTCGTCTGGACTACGCTGACTCTCTCCTCTCTGGATGCTTTGGACGGCTTGTTGGGCAGCTGAGAGCAGCTAGCTGTCAGCAGAAGTCTGGTGTTTCCAGAACCCGGGACCTTATCCGCTGACACCTGGCAACGTTTTCAAATGGAGCAGTTTGGATCCCGCTAAAACTGTCTCGTGCAGATTTTCCTCTTAAATGCCAAAGTCTGGAGATCTGATTCTGGTCAATGTATATAGAACTTACCTCAACTTACCCAGAAATGAAGTAAGTACTTCGTATTTGCAGTTTTATACTGTATAATTTCTTAAATTATTTAATTTTACTTTTTTTTTTTGTCTTTCATTTCAATCACCTTAGGATTAAATACAACTTTACTATGCAAAATCTAGGTTTTGTATGGGGAAAAACATTTTACCTTACTACGCATTGAATAGAAATGTATAACTTCGGTTTTACTAGGATTAGTTTATTTTAAGTTTTGTTTTAATTCTACATGGTGTTAGAGCCCTTTAATACAATTAATCTGACTAAGCCCTTGGCCAGGGTTAATCGGTTTGAAGAGATGATCCCATTAGAGTCAGAAGCAACAGCAGAAGAACGACTGCAAGTGGGCACGTCTGAAGTGCCCTGAATTATGATTTCCTGTTGAACATTTTTGTCATGTCCAATTATAATCAAAGAAGCGTATTTTAAGAGCAGCTTTTAACAGTCCAAAGAGATTTTTTTTTTTTTTTTTTAAAAGACCCAGCCCAGACCCAGATGCTTCATTGAGTGACTTGTTAGGGGATTAGTTCTCAGCTTGTGAAACTGTTGGGAAGTGATGCTAAATAATGCAGCTACTGCTAGAGCTAATGACTGTAATTTTTCATGTTCTTCAGTTCAGACCTGCTTTCTCATCTTTCTCTGACTTGAGAGAGGTGCTAATGAGAGGATCATGACAGAATATCGCCCGCTTCCTCTCTTAGAGCTAAAAATACCTAAAGGGAGAGCGAAAAAGGGCATTCATTTAACAGTTCTCATTACTCTTACCGCGTTGAGTGGGGTTTCTTTGAAAGGCAGAATTTTCTGTGTGTGAAATATGCAATAACAGAGGTAGAATGTAATGATTTGACTGGTGGTTGCATCTATAGTTTCTGCATTTCACACCATGTTCTGGAATGAATAGGAATAAATAGGACTGCCGGTCCATCTGCGTGCCTGGAGGCTGGCCAGGTGGTCTTCCTATAGCTCTCAGTGCAGTGATACGCAAAGCTGGCAAAAGTGTGAAAAAGGGTGAAAACGTGCGTGTGCCGTGGAAATCTCAGAGACCTCATAAAGAACAGTGATAAAACTACAAAGAGCCTTCGGTCATGAGATAATGCTTTCATTTGAGCTCCCTGTTTCGTCTGATCAAGTCTCAGAAGAACAACAAAAACTGAATACTACTTTATAACTGGCCCACCCAGAAGGACGTTGAAGCTTTCCTTTAGCAACTTGTTGCATAAAAAGCAAAGACAAAGCTATACTTCCTCATTTTACTGTCTTTGTCTGTTATTTTCTGACTCATACATCTGCCAACTGACAGTGACAGACACAGTTCCCTTTTGTCAACTCATCCACACCTCAGTGGTGCTGCTGTGGAGCTTTCTGTTGCCTTTAACTGGCTCAGTGTCACGTTTTCCTCTTCCTACCACTTAATGTCAGGTTTATTGTAGGTCTAAAAAATATTTTTATCCATGATAATGATTTTTACTCACTTCTTTCATCAAACTAATGCAAATGTTTGTGTTTTATTTCCGCCAGTTTTTCCTTTTTCATGCCTGGGGTCTGAATGCCGATGTTCATCTGAAGTGATATTTAACCACAGTCATATTAGAATCATTTTAAAATATAAACATTTCAATAACACAGTATTATGTCATTCTGTTTGATATCAGTGAGTTTCAAATGTTCATTCGGAATTCCCTGCCTCTTTTGTTGTTTATTAAATGTCTGTGTCATAACACGTTTTTTCACTTACACAGCTTCCTCATCTGCGTAGCGCTGCAGTGCCTCTGACATCTACCTATAGACACCTCTTTACATGGAGCACCCTCTTCCCACATGTGTTAAAATATTCTTTGTGAAAGAGACATGTACAAAGAGCTTTTAATGAACAGCCTTGAGATGCTAAATGTCTGAAGTATCGCCTCAAAGGCCGCAGTTTTCAAGCAGCAGCTTGCGTTCAGTTTCCATCTGTGTGATGCTACACTGCTGCAGCCATGAACAGTGTTGGAGTGACAGCTTGGCGACATTTGAATGATTCACTTTCTTTCTTTTTTTTTTTTTTTTTTTTTTTTTTTTTTTAAATCTTGGGCTGTTTTGGTTTTAGCTCTATGTGGTTTTCAAACACATTACTCAAAACTGATCTGTTCTCAGCTGGATGCCACTGCACCTTGTTTTGGACTTAACAAGAGTCCGTTCTTTCTCGCAGCGCCTGCGCACGACGATAAATGACTTTGAGATGTATACTTCTGAATGCTGGATGGCCAAGGGTGTGTTTCAGATGGGCTTCGGCTTTGTGCTTTTGATTTTAGTCAGTCATCCTTATTTGTCATTTGTCTCTTTCGCAGTGCCAACAGTATGCCTAAACAAGTGGAGGTGAGGATGCACGAGAGCCACCTGGAGCCCATTGAGGCCAGGCCGCAGTCAAAATGTGCCAAAATATGCTCCAAAATGTTCAAGAACCTTCTGCTCACACTCACCGTCCTCGGTAAGTATTTGCACCATCACCCTCCCCCTTCGTTGTTCTGCATCCTGCTTGTAACATGAGGAAGAGATGCCATCTGTGCTCAGTGTACCAGGCAGCAAGATGACCGGGTGTTCTGACCTTCCCCAGCTCATGCCACCTGTTGCTATCAAACGCTCTGCGCTGCGCCTTGGACACCCAATAAGCCCCTGGTGATGCATGAAAAGTGTAGCCTCACTGCGCTGCAGGTGGAGGTTTAATGACAAAAAGGGAAAAGGCATGAATATAGTGACGCAATTTATGGTTAGAACCTAAATTCGGCTCGTTTAGCCTCATCTATTTTTATATTTGTTGTGTGTGAGAGCAGGGTGTTCTCTCTGAGTCGGAAAACCGTTAGCAGATGCAACTGGCGCCTACGCATGCATGTTTAACTTATTCTAGGTCCTGTGTGTGCTGCTTCTTATATGGATGTGTTTTCAACATCCCACACTAGTTGGTAGCACTCTCTTAAAGTAAGTGAGCCAGCATGATAATTGATCATCTGTCACTTGGCAGATAAGAGTTTGAGGGAAGTCAAATACGGGCCAAAGAGAAAGGACAGGAAGTCGAGTGGCATCCAAAACCATTTGGTGTGCAGAATCCACAGGAAGTTGGTTCACTTAAAGACAGAATGAATACAGATGACAACTTTGTCTCCAGAAAGTGCTTTTGGTACCAGTGTGTGTGTTATTAACAACATATTAGGCTGTGTTATCCTTGGCAGAGGAAGTATAGCCCCAGGGAGGTGTTGGAGCTTTGTCTGGACTTAGACACAGAGGCCAACCGCTGGGCCTGTCAGGCAGGGGCTCAGAGCAAACGGAGGTCAACTTCATTTTCTGGCAATAACAGTGTGCTGCAGGAAGAGAGCAGCTAGTTTAAAGAGCCGTTTGTCTCCATGGGTCAACATGAGTTTTGTGGGAGGAGCTGAAATAGCTCAACAAGGTACAACGTGAGCATAAAATAATTCTACTTTTATTTATTTATTTTTTTTTATATACTTTTCTTGTCTCAAAGAGAAAGTGAAATACATCCTTAAAAACCATTCAAATTGTAATAAGATTAGAGGTGCTTCACCAGGGAATCCGACGCTGCCTTGTTTCAGAGAAGTTTGATCTCAATCTAAATCCTCTATGAGCTTTGGTTTATCTTAGTAGCTTTTGGTTTTGTGCTGAAGATGCTGTCAGAAGTCTGTAAGAGTCATTTATTTCTCACAGCTGGAATTTGAGCTGATCTACCACAAAATGATTCAGATCTTTTAAAGTTAAGTTCTTATGTGATCTCTTAATTCCAGCTGTACTTTAATTTTGTAAAAATGTGATTTTTTTGTTTTGTTTTGTTTAACTCATTCTAACTTCTTGCACTTCAGGTGTGATCTTGGGAGCTGTAGCAGGGATGTTGCTTCGTGTTGCTTCACCTATCCACCCAGATATTGTCATGGTGATCGCTTTTCCTGGAGATATCCTGATGAGAATGCTGAAGATGTTGATTCTGCCACTCATCATCTCCAGTTTAATCACAGGTGCAGTGGGAGTGTTTTATATCTACACAATTGAGGATAAGGAGTAGGAAACTGAAGATCCTTGCATAATTTCTTAATGATCTATGGATTCATCCCTCATTCCCCACAGTATTGAGTCAGCATCTTCCGTCCAATAAGTAAATACTAAGGGCTTTGTGTGCAGGTCTGGCCGGTCTGGACGCTAAATCCAGCGGTCGCCTGGGCACCAGAGCGATGATCTACTACATGTCCACCACAGTTATTGCTGCTGTCCTGGGAGTCATCCTGGTCTTAGTTATCCACCCTGGCAACCCCAAACTGAAGGAGAATCTGGGCGAGGGCGAGAAAAACGAAGACGTGTCCAGCTTGGATGCCTTCTTTGATCTGATCAGAAACCTGTTCCCAGAGAATCTGGTGCAGGCTTGTTTCCAACAGGTAATAGAGGGTCAACAAAAGTTGATATAAACCATGTCTGTGAGTTCTGTAAAAACATGCATCAAAAAGCGAAGAAAAACAAACAATTGTTCACAGTTAAGAGGCAGTACATCAACAAGTGATCTCATATTGGTTTTTCAGCTTATCATTACTATCGTTTCCTTTAGATCCAAACGGTCACAAAGAAAGTGGAGGTAGCTCTTGAAGAGGATGTCAACGCCACCACCATGGAGGGTCTGGTGGCTAATATCACCAAGGAGCCTCAGTACATCATCAAAAAGTCACTGCAGTTCAAAAGTGGCATGAATGTTTTGGGTATGTGATGCTGTATTAAATTTAAAAAAAAAACATTTAAGTCCACATCTCTACTTCTGGCACATCCTTGTGCAATAGAAACTCTAGATTACTGTTCCAGATACATTTCATTTAGCATCCTGGTCTCAAGCTTTCAGGCACAACTCCACGTGCTCCGTGTTCTTAGCTGAGACATTTCCATTGAGAAAAAACTAGTCTAAGTCAGTAGGATCCATCTCCTTGGCTTTCTAAGAGGTTTGGAATATTTCTGCTGCACTTGCTGCTTTCATAAACTCCATGCTAAGGACTGCTCACCGTTCAACGCTGCTATTCATTTGATGCATTTATGATTTTCTGCCACAGGTCTGATTGGTTTCTTTATTGCATTTGGCATCTGCATGGGCAAGATGGGCGAGAAGGCCAGACTCATGATTGAATTCTTCAATATCCTCAATGAGATTGTGATGAAACTTGTCATCATGATCATGTGGTTAGTATCACTCATGATTCCCATTGACTCATTTTAAAACCCATTTAGGTCATTTGAATCAGAAATAACTTTTTTCTTTTGATGCAAAGTTATTTCTTAAACCATAATAACATTTTAGAAGATTGCATTAAACTCAATCTTTCAGAGTCTTAGTGAAAACGCTTGCATTTTAAGTGGAATGGAATAACATGCAGCTTCTCAACCCATCAGGTACTCTCCCTTTGGTATTGCATGTCTAATTTGTGGCAAGATCATCTCCATCAAGGACTTGGAGGTGGTAGCCAAGCAGCTTGGCATGTACATGGTGACTGTGATTGTTGGCCTCATCATCCATGGAGCAATCTTCCTGCCCAGCATTTACTTTGCCATCACAAGGAAAAACCCCTTCACCTTCTTTTTGGGCATCTTCCAGGCCTGGATCACTGCTCTGGGAACGGCCTCCAGGTCAGCATCAGGGGTGACTGGATGGAAGAATTACAGACTGTTTCTTGTTGTTCGTACAAAGGATTATGTAATGTATAGTTTATCCTATTTTTTCTTTTTGCATTCTGCTCCAGTGCCGGCACACTGCCTGTCACTTTCCGTTGTCTGGAGGAGAATTTGGGTATTGACAAAAGAGTCACCCGCTTCGTGCTCCCAGTCGGCGCCACCATCAACATGGATGGAACTGCTCTGTACGAAGCTGTGGCTGCCATCTTCATTGCCCAGATGAATGGAGTTCACCTTGACCCTGGTCAGATTGTCACAGTCAGGTAAGAAAACCACTTGTACTTGGAGCTAGAATGTACTGTATATGTTTCCACAGGGTGTATAGTTAAAACCTGATGGCTGTAAGTTAAAGACACGCTTTTATTGTCACTCAGAAGTACAAGATTTGTATTTTTTTAAAGATGACCTTGATGTTCACAACTGCAATTCAGTGGCTAACAGTTGTTCTCATTGCTCTTCTCATAATAGCATAAGTTGAGGATGGGTGACCTTCAAAGTGACAGTTTCATGCCACATACATCCATGAACTCTCAAATTCAACATCCCGTCATTCATGGTGAAGGACCCACTCTGGTGCTCTTCAACCTTCGCTCTTTGCATAAGCACCACAGAGTGAAGAGCTTCATTTGTAGCTCTGCGAAGCATCTGTGAAATGTTCATGAGTGTCTGAAAAGTCATAGTGTTGAGAAGACTGGCATTTTGAAGGATTTGAGGTAACGTGTAGTGTGTTGGAAGTATGTGACAGAGTGCCTCTGCCCTCTTTTAACCTCCAGTCTGACAGCCACCTTGGCCAGTGTTGGGGCAGCCAGTATTCCCAGTGCTGGCCTGGTGACTATGCTGTTGATCCTGACTGCTGTCGGCCTGCCAACCCAAGATATCAGTCTGCTGGTTGCTGTCGATTGGCTGCTGTGAGTTTGACAAGAGAAAAATGCTCATTGTGTTTCCCTCCCTTTGGTTTGGTTTTATTGATTTTTAAGCATCTTTAAAGTACGGTATTTTTATTGCTGAAAAAGTTCAACAAACCCACCGATGTCACTTGGTTTCACTCCCCAGGGATCGATTCAGGACCTCTGTGAATGTGGTTGGCGACTCCTATGGTGCGGGCATTGTCTACCACCTGTCGAAGGCAGAGCTGGATGAGCTGGACGCGCACACGGTCAAATCTGATGACATTGAGATGATGACAAAGACCCAGTCTTACTACGACGACATGAAGAACCACCACGAAAACAATTCCAACCAGTGCGTCTTAACTCCAACCGCTTCCACTACTGCTACCACCACTGCTAACAATTCTGTCTTAGTAGATGAGCGGAAGGTACAATTAATGCTTTCAGACATAGAGACTTCTATATAACCATCTCTTCTGTTGCATGCTCACCCTGCACATTTGCTTGACTCTGTTCGCTTTTCACTTCACTTCTGCACAGAATGATGTATATGCACCCACTGTGGTGAAGCAGGAGAACCACAGTTGCATGTGCATGCACAGTATGTATTCACTCCCCTGGAATAGCAGCTTCTGTGTCGTATAAACATCCTGACCATCTATGCATAACAAAGTAACAAGAATGTGGTCTTAAGGTTAAACTAATTTGATTTGTAATATTTGGAATCGTATTTTAACACAGAGAAAGGATTTAACAACCCCCCCACATCTATCAGAAAGTCAAATATATTAAAAAAAGATATGAGAAATTAAGCCTTTCTACCTAGAAAAGTCTATAATAATGATCTAACAATCCCCACATCTATCAGAAAGTCAAATAAATACATAAAAGATATGAAAAATTAAGCCTTTCTACCTAGAAAAGTGTATAATTATTTAAATATAATTCATTAGGTTTTATGGTAGTATTTTCTCTAGGATTTAAGACACATAGAGTTACAGCTAATTAGGCGTTCGTGGTTTCTTTACACAGCTTTCACTACCACACTCTCTGTGAGTTATTCCCCTCCAGGGTTTTTGTATTTGACACCATCTGTCTTTCCCCACTGGAAGAACTATGCTGTCAAATCAAGATCAGCAAACTATCTCCAATAATGTACAAGAAAATGCATGTTGGGTCCTACAACTAAATTCATTGCAGGTTTTAATAGGATCAAAATGCGAGCGCTCAAAAGCTTTGTTCTTTGACACACATCCGGGTGGAAAAGGTCTGCTGATGAGCCTATTCATTTATTAAAGGATGAAGGGTGTTGCCTAGCAACGCTGTCTCCCTTCACTTAAGCAATCTGTCCATAGTAAGAAGTTATATCCTCCTTTTTAGTCTCCATTTATTCATAGACATTTGGATGTAAGTGTGACACACAGGCTTGCTGTTGCCAGATTTAACACTGGCCTATGTTTATTTTCTTTTATGTTCGGTTTGCCTGTAAATACTGTAACTTGCATTTTTTTTAACCTCTTTTAAAGTTACAAACTAATGTACAGTAGAACGCTTGTAAAAAAAAACCCTAAAATATAACAATGCATTATTTTGTAATATACTGTATGTATCTAGTTTTAAATGTATGTGTGTGTTTTATATTCATAATTCATACATTTGTTTTTTTTGTTAGAGCCTGCTACATATGTGGCTATCATAAATAACAAGAGAAATGCCCACATTTGGACTACTATAAGCATAAGTGGTCATTGCTGATTTTCCAGGATTTCTAATGTTTACTGCACATTTTAACCTGATAAGAGGTTCTGCTTCAATTGAAATACCAAAGCAACTCAAAAGCTGATTTAATTTCTTGCTGGAACTGAGACGACTGTTTTGTCTTTCTTAGCGTCACACATCGAATTTAAAGAAGAAATAAAAAAAGTATGCACACTAGCACCGTAGAACCTGAACAAACAGAAGCCGGAGCTCATTTAAACCTTTAATTATCCGTGATGAAGTCATGACAGACTTGGACAACTCAGGGACAAAATAAAAAGATTCAGGAGCAGTTCATAAAGACACAATGTGCTTTTTAAGTTGGCATTATATTAACAGACATGTTTTCTTGAAGAAAATGTTACTGTAACTGGTTTTAAATGTGGATTTCAGACCGGCAGCTGCGCTCATCTTACTGGAACGGTGAACCGTTTAAGAATCGCTTACCAGGAAAGTAGTTCAGGGCAGTTACGGCTGCCATCACCTTTGCTCTTATGAGAAGAAGAGATGAGGTGATTTTACAGAATTCATAATAAGAGTCATAGCAAAATTGCTTAGTAGCCTAATATTGTGTCGGTTGATGAAAATGATATGTCAGAGACAGCAGCATCTTATTTTAATCAGCTTTCATTGTGCCAGAATGTAGAAATGCCGCCTTTATATAGTTGGTGGAGTGACTTTTTAATAATCGAATAACACAATCATCAAATATTTACCTTAATACATGACAAAAAAACAATACAACAGGATAGACATAAAAATAAGCCATGACCAATCATGCTTTATAAGATTTTCAAATCCCACTGACCGATCGGATGAATTAGCAGAAACATTCATTTAATGAAAAAAATGGGAACGCTGAATGTCATTGTAAGTTATTTTCATTGTAAGTGTATAGAGGTGTGTGTGTTTTTACCTCGTGTCGTGGATCTACTGTTAAGATGTCACTGCTACCTGCTTGCAGGTAACCTCAGCCACTAACGGCTCTGCTGCGGAGTGCACGCTTGTCGAGGAGGAACCATGGAAACACGAATAATGGCAGCACAGAGATCCCTTGCTCCTGGGCTCCACAAGCTTTCCTATCTGGTGATAGAAAAAAAAAAGTGAATGAAAAGTCACATGAACAGAACTACTAATTGTTTTTTTGTTTTTTTTTTTATGTAGTTATGTTTTCTTTTCTTTCTTTTTTTTCAATTAGTCCCTTTAAAGGTTTTTGTAACTGTCTATCTGACTGATATGTACTACTAATTCACTTAACCGTGAACTGATAACAGAGGTATACCTCACCTGTTAGAGCGCAGTTATATCCTACATAGCAAATACTTGCACAACATACTTCAAGGCCTGGAGAGGGAGAAAGGAGAGAGGGAAAAACAATGGTTAGATAAGCTATTCTGAGCGATCCATCCCAGTTATATGAAGAGAGACAAAGCTGATGTGTAACATGAGACCATCTTCCAAGTTTCATACAGGTGATTTATTAATGTCAGGATAAGAGGGAATGAGAGCAATTATCATGTCTCCAATCTAATTTGTACTGCACATCCTTGCCAGCACCACTACAACATGTACGCAAGGTCATTTCTCTTTTTCGGCTAAGTCTCTCATCCGAAGTGATGACTGTAAACTGCGGCTGTTTGTAAATTGTCGAGCATTGCCAGCTATCTCTGAGGTCTAGCAAAGTGATCAAAGAGTGGTTGTCAGGACCACACTGAGCCTTGAAACCTACAAGCACGGTCAAAGTTGAATTTTAAAGCACAAATCCTTCCAAGGGGCCCTTTTGTTCTTTTCTTTTTGATTTTAATGTGAAAGAAAGATTTTTTTTTCCTACTTTTACTTGTTGAAAGAGTTTTAAAAGTTATTTATTTGCTCGACAGAGTAAGACATAGAGAGATATAGATTTTCAAACATGACCAAGCCAACTATAGGGACCAAACAGGCAGCAAATCAATCAACTGAGAGGCCTTTGAACAGCCTCCGAACTGTGACACATTCTCACATTTTCATAAATTGTCTGCCTGTTTTTGGCAAGCACAACAGCTGATAACTTAAAATTGAATGCAAAGAAAATTATTTCCCTAAATATTAAACTTCACAGAGCACTTTTTTTCTCTTTTTCCCCCCCAAAGTAACTTTTTGATGCCAATGAAATAAGATATAAGAATAAGATTTTTTTTTTTTTTTTTTCAAAATAAAATTCATGAAATTGTAGGATTCCTGAATAATATGTAGAGATTGAGCGAGAGAGCACACATGAAGCCAAAATGCCTGCAAGGTAAATTCTCAGTCGGGTTTTTAGACACTCAGGCTTGTATGTTTACTCTTTTACGTGAACTTTCATGTCACATTCCCTAAATGTTTACTTTCTCACTTGAGCATTTCAGCTCAAGGTAACTGTCTGCGAACAGCACAACTTTTAAAAGTTTTCTCCTTGAAAAATGGTGACAGTTTATTGCTTAGTTCTTTTCCGAGAAGAAGTTATATTCCGACTTTACAATGGAAAACGAAGGAGTGAGCACAAACACGTATTTTGTGTGGTTGAATGTCCCCGTGCACCAGTGTACGATCTGAAAGCGTGATTGTTTTTGAACAGTGATGGAGCACACATTTAAAGCAGCACAAACATTTAATTGCAAAAAAAAAAAAAAAAAGGAAAAAAAAAGGTACTAAATAAAGTGTATGACAGGCATTAAAGGGAAAACTATTTTCTTTTTCACCATAGCTCAAGACTGTTTTTACAAACCCTAGATGCTGCAGCTGTGTGTCCATGTTAGTGGGAGGGATGTTTGGGGGGGCTCAGAACAAAAGTATGAGCATCTCCACTTGACGCCAAGATGAGCCCAACCACCAGGTAAAATGACAAATATCTGCCTGTGTTCAAAAATGATTTATAAGTAGAGCAAACGCACAAAGGAAGCAGGTTGGTACTCATTTAAGCGGCGCGGGCGAAGGTGAAGGCGAAGGCCTCTGCGACGTGGTTGTGCATTTGGTTTCTTTTGTCACCGCTGCATCCTTTTCTCCTCTCTTGTTTCTTTTCATTTGTGGTGAATGAAAACATCGCCTTGAAGGTGTTCACTTCAAACAGATGCCGTTTAAAGTAACAGTAGAAAACCTAACTAAGCACCTAGAGCCACACTGTCCTTTAGCTCCCGACCCACTCTCAAATGACGTCTTTTCTTTTTCTAAGCTCGGCCGACGGTGCGCTGACAGTGTGCTTTCATACATCATTGTGCAGACTTTGTGTTCTGCTGAACACACCGTAAAAAACTGACGTACACTCACAAAAAAAAAAACAAAAAAAAACATAAACCTGGGGGTTTTCTCCTCAGATACACACACATGAACACACGTTCAACACTTTTAAATGTCAAAGATTACTACAGTTATAATTGGTGAGCTGCAGAGCACGGCACTGGAACCCAAGCAGGCTACTTCAGCCTCATCTTTCGACTTTGTGATTTTTTTCAGGAAAAAAAAAAAAAAACTAAAATAAATAAAGAGAAAACGAAATCTGTCCTGCGAGGATACAGTCCATAGTGTCACCGATGGGGATTGAGTGTTGGACCACCATTACGTTCAAACTCACCACTTTAGATGCATGAATTAAATGAAATTATAATTATTTTTTGCACCACTATATTAAAAGCATGATATTCTGAAGTGCCTCCTTGCACTTTGTGTATATATTGTAGGTAACAGATGTTTTTTGTTGGTTTCTTTTGGGGGGACGGGATATTGAAATGGTATGTAGGAATATAGTCTCCTTGCTGTGACATTTTTAATGTAATTCTCTAGGGAAAATATATATATACCATGAGTAAAATTAGATTAGACAAAATGTATAGAAGAACCTGTGTAATGAAATGCTTTATTTTCTAATTGCTCTTAACTAGTCATTTTACTTACCAGTCACACACCAATATATAAATATCTTTTTTGTATCTAATGTAAGTGTTTAAATGCTTGCTCCATGAAGATATAATTAGTGTGAATTCATCGTCATTGTATATACATAAATATATAATTGTTCTGTTCTGTGGCAATGCAGAATTTCCTGAAATTACAGTGATCCTGAAACCAACACGGTTTGCATGAATAAGTGGGAAAACAGAGGGTGAGAAAGAATGGGAATTAAAAGAGTAAGGGAAAGGTTCTGGTTTTAAAAGGAGGACAACTTTAGGTTGCAATTAGTGTTTTAAATGGTATTGGAAGGAGAGACTGAGGAAAGAGTCCAATTTGCCCCATGTTGAAGATAGAGTGAGGAATCAAATAAAGCCAAGTAGTTAAAATGAGTGAAAGAACAAGCATCTGTGGTGTTATGATGCCTATTACAGCATAGAGCAACAATCCTCAGGTGACTCGCATGAAACATTTTTCAAAGGCGAAAACTGGCTTAAGTCTCAGGCATCTTTGTTTACCTGGTGCGCGTGCATTCAAAGCTGCAAGACGTGGATATCTAGATCTGCTAGGATCCACGTCAGCCTGTCAACACGTCACGTCATCACACGTTCCACCTCTGCTGTGCCATCAACATCAAAAGAGGTCTGTTAAAATCCCGCTTGGTAAACTGCCTTTCCTCCACTTGCCTTTTTTTTGCTTTTTACACAGAAACCATATGCACACACAGGCACCTGAAGAGTGCTCAGCTAAATGGTACTGATGACATGGAAACTGACACAGCAAAGAGCCGGCATATCTTCAAGCTTGCCCTTTTCTACCGAAACGTGTCCGTTACCGAGCAAACTCCTGAACAGCTGATAGCCTGCCTCACGCCTGCCTACAATGTATTTTCTAGACCTTTCTTTTCTATACCTGCCCTTGTAGTAAATCTGTGGTCACCCTGATGTAAGGGCAGAACGTGTGTGTGTGTGTTTGTGTGGGAAAATATACTACTGAAAGAAAAGAAGAGAAAAAACATTCTGTCCTTGGTCAATGGCATATATATAAAAATCTGTTTCTACATATCAGTAAGTGTTGTACCTTTGGTGTACATATACAAATATAACTAATAAATGTTGATTCATAACTAAACTCTGGCTGATAGCTGAGTTTTTGTTGGTTTTTTGTTGTTGTTGTTGTTCAGATATATTTTCTCTTCAGTTTGTTTTAATGCCTTTGCTGTTACCCAGTTTTAAATACAGATGCAAATACAAGAACAGATGTGGAGACTCCACATTCCATTCGTCATTGCACAATGACGAATACATGCATTTTCTTATCATCGGTGTAATAAATACTTCTAACATGGTGCTTGTCTCCAACCACATCCCTCGCCACCGACCGTGAGGCCATTAACTACAGGTACAGGCTTATAAAAGATGTGTGGTAGCGAGTAACTGCTGTAAAAAGAATAAAGAGAAAACAAATTACTAAAACAGCAGCCATTAACTTATTACTACCAAGTAGAGGAGGAACAGGTAAATACAGTAAATACGTAGCAAACCATCTCATATGCAACTGCAGCCATATGTGCTCTTTAGGATAATACAGCCTTTCCTCTTGTAGTTTGAATTTTGGTTTGTGGAGAATGACCGTAGGTGTCTGGGGCTTATGTCTTCGGTTTGCAGATGTAAAAATCATTAAGATTTTTTAATGTGCTGATATAAGCTTAAGCTGAAACCAGAAAGTTCACGTACTGTTCCTCTGTGTGGCCACTAGGGGAGAGACTCGCCAAATAACAGCGGCAACATTTTCTGCAAGTTGTGACTCCTCTCAGCTTCTGTGGCCACGCTTTAATCAGACTTCATCTGTAGACTGCAATTTACTTAAAACACTCACACAACTTCACACTCATCAATTTAAAACGATATTCGTCGTGACAGACAAGAAATTGAGATATTAAACTAACGGTATGGGTGCTGACGCTTAAGACATGTACAGGGAATTGATGATAACGTGACGTGTGACACAACTACATCGAACCACCATGTAGCTGCAGTGTATCGTTGTATTTTATCATTTTTATCAGATCAACATTACTCCCTTAACTTATATGCATATTCTTAATTTTACCATGTCGGATATCTGTGTCATGTACCCACTTTAGATGTCGCAGTTGAAGACTTTCAGACAGGATTTATGTATCCCTGCTTTTAGCTCCAACAAGCCTCTTGCCCCACTGCTCCGCTCTCCTCCAGGAGCCTTTTAGGACTTCAGACATCCGTGAAAATATTCTCCTATGAGTGTTGTTTGGGTCATGAACAGGACGATAATAGGACAATAGGAAGAGGAAAGAAGAGAAGAGGAGGCACAAATCATTGAAATTGGACAATTTAGAGGCGCTATAGTGTTTTTAGAGGTGAACGCAGCGCCTGTGACACCTCCCACATAGAAGTCATCGGCTTTTGCTATTTTAAAGTTTTTGGACTCTGAGGTGACCATGTTTCTTGTTTTCATAACAAGAAATTGAATTATATAATAATAAAATGAGGAGCAGCTCCTAGTGGCTGTTTAATGTGCTTTCTCTTCTGTTTCACATTTTAGACCCATTAGCTACATACATCTTTTATATAATATCATGCTTTATTATGCTTAACACTGAAGATTTGTACTAGAGGTTGAACAGCATATTTTATTTAAATACTTTAATGTTTTTTTTTTTGCAGTTTCAATTCAAACCAAATGAAATCTCAGGCTGTTCTACCGCTCTGAACACATGTTTCTGCCAGACTCAGTTCTCATGGAGGGTGGTCGTCTTCTGTGGTTGGTTGTGGTGATGACACAGTTAGGGAGTCAGAGAACCCTTTCAACCACAATGTGGTGCTCTCTCTCTCTCTCTCTCTCTCTCTCTCTCTCTCTCTCTCTCTCTCTCTCTCTCTCTCTCAAGAGGGATTTCTTTAAATCTGGACTTTTAATATCATGAATTACTTTTGCAAAGCTCCATTAGTGCTCTCACTGTGTGCTGGCCATGGCCTAGTTCGACATCTCCCAGTTATAAGTGACACTGATAACTTCTAGGACGGAGGAAATGGTACTGAAAAGGGTGAGAAGACATTGAGAAGATTTCCACTTTAATCGATCTATCCTGTGAAGCTCTGTGACTGTGCTGAGGCCTATCCCAGCTGGTGTTGGGCACCAGTTGGTACACTGCAAAAACAGCCCCTCTAGAAATAAGCCCAACAATCCATAAACCTAGTCAAACCTATCTCACTGTGAGACATAATACCTTTTTTTACTTTGCTTTAAATGAGATTTTGTAGTGTGTACATTCTGGATGGCTTGTCTGGCCAACACGTCACAATCGCAAAGATAAATAACAGCAATGCAAATTCAAACCTACGGCATATTTAGAAACACCAGTATTTTTACCACGTATGTCGTTAGACGTGCAGGAGGAGGATGGAACACCCGGGAACGTCCCAGCTGTTACGGATAGGTGAAAAGAATTATAAAAAAAAAGGTTCTCTCAAATCATAAATGGTTATAATAATAATGATGATAATAATAATAGCAGCTGTTATCTTTCAGCGGTTTGATGATATTGCGTGCATCTCATAGACTGAAGAATACAATCTGTGTCTTACAAACTGGTTGTCTTTATCTCGTTCTGTTTCCTGTGTGAAGGCGTTCTTCGACCCGGACCCCGGTGCCGTGGAAACCTCACTTCCTCCTCTCGGTGTGCCAGCAATGTCACCACTTAATCCCCATTCTCCTTCACCTTTCCAGAGTAATCACTGACGGCACACCATGTTCCAGAATTGTTATACACATTTATTTCAGTCATGACTTCACAAATCTTTTTAGCAATGTTATTTGTTAATGTATCTTCAAACCCGTCAACACTAGTACAACCGCTACTATCCTCAAAGCAGAGTAGATTGTGGGGTAAAAAAAAAAGAAAAGAAAAGAGAAAAAGAAAAACTGCGTTTGCATTTGTTGTATATTTTTCTGCTTAACACTGAATCATGCAAGAAAAAAAAAAGTTGTTAAATTTGTCACACAAAAGGAATAATATTTATATGACACAAGCAACAATAGAGTCAACCTAAGATGAGGTCAGTACAAATAAAACAGGAGCAATTTCTGTATTTGTTTGAATATCAAGAGCAGCTCACACACAAGATTTGAGCAAGCACACGAGCTTCATTTATTACATCCCCGTCCCTCGGTGAGTATACAGAATCGTTGCTGAAGTCTCTTTTCCCATAAAGAAGCTTTTGACATTACTATACGTTTACGGTTACATTATATATTCTAGTATCTACAGCTGATCCTCAATTATTCACTCGTCAAAACTGAGCTTAAGCTTGCTTTAAGAAATGATCAGAGTTTGAGTTCTTTCTTTTGGTCTTTCTTTTTTTTTTTCCAAGTCAGTGTATACAGTTGTGCATATTATAGGTATACGTTATTGTTATAATTGTTCTTATCCTCAGGATAACATCAATATATTATCATATTATCATCTCAACCCAATAAAATATTAATCAGTTTCAGTGGTGCACAAATTGCACAATTTTGAAAACTGTACAACAAGTTGATTCATATTATATACACTTCACTTTTACTATTGCAAAATCCTTTCAGAAGTATTTACCACTGAGGAAAGTTGAAAGCTCAAAAGTCAAAATTAAATAAGACTCAAAGCTAGATGCATTCCTTCACTTGAGAGGACCAAAGCCCCGTCCTACAAAATATCAAAAAGAACCTTTTTATTTTCAAAGATATTCTTTATATACAGAGTTCAAAAAGAAGGAGAACAAAGAGTCATAATTTAAGAGTTACATCTCTAGTTTTCTTCAATACGGAGAGTCAGTCTGCAGGCGATGGCTGAAATATGCAGATGCAACAACAATAATCTAATAGTACAAATGACACAGAAAAAAAATATATCTGTGAAAACTGCCTTGACAGGATCTTTCTTGTGAAATGGTGTTGAACAAATTGAAATTGAATTGGAATTGAAATATCAAGCCTTGCTCTCAAAATGTACCCAAGGAAAAAACCAAAAGATCTCATTGTTGATCCATCGTTTCCCATCGGATAAACAAGCCAACATTTTAGGGTCCATCAAATGTATAAAAGACGGGAAATATGTAAATCTGTAACCAGTACTTTCTTCATAAATCAACCCTCGGCCAGAAGTCTGCAAATATGCAGCCCAACCATCAAGGAAGCATAGAAATGTGTAAATGGACACCTTTCAGTCCTAACTACAATCACACGTTAGACAAACAAAATGCTGCACATGCTGATTTGAAAAAGCTTGTTCCACCGAGAAGCAACAGCTTCAGCATAAGATTGTGGAAAAAACACACTTAACGCGCTTAAGTGACGCTTATGCGGTGTCCTCTCCGCGCTGGTCACCAGAAACGGCCTACAAACCCAGCGTTTAGAGCTCCACCTGCAACTGGTCTACTGTCCAACACTTTTTCCGCCCCTCGCCACGTTCTTCTACACATGACGCTCACGCCTGCTGGTCTTTATCCAGTGACTCCTCCAAGGCGATGACGGTGAACTCCTCAGTGTTCCCGTTTTCCTGGATGTTCTCCTTGTTCATGAGGGTGACCATTTCCTGCTCTGTGTCCTGGTTGTGGGAGCTGGACGCTGCAGCCGCCCCATTACCTCCACTTGCATCTTTGGATGTGATGACCAGGGTCTTTTGCCTCCCACACCAGCTGCAAAAGCACATTTAGACATATCACTTTAATGTTCCTGCGGCACAATATGGCACGTGAAAACTGGAGCACCATAGACCATAAAAGGAGAACAGGTATGAACCCACACCTTCTTCTTTTGGCGACAACTGCACATACTAAAAGAATAGCAGCCACTGCTACAATCACTCCAATGACTACCAGCCAGTCTAGAAGGAGAAATAAGAAAGGTGCAAAATAAATGTTAGTGTACTTCCTTAAAGTTGCTATTTTTTGTTTTGTTTTTTGAAGCAGTAAATGTGAAATGTTTGCTCACTTGAACTGCCGTTGTCTTCCCTATCATCCCGAGCCGAGTCCTGTCCCTTCCCATTAGGTCCTTGTGGTGCAGCTGCATAACAAAAAAAACAAAAAAACAAAAAAAAGCAATATGTCTATATAAATTCCCCAAAATATAGGCCAGTCACCGATATATTTAATCCAGAAGTTATCGCCCTCTCAACGTTATGTTTATTACCAAATCACAAAGTCACAGTTTTATGTTTAAGTCCATGTGGTGCCATCAGAGGGTCGATGGCACCACGCGAGCTTTGTACAGCCAGGTCCAGAAGTGTTTAGGTAAATTGTAAAGTTTTTATGTTTTTTTTAATCATTTCACCTTCATATACAGTCACAAAGAAATAAAGATGCGATCAGAGCGTAGCTCTTTCAGCTTTAACTTAAGAAGTTTTAAAAAAACACATTTCATTGTTGAGTTACAGTCATATTTTAAGAAAAATACTTCAATTTTTAGGGGCTCAAAACTATTTGGACAGTTGACTAAACTATAAGTCGGCCAGGTATGGTCCATTCCCTCATTACTTATGACTGGACTCATCATCAGGTGTTGAACAAAGGACTGACGAGCTCAACAAGACAACCGCAAAAGCCCACACAAGCAGATTAGTTCAGAGGCCTTTCCTTGGCGAGAAAGAAAACTTTCAAATCAGGCTTAGTGGTTAGCACTGTTGCCTCTCAGCAAGAAGGTTCCCGGTTCAATTCCCGGCCCGGTGGGTCTTTCTGTGTGGAGTTTGCATGTTCTCCCCGTGCTTGCGTGGGTTTCCTCCGGGTACTCCGGCTTCCTCCAAAAACATGCAGAGTAGGTTAATTGATCTTCCTAAATTCTCCCTAGGTGTGAATGTGAGTGTGATTGGTTGTTTGTATGTGGCCCTGGATAGACTGGCGACCTGTCCAGGGTGTACCCCTGCCTTTCGCCTGATATGCGTCGGGATAGGCTCCGACAGACCCCCGTGACCCGGAAACGGATAAAGCGGGTACAGATAATGGATGGATGGATGGATTTGTATTAATTGGACTAATTTAAAATGAGTTTATCTGTGTTGTTGAAGGGGCTTGCGATGACATTTGTCGTGATTTGGCGCTATGTAAATAAATCTGAAGTGAATTAAACTTTATTGATGATGTGATCGCTGACAGATGTAGTGAGATGAATTTTGAGGTGTTTAGAAGCGTACTTTCTACTCACATTCAGCTTAATGTTGCACGATAAACCTAAATATACAGCAAACGCAACTCAAGGATTTTGAAAGCAAGAATGGGAATATTTTTAAATGGCCAAGTCAGTCACCTGATCTCAGTCTAACATGATGAGCTTTTCAGCTACTGAAGACAAACCTGAAGGCAGAAAGGCCCACAGTTAAGCAGCAACTGGAATTGTTTGCAGGCAAAGGCCTGGCAAAGCATCTCCAGGGAGGAAATCTGTCTATGGGCTCCTTGAAAGGATAAAAGGACTCATCTAGGTATTAGAAAATATGGTTGCATTTAAAATTATGTCACTTTGTCCAAAAACCTTTGAGCTCTTGAAAGTGGAGGTGCATTGTTTAAAACAACTGTAACTGCTAAACAAAAAAATACAATGCTCTTATGATGCCGTTTAAATTAAAGCTGAAACTTAACACAGGTCATTTTTGATCGATTCATTTTAAATAGTGTATGAGAGCAAAAAAAAATCATTAAAACCCTGTCACTGTCCAAGTGTGTCTGGACCTGACTGTCACGGTGACTGGAACAGGCTAAATAATGAGGAAGATACTGCTCCCACCTGACTTGTGGAGTTTTTACATTCTGGTTTTATACAAGGTCTATTTTTGAATTTACCTGAGATCTAAAAACATTGAACTAACACAAGGGGGCATACTATGTTCCTAAGTTACTTCAGTTCACCTGATGTGCTGTTCTTGTTAAAGGAGGTCTTCATGCCATATAAATACAAATTAACTCAGATATTTACAGATATTAACATAGTTTTCCCCACAGCTAGATGGATCTGGGATCAAAAAACAAGTTACCTAAAATTTGATGCAGTCCAAAATTGACAGTTATTAAGTTAATTAACACAGATTTTCTTTCATGCATTCTTTTATATTGGTGGTAATTTTAACTATAGTATGAGGGGAATTTTACCCAAATCCTGAAAACTGTTGTGAGGTGTAGTAACATAGTGTATGTACAGCTCAGTTTTTGTTCTTAGTAACAGCAGTTTACTGTGATTCCTCCTTACATTTGCCTAGAATGTTTTCTCCCACTGGTTTGCCAGGACTTTGTTCACTTTCAGTGGGGTGCTGTGCTTCCTCTAGCACACCGGAAGGGGTCACTAGGGAACCTCCTTCCTCTTCAATGGAGGTTGGTAGCATCCCAGATCCAGGAGCTGGGTCGAGGTCCTCAGGAATGAAATTGGAACCCCCGCTGCTGTTGCCATTCCTTTCAGGAACCTCGTTGATAGCTTCTGGGTCCATTGTAGTCAGCATTGCATAAAAAGAAGCGGCAACTGTGGTCCTCTCCTCCTGAGCATCTTTCTCTGTGAAGACACCTGTCTTGTTATAAATGGCATCTTCAAGTGTTGTCATCTCTGGCTCGTCTTGGCTTTCATCTGTGGTTTGATCATCACGCTGTGGTAACTGTTGAACTGTCAGGAGAATACAAAGGGTTAAGATTGTCATTCATTTGATATCTTTTGTAAGAGTTACATTGGTATCAACTATTTTGATATTATTTTATAAGGTTATTTTATTTAATTATATAATCTTTTTGTCAAACTAAAGTCACAATAGTAATTGCATTACTGTACATTACTGTACGTGACACAATATTCCTTATTCTCAGCCATGCTTCACTGAGCATGTGAATTAATGGTTACAATAAAAACACATATCGCAAAGCTCCCGCCCTGAACTCCCATCTTATTCTGGTGTAGTGGTTTGAGCACCCAGTGATCCCAGGAGATATACTCAGAGGGGTTCAATGCTCTTGGCAAAGTTTCCAAAAGTGAAGTGATCCTAGGTCAGAGTCGAGACTAAAAGTTGTTTTTTTTAAAATTCTCGTGATCTCTGTATGCAGATACCTTGCTTGATTAAGGCATATAGGGGCATTACCTCAGAGCAAAGGCCAATAGGGAGCTGCTTGACGACCACTTCCTTGGACTTATGCTGGATTTTACTCAACTCTGGTGTCTCCCTGACAGAGAGGTGGCTCACCTCCTGGAGACTCAATTGTATTTGTGACCATACAGTATGTCATGGATGCTTTGTGAAGGAGGATCTTAAGGGTTACCTAATCATCAGCTGGACCACATGCTCAGTGAGGGTGCTAGAAAAACCTATTGCACTCATGCATTTTGTATAGATATGACGGAACTATTTTAACCCAATTTAAAGCCATTTATTATTTTCATCTCTGGCAAATCTTCTTTAACATTCATATGGCAACTGTGAACATTGAGCTCAAAGTCAGACGTATGTAGGTGCAGCCAGTCTGTTGGGTTGGTGGCCAGGGAGCATGACTTTTTCTGCCCCCAAAAGGAGAAGGAATTGGTGTTAGATCAAAACTGTCAACTATTATTGGAGGTGAACTCGCCATGCAGTTAAACAACTATGTGGTGGCAGGACTCTGAAAGATCAAAAGATTCACCTAGAGTTTATTGGGAATCTGGATATTGATCTCTGTTGGTTGATGTAACTGGGCAAAGTTGTATGGAAGTCAAGGAGAGTGTTTCTGGATGAGCAGACTGGGTTGGTGGCTCCTCCTTTTTAAGAACGAGGATCAGAGCATCCAAGTTCCATCCAAGTTCCATCCAAGTTCCAAGCATCCTCAGGAAAGTGTATGGAAGCAGTAAAAATCTAGCCAATAATTTAACCTTGGATCCAAGAGGACTAATGTGTTTTTAGATTTGGTTGTAGAAAACTGGATCAGTTCTTTGGCCTTTTTAGGAAACTGGAGAATGCCTTTCAATAAAGATAGTGTATCTCTCTGCTATCTTGGGAACCTCTCAGTTTCCCCCAAGACAAGCAGGAGATTGTTACCAGGGCAAGGATGCTCTGAGGATCCCCATTTAAACTGCTGGCCCTGTAACCCTGTGTCCGATGGCAGAAAATACATTTGAGTAACTTTTGAGTAATACTGCATATATTAGATTAATCTGCCCTGCTGTTGGTCATTTACAGGCAAATTCCAAAACAAACCAAACAAAAATCTTGTACGGAAGTAGGTTCATAGAGAACCAAAATAAATGTAATACCATTATACCATACAGAATATAGCATCAAATACATAATGCGTCATAATTCTGCTTCAAGAAAGTAGGAGGTTTTCTCTGATGTATCGAACTTACTGATGTTCATAAATAAATATGCAATACTACACCGGGATCTGCCATTAAAATTTCATCATAAACACTAAACTTGAACTATGTAGCAAATGCATGTACACTGTTTTGTAACTAGAAACATTCCTTTTTATTTATTTATTTTTTTTATGGTGTTGTTAACAAGCAACAAGCAATGGAAGTGGATGGGCGCACAGACCTGAAGGAGTTGAAATGAAGGATTTCGTGCAGTTCCTCTGAAGACCAGCTGGCACATCACGAACGAGAAAGAAGACAAAATTGAGAAGCAAGTCAAAGGTTTAATACTTTACCAGCTGTAATTTCATATGCACATTTCTGTACCACCAAATATTTGAACAGAAAGTGAAAAATGATATAGTCACCTTCGCTATCATAGCAGTAGACGTCAAAGTGCTCACTGGCATTTGCACGTGAATTGATAATAAATCCAGTCATGTTCTTTGCACACAACTCATGCGGCTTGTGTCTGAGGATGGCAACAGTCCCATTGCTGATCCAACCATTCCTGAGTGGAAGCAACAACACAATTTTTAGAAGCATTTCTAGTATCTAAATGAAATTTGTCTCTAAATATGTGAGACACTGAAGTCCTCCTGCACAGTCAAGTGGAACGAGTTGGAATGATAATATCTCATATTATTTTTTAGCATATTGTTATTTCTTTTATCTTTAATAATATATGTGTTATCGTTGCTAGGGATTTGATGTAGAGCGGATAGTTAAACTGTTTCTACTCTGTGAAGCACTTTGTGCTGGATTTTATTGTACCAACAGTGCTACACAAGTAAAGTTGGATTTGATTTAATTTTAGACACACAGAGGTTTCCTTCAATGAAATCGCAGTAAGAATGACAAAGTTCAATAGCGGTTCTTCTCCAGGAATTTGGCGCCCCTAATGTAACAATTACATTTCTGTCTTTAAAGTTTCTTATAAATTGTATACCAACAGTACAACGGTTTTAATACACTCCAGAAAAACATTGAAAAGGTTTCAGTTACATGTTAAGATGTTAAGACAGCGTTGTAACTTCACCTGCAGGTTTCCATTCCATTGTCATAAGCCTCCTTCACTTGCTCTTGACTTGCCATGACGCTCTCCAGGTGTTCACACACCTTCTCAGCCGTGTTAAAGTCCAAAGAATGGCGGCCTGTTCCCTCGGCCATAAACACGCCACCAATGCTGCAGCTTCGGAAACTCACTACAGATGAAACAAACAGAAATATGCAATATGAGCAGTGACTGCAGCGCCTAAAATGCTCAGCTGTTATCGTGCATGTCTGGACCAAAAATCTTCTACAGTCAACATCTCCATCTATATGACCAATAAGCTTATGGGTTATAAAGATAAAGCTCAACAATGTCATTCGTAGGTCCATGTCACTTAAATTGTCTGCAAAAATGTGCTTCTTTTGTATATGTTCCAAAAAACAAGAATTAACAATGTCTTCAGTTCATTTCCATGCAATCTAAGACTGAATCCCCAGGATCACTTCACAGTATTTTATTTTTTTTTAATTTTTTTTTTTTTTAACTGAGAAAAAAAAAGAAAACATTTGGCACAGCAGAGTGGATTGTGAGTGCAAAAATCACCTTATATGTAATTAATGCTTTATTTAACGGTAATGTAAAATTAATAAGGAACGCATATGACCATGACAATATGTTGACCTAAATGAGAGATATGAAACGACACCACCCAACTGTGCAACTGACGTGAGAATAACCTTTTATGTAGGTATGTGATGGACTTTAGGAAAAGCCATGGTCACACATACGAGCGCCGTTAAATAACAGTGCGCAAAGGAGGTGTAATGCCTCTATGTTGCACTTTAATTGCACGTTTTTGAGAGACTCAACTAATTCTTTGGTGTGAACGTGATCAAATTGAAGCAGGATTATCTTTAACACATCTTTTGCACTATTGTTTTGTTTTATGATTATTGTTGAATTGTATGCTCCTGCTTCAGGTGTTTTTTTTTTTTCGTTCTGATCTGCATTTCCCTCCTTTTTCCTGTTGTTAAATTTTACTGATCTATTTACTGAAAAAGATCTGATCCCTGGCACAAAGTCTGCTGATATGGTTTCAGCTGTGGGGTATATAAGTGTGCATCCTTCATTCATGTGGTTACCAGCAAATGAGCGTGTTTGACAGTGAATGATTCTGTAAAGAAGGATTGTAAAATCTAAACCCAGAAATGAAGCGTTTGATATATAATCAAAAAACATAATTTATAATCAAGCCTCTTTAGTGATGATAATCTTTTAGAAATAGACCCGGACTGGCAGCAATGAAACCATCTGCATCATGTGAACGGATTATTTACTTGACCAAAACCCACATAAAAAGCTGTTAACTGACTTAATGGGTTTGTCTTCGAGCTTAGCTCTTTTTTTTTTCCTGGTGGACAACATCAGCGGTTTGTTGAAACTGAGGTTAATTAGTGTCTAAACATGTGTTGACTGAGGAATGGCCCTGTTTGTTTGTGTGAACAGCTAACAAAGTAAACTTCAGCTGTGGTCAGCTCATTATAATAAGTCAAATTTTAAACTTGCAACAAAGAGTTTCGGGTCATTTCTGGAGTCATTAGGAAAGGTAGCTAAAGGAACAACACTTGGTGTTGTGAGAAATACATTTCCTGACTGATATAGTGTTACCTGACTCTTAATACACCTTTCTTTAATGTAGTTTAGTAATTTTAGTATTGCATACAAGCATTTTGTGCAGTTACTGGAGCTAATCTTTAGGTTACCTGGTAAATCCGGCTGCTACAAGCAACATCAGATAAGCGGACCAAAATAAAACGTGTTCCCTCCTGCACAGTTTGCCTCAGATACTTCGGAATATGGAAATGTAAATATAAATGCAAAGCTCGCTCAGGAAACAAACAAATAAGTTGGCAGCTGTGTGTGTGCACATGACAGCTGCTCATATGGAAATGCAATGTGCCAGTTACCACATGGACATCTCACACTTCATTTTGCAGTTAACTCTGAACATTGTGGAAGGAGGGCACATGACCTTTTGTGTTGTTTTGTCATTAAATAAAAAAAAAAAAAATAAAAAAATAGCCTCTAATATTTAACGCATGGAAATTTAAAATAATAGAATTCAAAATGCGTTCATATTCTTTACAAACCCCCTTATCAGCAAACATAAACCTTCTCTGAAGGCTTATGACAGGCCACGGAAAATACAATAATTCTCATTTGACCACGGATGTCACATTAAAACCTCTTGAAATATTTACTGTCTATGAAAAGGAAGGAAAATTGTCATAGACGACTCACAAGCATGACGTGGCAAAGTCACATTTCTTCACATTATTAAGAAAAAATAAGACATTTTCCTCTTCTACTTGCACATTCAAAACGGGCTCTTAGACTTTTTGGAGTATTTTCTTTTTAATTGCAAGATAGTAATTGAATTTCCTCCACACAACTTGCACTAAATGCAGATCAAAAAGGATCCAACATTAGGAGTAACAGTAGGGCTCTTGAGCTGTATTAAATCAGCACTATGGTCATTCTTTCTTTGGTACATAATAGTTCATGTACGACCATCTGCTCAAATTGCTCACACTGCATCCTCAGCTCAGCTCTTGAATTAAAATACAAACAGAGTCATAGGTGGCAGCACTGACATAAAACCAACCCCAAATTAATATTTTGCTTAGCTGCCATTTTTAATTTTGTTGTTCTGACTACAAACAAATCGAAAGCCCTCCCACTTTTCCACTTGCTGTTATGAGCACACCGCAGGAAGTGAAGCTCTTTTCGGTCCTCTGTGCCAGTTGGGGCGACAACAGGCATTTCCAGTAAAGGTATTGCAAAGCAGTTTCATTTCTTTTCTTCCGTCTCTCTCACTCTTCCTATCTATAACACACAGGCGGCTGTGCGCACCTGAAAGAACCTCACATGTTGCCACATTGGGACTAAGTCCCTGACAGAGCGAGAGGAATAAAACAGACAAGAGTCTTGGCCTCAGAAAAACCTGCCCCGGGGAGATCAAAGGGAGCACGGCTCGCCATCAATGGGCTGAAAAGAAGGCTGACATGAATCTGAGAAGTATTCATTAGTATGCAGAGGGACTGATCATGAGTGTCTTTATAGAGATCAGAAGCCCGTTATGCCAAGGCAGTGATTCTCCCAAAAGCTCTATTGTCATCTGGAGTTGAAACCAAGGAGACCCCCAAGCAGAAAGGGAGCTTTAACGCTGCATTGAGCCAAAAACCTCCAGCTGTACTGGAAGTAACTGGCAAGCTTGACTCTTCGTTCTTACTTCACTTCTTTTCCCCTCAGTCTTTCATTTAGTTTTTTCTCATTACTCTCTGTTTGTGTATTCCACGCCAGCAATAAAGTATCATTTACCCCCTGCGCACACGTGCACAAAGGGAAAGACAGCTCACCGAAGCGCATGCTCACAAAAACACAAGACTGGCAGATCTTTTTTTTTTTTTTTTTTGTGGCTTTGTAACGTCGCGGCCCAGCATGCAGCGCGAGACAACAAGCAGCAGTATCTTGATGTCAACATTAATATCAAACACAGCTCTGGCTTTTTTTTTTTTTGAACTGTTTTCCAAGTCCCTGTATCTCCATTCTGTCTTATCTTTCCCAGACATAGTTTACTGAAAATGTTCTCACTTAAGCCTTCTGAAAATGCCATTGGTTAGAGATGTCATGCTTGAACAGAGAGCCCACTGTTTGTGTCCCACCACCACTGTAGCATCTTGTTTGTCATAGTTCATCAGCTGGTTTCGTAAAGAACTTTTAGTCATAACTCCTACAATGGCTCAGTGTCCTGCATTACCACACTTGAGTAAACTTGTCCTGTCAGCAGACACATCTTTCCCTCCAGTGGTCACAACAAAGGTGTACTGGGCCAGTGGGACGGACGAAACACGAGAACTGGTGAAAATATATTTGTGCACACACACACACACACACACACACACAAACACACACTTGCAAACACAAAAACATAAAGGGCACACAAGGACACTCACTAACTGACTTTTTTTCACCCCCTTTTTTCAGTACCTCCACCCACTGTTCATTTATTTTACTGCACAGGAAACTTCAAAGATTAAAATAGCACGGATGTAAGGCTCTGATATAGTCACTGAGAGTTTTAGATGAATTGAAAGCTTTCCACATCTCTTTACGACGATTCCTAATGATAAACTTACTCAAACTGTGTTCAAACAGCTAGATCAAGAGGTTTTGTCACTGAACTGACCTTAGACCATAACCTCTTTGAGCCGTCCCTTGCAAAGGTTTTGCATTAACGTATTTGTGGAAATTAGTGGAAAATCATTATCAAAAGATACCACGCATATGTGCGCTCATCTTTCTCCCCCCCCCCCCCCCCCAGACAAAAAAACATTTTTTGTCCATGTATTTCTATGAATCCCTTCTTGGTTTACATGGACGTCTGACCTGACCACAAGTTCTGCTCTTAATGATGTGCTTCAGGTAAACCACGCCTACAGGTTTATGTCAGAGACCACGTCTGAACCTGGATGAGCAGCAACCTCTGTGGAACACTTCAGTTGCTAGACACCAATTACTGTAAACGCTCACACTTATCACTGGAGAAGGAGCTTTTAAGAGGTAAACACAGACTCAAACATTAAGAGCGAAAGTGGTTCCACATCCTCCCCCTCCTCTGCACCTGAGTCGCCTGGATTTCTCTCTCTTTTTTTTGTCTTTTAATTTTACGGCGTGATGTTTGTTTGTTTTATCTCTGACGCAGTACCAGAGGGAGTCTTTATCAACAGTCTGACCACCGGCTTCTCAGGGGGCAAACCAGACAAACCTCAGACCTGTCTGACTCAGAACCAGACTCAACCTCCAGAGACTCATAGCTCCAAGCAACAAATCCAATCAAAACCTCAATTAGAAATCATATCAGGAAAAAAAAAAAAGAAAAGAGATAGAGTAAGAGAGAGACATGAAGGGGGGAGAAAAGCCAGAGCGACTGAGGAACATCCTTTGTGTCAAAGAAAACGGCATTAAGCATGGCAGAACAGGACAAAAAGAGGACAATACCCCGCATTTCTGCTCCCAATTTGAGCCAAAAAGCCATGCATATCACTCAACACCTCAATAGATAAGGTTCACTTGCCACAATGTGCGTGAGACACGGAGTGAGCAAGAGCACCTGTCCTCTTTGTGTCTATCAGGCGTCTCAGACTGCCAGACGTAAGCCTGTCTGGGTTGGCGCAGCACATGCTCTCTCGCCGACATGCACTCATCCATTCTACAGGCAGCAGCCCCAGCAGAGCGCAGCCTCTTTCTTTCACTGGTTTCTTTTTACATGAGCGCTCACCAGTGCTCAACAATGCTCACCAGGGGAAAGAAAGACACCGACTGCTCCTACAATCACATGTAAATAAAGAACAGAAAAAGAATTCTCACAAAAGCGCCATCCACACTCTTTCCTCACCTTGAAGTTGATCCGACCTGCAGGAGGCCAGTAATCCAAAGATGACCCCCAAGAATAAAGTCCACATCCTGGGGAAAGTGTCTGGTGATGGCTGGGTGAGCAGCTGGAAGCAGAAGTGTGGAACAGTTCTCTTCTGGTTTAGTAGGAGTGACAGCTGGTGTGTGTATGTGTGTGTAAAAAAAATAAAAAAATAAAAATAAGAGAAAGAGTAAATGGGAGAGGGAGAAGTCCAAAATGAGAGGAAAAAAGAGAAATCAGGAGTTGCTCTGGCTGTCTGGAAGCTCCTGTAGCTGCTTCAGATTTTGTCCCAACTTTTCTACCCCTGCTGGAGAGACAGAGGCTCGTGACACACGCTCAGAAGGGGAAGAGTGCCTCATGTGAGCACACACCCTTCTGCCTCTCCCACACTTGCCCCACCTCCCCTCCCGCCCCACCTCACACAGACTGCTTTTTTTTTTTTCTTCTTAAGCACTTTCTCTCCCTCTCTTCCTATCTACAGTTTGTGGTGGTTAAAAGGTTGGTGATGTCTCATTCAGTCTTCTTACCCGTGTCTCCTTCCATCCCAAACATGCTTCCACTTCCACTCTGTCGCATGCCACCCCACCTCCTTAATGCTCGTGCCTGACAGGCGGCAGTGGGCCCACGTGGTCTTTTGTTCAGTCTTCTCTCTGTTGTCAGTTTGGTTGATTATCTTATCTTTATCTCATCTCTCTTTTGTTCTGTCCGTTTCATTTTGAATCTCAAACTGAGGCGGTATCCCTTTCACTAGAATATAGCTCGTCGTTTCAAAAGTTTGCGCTCCAGAAAAAAAATATACAATTCAGAAAGCTGGTCAACTAATACATTAATCAGAGGAAACTGAACGAAGCCACAAAAGCAACCAGCCGTGAAAGGCTGTTAAATTCAAGTTTATTTGCCGTCATTTTCTTATGAAACCCAGTTACAGTGACTTCTCTGGTTCTGGAGATTTGCTCTAATGTTATCTCAAATATCTCAACAACTGTAGTTTCCACTTCCATCATGAGAAAACTCCCTCAGCTCCGGGTTTAAATTTCACTTCATCAGGTGATGCATAGAGTCTCCTTGGGTTTCTGGAATCTCCCCAGTGACAACAAATCTTGTGCTGTTTGTTATTGCACAAAGGAAACAAAAAAAAAAACAAAAAAAAAAAACATTTGTGATGTGAAAAGCATGATTATAAGTCTGTAATGCTGTGACTTCTCCTCCAACAACCCCAAAGATTATCTCAGCGGAGCCTGTATCACTGTAGTCATGGGAACAGCACTCAAATAACAATTGGCCTGGCCACTCAGTTAAGTTGAGCATATTATTAATATGACATTTTGACACACAGGGACGTTTTAATTAACTGCAGGTGGGGGGGCAGCTGCATGACAAAAAGAGTCTAATTTAATGCTAGACCTAGTCGTACATGTTTGTAGCATGTCAAGAATTTTTGTGACATGTGCAAAACCGTCAGGACAAACAAATAAATGACTTGATTGCATTTCAAATATTTGCAGGGGGCTCACCTGACCTCCCTCACCCATATTGAACTGACGCTTGCAGCCTTTATTTCATCCTACAGGTTTATTTGTTTAGCTGATAAGGGTTAGGTTCCTGGTAACAGGTTAGGATTAATGCGTCATCTGATGTGAAAGTCAAAAT
This sequence comes from Xenentodon cancila, assembly GCA_014839995.1. Lineage (NCBI taxonomy): Eukaryota > Metazoa > Chordata > Actinopteri > Beloniformes > Belonidae > Xenentodon > Xenentodon cancila. The sequence continues at coordinate 16,408,608 of CM026199.1, forward strand.
TCTCTGACTAAATCTCAGAAGGGGAATTTCTGACATGTTTCAGGGTAAATACATGCGGTGAATAGTCTTGTCTTGGGTGGCGTTCTGGAAGTATTGCTGTTTGGACAACCCTCTGCAGAGAAGGATTCAAATGGGGCTTAAATATGCCGTAGAGGGGTATGTGCAAAAGCATAAAAAAAACAAAAAAGAATCAGAATACTTTATTGGTCCCTTGAAGGGCAATTTCTCTGCAGCAGCTTGGTGGGTACGATTGATCATAACAGGATAAAATCAAAGTAATTTACATTGCGAAACCTAAGATCTACCGTGCCACATAACTTCAGGTTTACCACTATGCAGTGAGTGGTTGATTTCCACACAGCATTAGATAACTTCAGATGTATTATTAGTTATCCAGCACTAGATCTGAAGTTAGGAAGCTGTTATAGTACTAGTACTTAACGCTAGATTTAAAGTTATAACTTCATCCAAAACAGACAATTACCTCTGTCCTGTTTGGTTTTAGGAAACGGAATAAAAAAGAACGCCATTGCCCATCCTCTCAGGATAGTTGGAGTCTGTGATACAAGTACTCCAGACACACTGGTTTACCTTTTTTTTTTCTTTTGCTTACAGACTACAAAAACAGATGAAAGTTCAGGATCTTTAAATGTTATTTATGGAGCTGAAAGCTACAGATGTCCGAGTTCCAGTCCTCGTGCGACTGATGCTCAACAGCCAGCGCCCACCTGCGTTCGAGGATGGGCCTTACCGGTAATTGCTTCTCTAAGACCACTCCTGGTGTTTTTTGTCTTCGATGTAGTGGAAGCATTCATCTGAAACCAGCAAACTACCAAAAGTTCTGCTTTTGTGGTGAACCTCACGTTCGCTGATGATCAACTAAACGGGAACATTTGATCAGCAGCAACTACTAGTAATTTTGAATTCCTACGGAAGTAATAAGGGTATGCTGAGAGTACTGTTCCTAAATATCCATGATCTGCATCCTCTTTTTCTTATTCAAATGTTTTCCGCATCTCTGTTCTGAAAAAAAAAAAAACATGCTGTACAGGTTTCCAGTACACCACAGGGACACAATTATGTTTGGCCACGTTTTCCTTAAATAAATAATAACACATATAATTTGCTGCACATTGATCATCTATAGTTGTTTTTACCTCACTTTAGAACCAAATTACTTTTATTGTGTCTGCATAAGTAAAACTTTGGAAAGTCTTTCCAACAGATCTGTAATGTAACACACTTAAATAAAGGTAAACCCCCCGTATTTACCGTACATCAGGGTTTAAATCATTTGCATTTTTACATGACTTTGAAAGTATCTGTAATTTAAAAAAAGAAAAAAAGAAGTTGAAATTCGCAGCAAATGTTTTACACTTCCTGCTCTGCAGGTACAAGCCACTTCCTGTTTAAATTGTTACCATAGTGTTACTATAGAAACAGTTACAACAAACAGCCGTTATCAACGTTATGATGAACCTTTTCGTTTCCTTGTCTTAGTAGACAAACCACAGTAAAATGTGCAACTATGAGATGGATTCACACATTTCCTGTAACATAAGGGCAATTTAAATATAGTGAGATGAAAAGAAAAAGGATAGATCATCTTGAAACAGGAGAACTGTGAGAATTAAAACCCGACAGAGAATATAGTAAAGAACAATGGCAAAGAAGAAAGAAAGAAAAAGAGGAGAAACAACTATCACAGGATAACAGCGAGCCTCTGAGGACACATGTGCTTCTGTTACAGACCCTACTCATTTAATGAATCCAAAACATTCTCCTCATCTGATGAATCACTCTTTTAGTCCAGACACCAGCTTGGTCAACGCTGCCTCTGACCTCCTCTGAGTAAAATCATCGTTCGCCCTGGTTGAAGCAACCCTGTTTGAACACAGCCACGTCAGCTCGAAAACGAAAAAGACGGGAGGCAAACAGCTGTATACTCCAGATGACTAAGGGCCCAAAAACAAATATCGTACTGCTGAGTGGATGAAAAAACAGAAAAAAAAAAAAAAGCCATTTCCATGGTGGTTGGTCGGAGGGAACGCCCACGGACACTTTCATCAGACATTGTCATTGTGGTTGGGCATCTTGTGGCGATGGCCTCATAAGGATACCGTTCTCAGTATTCCTCTTAGGCAATGCGCTTCTCTCCGTCTGACTGGTAATCGCAAAGTAATCACAATGGGAGCAGAGGAGTTGTCTTCATATGTGCAGTGCAGCACAAGCGGTTACTAAACATGCAGCGAATGTGGGCATTTGGGAAACGCAGAGCAGGGTAATAATGGAGAGCACAGGGAGCGCAGTGTGATAGCCGCGAGGCCTCCTCCGGGGTTCGCCGTGTTGCTGCGGTGTCGGGTGCGTGTCGTTTTTGACCGTGCAGCGTTCCCGGTTGGGAAGTAGCCAATAAACCAACAACCAAAACTAGCCACTGCTTACAAAGCCCACAGGTGCCTGGTTGTCAACAAGCGTCCACCTCCATGGCAACCATTTGTGATAAGTCTTACTGCGCCCTGTTAACCAAACTTCACCGAAAGCCTGGACATCTTTGTTTCTGGCTAGGCTGGAGGTCTCCGAGATGAGCGATGTTGTTAGGACCGTGCGCTGATTGTGTACTTTTGGGCAAGCTCTGCCTCACCCTGCTGTGTCTCGGCCTGAATGAGCTATCCCGCTGTCATGGGAGCATGACTGGACTCCTTCAAAAGGCTGGGCTTTGCAACAACAACAAAGCAAGGGCCTCCCTTCTGTTTGGGTGCTGGGAGAGCAGGGCGAGCGTGTTTGGACAGTGTCACAGCGTGCTGTATAGCTAAATGGAATGTCCTGTGTCATCTGTAGTCCAAGTTTGCATGATGATAAGCCTCAGTGATCACACAGGTGAACTGCAAGCAGATGCTGCTCGGTTTCTGGGGTTTTCCTCCTTTTAGAGAACTTATACAGGATGCCTCAAACTGAGCAGCAAAGAAAGCAGTTCTGAAAAATGAAATCTATGTCCGAATGTGACATAACTACGAAAGAATTCATTCTTTACGTTTAAGGAACAATAGCAGCAACTGGGTAAATAATGCAAACGTGTTTAAAAGGTGTCTGAATGGAAAAGTGCTGGGAGTAAGGGAAAAATAGCAGACCAGAGGAAATCCTGTCAACAATGGTTGAACAAACTTGAGCGTGAGATAGTGTGGATGGTAACAGGCCTCTCAGCAACACTGGTGATCATTCACAAAGCCTGTTCACACAGGGAAGTACTGTACAGTTTATGTCCCCGTGTTGGAGACACCGGGGAGAAGATGGGACTTCTGAGACGACCCATTTCTTTAATAAGAAATGAGATCAATTACATTCGTTCTTGTTGTCTTGTCTTTGAAAATGCTGCATTCTCAGATATGTAGAAACATGTTTGTTGGCTGTATTACAGTTAACAAATTAGTGGGCTGACAAGAGTAGAGCTGTGATGGATGGCAGACTGTCGAACTGCACTACAGATGTTCATCCTATGATCATTTTTGGCAACAAAGGCGTGACCGTTTTGCAATAAAAAAAAAAAAAAACCCAACCAACAACAGAGAATTTAGTCATGTGTCCCACTTCTGCTTTTTGACCGACATATTCATCAGACTATGAGTCTGAAGGACATACACAGCTGGGGCACACGTTCATCCTAGTTGGTCTCCATAGCAACAGCCTCCATCTCTCCACACCACGCTGTGTGTCCAGTAGTCCTACCTACACGCCTGCCTGAGCACCGGCATTACCGTGAAGACTCTGCGTGCTGTTCATCAAAACCCTGGCGGGAGCGAATCGGGTTCTTTCTATCAGGCAGCTCTCTGCTCCTGCTGTTACATGTAACAAGATTGTCGAGCAGGGATTGGCAGGTGGCCGTAAGACGTAAATGCCACACTGTGACAAAGAAGCAAAGGAAAAGCAAAAATCTATTTTGCTGCATTTGCAGAGGCGATATTTGGAGAGACATTGTTGAGCTGCTCTGAGAGATCCAGCAGTTGTCAATCAGAGAGGAAAATGTGATATATCGACCCCCCTCACACACACACACACACACACACACACACACACACACACACACACACACACACACACACACACACACACACACACAAAAGAAAAAACAGGTCCACTGCCCTGAGATTTAATACTGTACAAAGTAAGTGCACATTAAAACTATTTCTGCCAAAGGGATATTGTATAGCGATAACACAAAGAACACAAACACAAGTTTCGCCTAGAGGGTGAAATAAACATTTCTAAGAATTTACACGTGTTGATCACAACTCAGAGGAGTACAACACGATCAGATCCGATATCGGCTAAATTAAACACAAATGTTTAGGTCACTTTGACAACAGCTCCAACACTAGTTTAACCGTCTCAAGCAGCCGTGTCATTTTCTGCATCTGATCTGATCTCAGGTTGAGCTGCAGAAGCACCTCATCACCTCCCGACAGATGGTGCACCAAAATGAATACTCATAGCACGGCGGATTATGAGCCAGCTCACAGAGCAATAACACCTTCATACCCAATGAGGAAGAGGTAAATGGATATGTAGATTAGTTTAGATCAGGCTCAAAGCAAATGTGTCCTCTAAAACAATGAGGGGGGGGGGGTAAGTATGATGTTAAATCAGCTCTAAAGGGAAAAAAAATTCAGTGAAGGTGTGCGTCTGTTGGGTGTGTCACTTTGCCCTATCAACTTCCGCGGTTTCACTTGAAGTCGGAAGGTTAAAGATGGGGAAGCTTGATAAACCCACTCTCATCCGGGGCTGTGATGACACAATCGTTTGATAATCTGAACCGGCTACTGAAGGACCTTTTTCACCCTGAAGCAGAAACAAACACAGTTGTGTTGTTGAAAAACCTCAGATCACATTTGAAACAAAAATCTGTAGTCTAACGCAGGACATTTTATGTTTGGAAAATATACCTTTAATGAGCAGTTGTGTCCTCTGCTAACTTCTTTAATTAAAGATCACACTTTTTTTTTTTTTTTTACCTTGGTAATGCTCAGTGTGGATACCAGTAGAAAACAGCTGGTCTCTGCCAACTGCCTGAACCCCTCTCCGTCTCTTTTACGTACTCTTGGGGGTTTTTTGTGTTTTTTTTCCCTCTCTCTGTCCAAATCAACGCTGAATCTCAGTCCGATCCCACAGCAACCACACAGAACAAAATGTCCTCAGTCACTGAAAAGTGGTTAAGTGTGTGAAGAGCTGCATTAAAAGCAGATTGTAAGGGAAGGCTATTTGGAGTTGCTATCATGCACTACTTTTCCACCACTGTTCTGGCTATAATCACATTAAAGATGAATGCAGCTCTTGTACCACTAATATCTGCATTACCCATAATTTGTCTCAGGTCATTTATTTTATGAATTAAATCTAGATACACCAATGCATTAAAGTACTAAAAAGTGATTTCTTTGCTGATCAAGCAGCTTTTCTATCACTGCTCTCATACACTCAATAACAAAAACTGTAAAAGAGTAAAGAAATGTTCCGTCATATAGCTGTGAAAACAGACTATTCATTTGGATGTAGGACGTACTGGTGCTGATGCACATGTAAACAGCTGCTGGCATCTGTCCATGCTTACAGCCAGGGTAAACATCTGTCAGCCGAGTCTCACCTATCCGTTCAACCCAGTAAATCATCATAATTGGCTACTATGAGATCATTATTGAGTGACGTATCTGGAGTCCAACAGCATGGAAACTGGCACCAATGCTTCCAGATGTTACTGCAGTAACATCTGGCAGCAACGCAGAGGCTGAACTGGTCTGTGGTGGTGAAGAGAGCCGACCCAGAAGGCGAGGCGCTCTGTTAACCGTTCGTTTCATGTTCCGATCTCACCTACGATCATGAACTGCCGAGACCGACAGAAAGAGTTCGTAGATACAAGCTGCCGAGACGAGTTTCCCCAAGGAAGACGGCTGGACTTGGGGAAGAGTCGCTGCTCCTCCACATCAAGTTAAGGTGGTGGGAGACTGGAGGGAGACTGAGGACACGCTGGAGGGATTAAATCTCTCAGCTGACTTGGAAAGCCCTCAGTATTCACCCGGAAGAGCTGGAGGAGAAGGCCGATCTACAACCAGATAAGCAGAAGTAGATGGGTAGGTGGGTGGGTGGGTGGGTGGATGGAGAGCACCAACAGTGCTGTGAATTCCTTGGTGATGTGCCACGTTGTGACATCCGGAGAAAACATGCTTTTAAAAAAAAAAAAACCACACACAGATCTGAGGCTTTAACACGTATTTTATTGGTGTCTGAAAACACCACATATGCTTACAGATGGACTTCTTTCTGCTGAATTCTGTTTCAAATAAATTAAACCAATTTGGAAACAATAGATACTAGTTCACATGGGTAGAACAATAGCGCTCAAACCCCTTTGCCACTTTTGTCTGGTAATTTGTTTTTCATGTACACGTTTACCAATAATGACTGACAACTGATATAAGTGGGACCTAAAAAAAAGACTATGCACTTTAGATGCAATACTATCTACTCATTTTACAGGATCCTGGACAAACTTTGCTGAAGAGCTTCTGTCAGCATCCTCTAACTCTCTCGCAGAAGTTTACTTCAGCTTCCTCAAAGATAAGTTACATTATGTACAACACTCCCTTGTAAGTCTTACATACGACATTCATACTAACTAAGTTCTTTGCCTGTAAAAACACGGGCCAGGCTTTTTCATATAGTTTGTCTGCGCACCCCCCCCCCCTCTTCTCCGCCCATTTCTTTGTTTTAGATACTTTCGTAAAGCTCGTCTTAATTCTTCAGGCGAGGGCCATGCGCTGCGGTTTCTCTAAGTTGGCACGGAATTTATCAAGAAATCGAGAGGCTAGTTCATCATCCACCAGCCGTCCGTCACTGGACAAAGTTACTGTCATCAGCTGCTGAGTGCGCAGGGTCTGCTCGTCCTCTCCCGGTTTCAGCTCGGTCCTGGAGGTCCCGACGGCCAGGATACACGCCTGAGGCGGGTTGATCACGGCACTGAAGCCACTGATTCCAAACATCCCCAAGTTAGATATTCTATCAGCAAGAGAAATGTAGGAAAAGAGAGGATACGGGACAGATATTACACTATTAGTCAAACCGGTCACGCTGAACTAAGCAGACACGGCGGTGGTTCGAGACAACTGTATTATTACTGACTGTCACTGAAGACAAATGAGTGGGACGTGATTTCTGTGAACATTATTTTACTAAATAAAACACTGAGCAGTGTTAATGAGTACAGCAGCACCATTTTTGAGAAGTCTGACCAGAGTGCACTTTTAATGAGAACTGTAGCTCAGGGGGATAAATAAAAAGGAAAAAGGATGATTATGTGCACATATATCCGCAGGAGGGCAACAATTTTCATATACATTTATTGTTAGTGACTGACATAGAAAATGAAATGTTAAAAAATGAAAATAAAAAAAAAATCTTAAAATGCAGGGTTACTAAACGTGGCCCCAAATCACATTCGGCTCAGGCCCACATGACACGTGGAGCATTGATTACATATAGAGTATCTGAGAAACTGGAGGAAAGAAAAGCCTAAACGGCTCATATTTATGAATCTTATGCGTCACGATAATGAACTGTGAGAAAAACATAAAAGTTGAATCTAGACATTAATTGGAAGGATTTAAGAGGAAACTACTAATAAATAAGGCTAACACTTTGATTTCTGAGCCCGAGGGTGTGTGTCGTGTGTGTTTTAGGTTTACGTGAATGAGCCTCCCTGGTACTCCTCAGGTAGAAGTTTCCCATCTCGAGCTTTCTGGGCCAGTACCTGTGGAAACAATACAGGCCATTTAGGCTTCATTTTAGAGAAGATTCAAGAACTTCTGAGAAGATATTGTGTTGATAAACAATGAACCCCTGCTGCATCATGTAAGAGACACAATATCCAAATGAGCCCAAATACCAGAGCTCCTTACTTGATAAAGTCAATTAAAGCTTTAGAAACCTGGACGGACCCCTGACTTGTTCAATCCAACACTCAACTGGACTAAAATGTAAAAGATTTTAAGTCAACGGCTTGCGATGCTTGTTGTTTTTACTGACGTGCTAATACTAATAATCACTACATTAGCGCACTAATGTCCGGTCTGTAGTTGCCAACTCCACAGACAAACCAAGTAAGTTCTTAAAAATTAAAAAGTCTGCAAGTAACTGTTTAAAATTCAAACCTTTTTGCTCAAAGACTACAGGGACCATGGGTTTTTTTTGTTTTTTTTAATTAAATCAGTCAAGCAGACGATTACATGCCTGACAGAAAATGCTGATAGCATTGGAAACCATCAGAGTGTGCTGCTAAAAATGAAGAAAGGGAACTGACAACGCCCAGTCAAATACCCAGAGAGGAAGATCAGACATCTAACGAGAAAAACCAACACACTAGTTCTGCCAGCCGCTCCTCGTTTTATTACAACATGAGCATGGAGAAACAGTGGAACTCTCAAACGGGAACAAAGAACGAGCCCGGGATGGTTTTTATGCACAAGTAGAAATAGAAAGAGAGAAGCTGGAACAATGACCAACCCTGACCAAGAATACCGAGAAACATTCCTCACTACGAACGACAGCGCTGAGGCAACGAGCAAACACGTACAATCAAGAATCAATATCTTAACGTCTGAAAAAAGACATTTGTATTTAAATATACTGCAGCCAGAGTTAGACGTAAATGTACGTAAAGATTAATGCAGGTACGCAACCAACACAAAAGGTCAGAATGAGTCCCATTAAGAACAGAACATTAACAGTCGCTTCATCTCGCTTCTCTCAATCAAATCAATGGCCATTTGAATATAATTGGAATATAATAAAGACAGAAAAATTACGATGACCATCTGTGGGTGGAAAAGAACACTTGAAAGGCTTAAATGAACAGAGGAGGCGTTTGTGTGCATGTTTACCAATCACACAAATTAACACCTCAATCAAGAAATAATAGCCTATTACTGGATTTAAAGTTATTTGCACAGTTATTACAACAAATGCAGCGCACTTGTGTTATCTTGGAATCACAAACAGGCAACACTTGAATCAGTAAAAACACCTACAACCACAGTGAGTTTTTCTGACTAAGACTTGGTCTGCCTGAACGATTCAATCCAACGAGAAACTGTTGACAGAACTTCACCCTCTCTGCTCAACTGCTAACACAATGATGCTTGAATAAAGCTCACTTTATGCATTTACGCAGTTTTTTTTTTTTTTTTGTAGGGAGATACGAGAGAAACGCCCGAAGCAAGGATCATACTTGTGACTTGGAGTCTTGTTCATACTGAAGGCTTCTACCGGATGGATACTGCTCAAGGCCCAAATAAATAAGGTCACAAAGTCAGACACTATGCTGGCTTTTATTTTCTATTTTCTTAAGCCTTGGACAAACTAAAGAAGGCAAACGTGCATGTATGAGGATCCTTTGTGCTCAGCATTCAGGCAAACACACCACAACTCACTGCTTTACGACACGGTGGAGGACAAGGCACTATGTAACCATGAATCAACGGTTTGTTTTGATAGTGTTGGAATCAAATATACGGCTGCAGTTAGACTGTAAAAAGTATTTTATATGTTTAATGGGGCAAAGGGTCAATAAAAGGTGCAAGGTGTGTTTATTATCACCTTCGTTATTGTCACCTTCAGTTATACATCTGATCTGCGTAAGACACAGTGTTAGACTGTGACGTTGGTCTGTAGACTTAAATCTGTGTTTCTAAGAATGTCACCGTGCACAGCTGCTGAATATGAGCACCAGCAATAGTTGACCGTCACTACTTTATGTCCAAAATTTACAACCAAACCTGTTCCCATGTACAGAGCAACAATAAACTCCACGTTCTCATCACAAATGATGCTTGAAATGCCTAAGCAGCTGTAAGTTTTTATATTCAAGGCCACAGAAAAAAAAAAAAAAAGAAGTAAAATCAAAATACTATTTTATTTTTTGTCTTTAAATTCTTCATGCATTTGTGATCACTTACCTTGGCATTAGCTGCGATCTCCTGCACTCCTTTGTTTGCTGCATCTCTAATGATTGGAGTGATGAGGCCTTTGTCAGTTGCCACGGCAATTGAAATATGGACTGAATCGATCGCATGGGGTCCATCACCAGACCAAGTCACATTCACTTCTGGTATTTCCTGTGACACACAAACGAGAGGTCAGGACGGGGCCTGCCTAAAACGAATGGCTCTTTGGTTACACGGTGCTTTAATGCAGGATATCAGTGAGGAGAAACACATTTAAGTGTGATCAAATACCGCAGAGCCGTCACCTGCATTACTTTTGTGCATAAGTTGATTATAACGGTTTAGTGACTGTAGCTTTAACAACTAGGACCTCTGCTGGGATGGAACCATGATAAATCTCTTTAATAAAAGTTTTAAATACTTTTTCCACAGCAAAACATTTATTTTAAATTATTTTAAAAAAAAGGTTATAAATATGTTCTTAATTATTACTATTGTTGTTATCATTTTTAAAAGGTGGCGTTACAGAGACTCCAATCCGATGTACTTGGGCCAACTTGGGTCAAAGTTCAGGTTCTCTAATCACACAGCGTTACTGTACACACCAACCAAAGCGTGGTACTTTGGTACTACCTTACAGTAGTACAGAGTTACAGACTTACAGAGCCCTTAGTTGGACCTGGTTTGCACTTTATGCACACATTAAGCAGGAAATGCTCCTGTAAGTTCCACATTCCTCACATTTATTGCAACATGTGCAGCAAACCGCCAGGTTTCTCAACGGCTGCTTGGACTTAACTTTCTGCAAATGCTTAGACTACAAGAAAGAATAAAAAATAAACACGTTTCAGATTGGTAAGAGATAAAATGAATGAGTAAAATAATACCGTGGTCATGAAACGCTTTTCTGAGTGGATGATTAAATTACTGCAGAACAGCAAGCGTATTTAAAGTCATTTAACTTCTCCACATTCCTCAGACCAAACAACGGTGCCTTTCATGACGATTTAAATAAAAAAGTAACTTTAAGATTATTATACAGTATGAAAAATTAAATGTCAAAAAGTAAAAGATAATATAAAAAGTAAGCTGTACATTCAACAAGACTTAAAAAAAAACAAACTAACGATTATGACTATTGTTTTCCTTTACATAAATAAATAAAACAAAATCCTTATAAAAGCTGCGACCTGCTTGTTTTTCTAAAGCTTAAAATCTGTCAACTCAGCCTCTGGATGATAAATCTGAAGGCCGAAACTTCAGCTTTTATTGTAAATTACTCATTCTGCCCACACATTTAGCAAACCTTGACAATTTATAACTTTTCCTGGAGAGATTGATCCCATGTGCGCATCACTCCAAGATTCATAGTCAAAATGAATGTTGCGCTAAGTAACAGTCGGTTAAAATGACTCCGGTTCAAAGAAAAACAAACAAAAGCAGATCAGCAAATGTAAAGACTTCTAATACTCACTTTCAGTGTAACAGCAGCTGCCTTGATAATGAAATCATTAACAGACACTTTGATCTGTTCTGAAAAGACAAAAGAAAACAAGAAAACTGAGTCTGGTTCAAGCTCTTACATGTATGAACACCTTTAATCCTGCTTTTTTTTTTTTTTAATAGTTTAGGAAAAGACATAAGATGTCAAAATGTATATATGTACAAAGTACACTATTGATGGAGGCATATGAATTAAAAAAAAAAGTGCATACATCAGTCTTCATTTTTAAACCGTTGGCAATAAATGATTCTAAACATGAGGAGAGACTTTTATGCGACTTGTCCTGTCTGTAGAAGACCCGGCCACTCCGGTTTCCTCTAAATCTGCCGCACCAGTAGGTCAGGCCAGTTTGAACTGGCGAGAGCCTGCCAACTTGTACTAGTGTCCAATAGTGCACCACCAGAGAGTTATGAATGCTGCGAGAGGGATGCTTAATGAGCTAACCGTGAAATCGCACTGCTCCTGAACAATGAGAGGCCGCAAAAACAACCGCCGACAGAATCCCTCGGCGCACACAGCCTCGCTAATGGGTCTGGAATGGCCGCGCCATTCCCCCATCGCCGAGACAGCGACCAGTGAGAGTTACTGTTTGACACTGAGGCAAAGATGATTAAAAAAAAAAAAAAAAAAAAAAGGAGCCAATTATGTAATAGTGTGTTGGACTTAATGTTTTAAACCACACAAAGAAAGAAGCACACACATTCTGATTTCTGTTACTCAAGGACTCACGGTCCACGACGGAACAGCTGTTACGGAGGCTCAGAAAGTAAAAAGGCAGCAGGTGGAAACGTTGGCGAGTCGCTGCTGCTGTCTAACTTTTTATTTACTATTCAACCTATGGCAGACTTACTCCACCTGTATAGCATCTGTAAGGGAGATTTACAACACTACATTTCACTTTTGTAAACACTTCTTCACATACCGTACATCCTTCCTTTTGTTCCAGTGGTCTTTAATGTTTTACTCTACAGTGTATCACACAGTGCTCAACAAAAGTGTGAAAATGTTCAATTCCCTTGTTCCAATGCTGGTATGAGACATTACTGAGAAAATAGAAGTACTGTTGTTGATTGTACATAAAAATGTTTGTGGAATTGGGTAAATTAAAGGGAAACAGCCAGACAGTCAGGACTGTTGCCGTGTGGCCCAGTGGTGCAGCCTCGGTGGTGGAGCCTCGAACCAGAAGCCCTGGATGAACGCAGAGGTGAGAGTACTGCCGAAAGCCAGGGATGCCAGGGATGCCAGGGATCCGTCTCCTCTCCCATCACTCTCACCACCGGCTCCCCCCAGGGCTGCGTGCTGAGCTCCCTTCTGTTCTGCAAGTCACAAGTCCTACTGACTTGTGACTGTTCTGCGAAACATCCGAGCTGTCATATAGTCAAGTTTGTAGTGGGGCGCATCACAGATAACGATGAGTCCACATACAGAGGAGGTGGAACATCTGGTGGCTTGGTGCAGAGACAACAACCTCTGCATCAATGTGAAGAAAACCGAGGAGATGGTGGTGGACTTCAGGAAGAACACCTACGTGGTAATCTGATATGGCAGGTAGCAGATCTGTGTAAGTGGGGTGTTCTCCTCTGGCTCCGTATGATGTAATCGTCACCATCACACGCTGTGTGCACAAGGCTCTCTGTGGACATCAGTGTACCGGAAATTTGCCGCGACCTTGCTGACTTGCTTTGCAGCTTTAATTTGTTGTGCACAGACAATGTCACATAACTTTCTGTAGATGCTGACAGTGCTGGCATGCCAGTTTGAAGTGCACATTGAGACAGCTGTGTGCTGAACCTTCACTCACCTGTTCCATGTCAAGTCACTCAAACAGTGGTTACCTAAACAGCTATGACGCTGGCTTCGAAAATAAGGCCTCCCATTTAAGTCTCTTTTAATTCACACCATGCTTCTTGCAACTTCTGGACCATGAAAAAAAGCCTCCACCTCTGTAGAATGGAAATATGGGTGTGTATGGGTGTGTATGAATTTTCAGAGAAGACATGTGTAAGAGACTCTGAATACACAACTCGACAATGAAGTGAACCCCTTGAAATCTCCATCTTCATGGAAATGCTGCCCTCCTGATCTTACTTTGAGGAGGATCAGGACAACCAACAATATGCAAAAAACTGTACCACTGCATGAATGTTCACTTTAACTCTCAGGTTTTCATTTACCTTTGGCCAGATCTTTGCGCAGCTTCATGACAGCAGCAACATCACAGTCAACGGAAGCATATGCATGTGGTATGGTGGTCTTTGATTGGGTCAGTCTTTGAGCAATCACACGGCGGACATTTGAAGCTGGCACCTCTGTGAAAGTTCCCTGAGGAGGAGGACAAATCAAGCAAATTAGAGGTAAAATAATTGAACAAGCAGTGCAGGCAATTTACAGAGAGGCAACAGGGAAAGGTGAACGGGAGGGAAAATGATTAATGTCATGGTTGCAACTGGTAATTGCTCAATAATGGACAAAAACTGCAAAATACCAATGATGAGATTGCAACAGTTTAACGAATTAAAAAAACAACAAAAAAAAAAAACAAAAGAAAACACTTGAAACAAATAAAGGATCAAACAACGCGAGTGCTGACCGGTGCTCCTGGTTTCCCTGGTATGGACAGAGGAGGTATGTTGGGTCTGCTGCCTGGGGTTGGAGTAGGAGCTGTTGGGGTGGGGACAGGACCCGGGGCAGCTGGTGCGACCACAGATGGTGCTGCTTTTGGAGCAGGGGACATCTTTAAAAGAGTCAACGCATCTCTGGTAAAGGAAAGAAAAAAAAAGGAAATTAAATAAGACAGGCACTCATGGGAAAATATACACGTGCATTTTGATAATGTTATATATAAGAAGTGAAACTTTTTTTTTTTTCAATATATAAAAAAATTTAAACGTACTGTAAATAAAGTTGAAGCACTGTGACAGTCCAAATACATCGAATCTGAACCTGCCTTGGAATGCGGATTTCCAAGCCTGCATTTTATGCACGTTCTAATAAAGGGATCTATGATCTGGTAGGAGATAGAGTAGTCTGCTGCACTGAGCACCGAGAAATAAAAAAGGGAGAAGAGGATGGAAACGACTGTGCATGGCAACTGACCTGAGTTTTTACTCATTCGTTTTGGTCTTGGTGGTAAACGAGCTGTGACGAGCAGCTTTTAGGTGTTTGAAGCAGTTCAGAGCATCTGTCATCCATCTATCCACATCCTCCGAACATTTTGTCTGGACCTGCTACTTCTGACATTGACGTACAAGTAGGAAGAGTCTGGTGCCCACATCTGGGTTATCCTTATTTTTCAGTGAGCTGTGACTCCTACCCCCCTTTTTCTTTTTAAATTCTCTTCAGCACACTAGTTCTTCCCCTTCTTGGAGTCAGGAGTATTCAGTTGTGGAGCCACTGAGGCAACTTGGAAATCCCCCAACTAACATGAGAAGACTACGCTGCGTCTTCAATCACAGAGCAGTTTCACAATCCATCCCTCTTGTAAACAGTTAAAAAACTTCCTCTTACGAAATAAATGCAAGTCAACATGCGTGTTCTTGACATCAACTATAACTTTTGTGTAGCTGGCTGGCTAAAGGCCTTAAAAATTGCATTCCTACTGACAGCCAAAGCAAATTAACTTCTTAAAGAGTAGTGGAAGGTGACCAGAATATCAAAAAGAGGCTCAAGCAGCACTTGCATGCACCGATTCTGACAGAGACAGCTGCACACGGACATGATCACCTTGAAGAATAAACTCAGCAAAATGAAAAGCTGCTCGTCAGGCTTTGTGAAGTGACATGAACCGATAACGCCGCGACACATCAGCGTCATTCACATTTAATTAAAAGTAAGACTATTTTTAAACAAATGAAGCAATAAAAGAATTCCGTGCGCACCCAAATACCATTAAGAGGCATGTATTTGAAGTTTTCAAAATGTGAAAAGCGTCATGTAAATAAAGTTGTACGTGGATTAAAGTGGAAATTCTTAACAAAACAGTGCTGGACAAAACAAAGAGAAAGTTAAATTTAGATCTGGATGTATTTGTACCTTGTCTGTTTAGAAACAAAAAGAAAAAAACAAACAAAACAAACTTGTTAAATTATGTAAGGTGGTGATGTCATCCCTGGGTGGCGTGACCTCCGTTATTCATGCCCGATATAAAAGGGGCCCAACTAGAGGAGAAAGTGGAACGGGAGGGGTGTCTTACCCCGGTTTCAGGCTTATCTGATGCACCAAAGGACAAAGCAAGGAAAGGCTCTGGATTGCCTTTCTTCCATGAAACTGTATCTATGAATACCTATCCGCTCTTTTTTTGGTTCATACCCTTTAGTCTTATCTACTCATGCTTGCCTACACCATTGTTGCACAAACAAAAAGCACGCAGATACATTTTTTGGTTCTGCTGAGCTAATATGTATGCTTTACTATAAACATTTTGGCTTTGATCTGGTCACAAACCACCAGCATAAACCTCCTGCCCATCTATAGTAACATGCTGACCGTACAGGTATTCCCAGCAGTTTTCAAAGATGAACATGCGCAGTTGACAGTTCACAGTCAAAATAAGATAGCAGGAGATTCTCCATGGGAGACATATTCTCAACCTGAAATACTCCAGAGACCAACCTAAGTAGAGTACAGAGGAGGCAGGGCACGATGCATAAAAGTACACTGCAGAAACTGTTCTGTTTTTCTGACAGTAACAACAAATATGACACCTTAAGAAGAATTCTCTAGAGATTTATCTCTTTTCAAATATGGGCTCATTTACAGATCTTCTGGACTTTATATATGGTGAGTAAAGAGTGGAAACAGCACAGATTGTCTGATGCAACCATTTGATTAGTTTACTCCCATGCACTTCTCTCTGATGGTATCTACAAAGGTTTACAAAAAAAAAGGCTATTTTAAAAACACCCAAAGATATTTAACTTCCACAATTACATTAGACCTCCACAATCTTTATGGCATATACACATTTTTTTCCCCACCAAGATTTGTAATTTGCAGCTGTCAGGGCGAATAAAAAAAAAAAAGTTGTGTGCAAATTTGCATAACTTAAATTTTCCCATACTGCGTATAAAAAACTGAAATAGCAAAGAAAAACAAAAACAACCTCTTTGCGCTCTTTTAGTCTGGAGTCCTTTTCCTTTAGCCACTTTCAGAGACTGCTCAGATTACCCGTCTCGCTGTTTTGTAATCGGGACTCTAAAGTCTTTTTTCTGTTCACATTACACGACTAATTGTCAATAAAAGGGTCACGATCTGACAAAACCGCGGCCCCCACTGACCTCTAAAACCAAGTTAAGACAACAAAACGCGTGAAATGAAGCACAACCGCGAGTAAAACTACATTTTCATTAGGAATTCCCTCCCTTATGGGGACCTCATCCGATGCCCTGCTCCCGCTTCGGTTTGACGGGCATTACCCCGAAGCCTGCACACACTTGGCTTGAGAAGTATCGTAAACCATCAGTCTTCAAGTAGTTTTTGAGTATAAGAGAGGGTTTACCGAGAAGTACTGTATCTGAGCACGCCAATTAAAGCTGCTTAATTAAAACAGCCTAATTACCATACGATTTAAATGTCAACTGAAGCTCCCAGAAATCACACTGACCCCCATTAAGCACACTGCATGCTCCTGTTTATGACTCTTAACTAATTACAAGCTTTATTCTAAAGTCACAAGAGCAAACGAGAAACATCCTTCCGGAGACGTCACCTCTTGAATAACGTTCCTTGCTTGCTGCTTGAAAAACAACTTTGATCTTTGCATTTTGTTTATAACTGAGAAGCTCATACACAGCATTGGACACCTGAATGGCACAATGTAAATCAGAGAGTCCACGTATCTTTCAGAAGTAAAAGCACTTGTTAATGGCATTTATATGAACACCATACATTTTCAATCTTATGATGCTATAAACCCACTCGAATTTATTTAAAAAAAAAAAAAGGTACACAGTACGAGCAAAGCTTTCCTTAATCCCCAGAAATAATTAATATAATATAAATATATATAATGTTTGATTTAAGAAGCTCAGTGCATGTTTTTGTAACACACACACACACACACACACACACACACACACACACACACACAGTCTGCGTTTCTATGGTCACCACTGGGTCCTAGAAACTGGGTTGCTATAGTAACAGAAGTTCCTTAATGAGATTCCCCAGCAGGCTGTAAGGTACGCATCAAGAGCATTCAATCAGATCCCCAATGACAGGAGGTAGGCAGTGGACTTTTGTGTGACCTCACAACTTAACAGCCTCCAAACGACTGATGATATAAACCAGTGTCCCTGAACAGACGAAACATTTTTGTTCAAACCATCTTCAGTGTGGCAACCAAGCGTTTTTCTTGGCTGACTCTCTTACTCAAGCGCCAGTGCCACTGCACAGTTGATGACGAAAACAAAATTGAAAAAAAAGAAGAAAAAAAAAAACAACCCTTCTATCACACCTACTTACCCATTTCCTGTGTAAGGAAATGAAAGGCAGTTCTCAAAAAGTAAAAAAAAAAATAAGTAGTCTTTTCAGTTAGATGGATCTGTTAGAAATAAAAAAAAAAAAAAGAAAAGAAAATATTCTTTTGAAAAATGATGTTTGTCACTGCTCCTCAATTCAAGCTGGTGTTAATTATGGGATTAGGTGCATGACATATTGTGACTTGAGAAAGAACGAACATTAGGATTTCACAAAACCTGATGTAGAGAGAAGATATGAGCTTAAAAAAAAAAAAAAAACTAAAAAAAACTAACTCACTTATTTGTGCGCAAGTTTCATAATAGTGAGGTACTCTGCTCGCTGCACTGAGTGGCTGCGTAATTAGAAAGTGTACAAACTACTTACAATACAATACAATACAATATTTTTCTATTATAAAACAAGCCAAACAATTCCTTTTTATTTTCCTACAACATCTGACTGGGCCCAGCCTTAAAGCTTTGAATTTCTGTGTTTAATCAAATCAAGTTTATGAAAAATTAAAGTAAATCCTTATGTTTTTGTTTCAGGACATAATAATAATATTCATAAAACTGGTCTTTACCATGTCTTAAGAATTAAGCAAATAAAAACATCACATTTAATATTAGATCATTACGTTATGTGAATTCATGACTAACAATAACTATGCCAAAATATGAAAACGGCAGCTGATAAAACCAAGTTAATCGGTTATGATTCAAGTGACAGTCAGATGCTGCCTTTGAAATGAACGAACAGAACAATATGAATAAATCTGTAAAAACAGAAGCTCTGGAAGTTTGCTCATCTGAAGCAAAGTTATGTATCTTGTCGTGCATTTCAATTTCCCCCACACTCCTTCTGTATTTTGGCTTTGCAGTCTTTAAATAAAGATTCAGTAATATGCTGCTCATATGAGGCTCTACCTAACCAGATTATTTTTTATTTTATTTTATTCTATTCACATTTACTGTACATTTCCTTTAAATCAAAGCCCTGATATGACATGTGTGCACCTCTATGCATGTTTAGAGGCCAGTTTTGGTCTTAAACGCATTAAGCAAGCCGCAACGGTTTTGTTGTTTGTGTTCAAGGTAAACCACTCAAAAACTCACTCCTTAGTGATGAGGCCTCTTGGTCCTGAGGGTGTCGCTAATTTGGGGTCAATGCCATGGGTGTCCAGAATGTGTCGTGCTGCTGGACTCAGACGCAACCTAAAATAAATAGAGAAAATGCAGCACAATTGTATACCATTACTGTAAAGACCAAATGTTTAATTCAATATTATGTAATAAATCCCCAATCCCCTCTTTTTTATTGGCTCCTTTCAGACCTCCATCAGTCTGATCCCGCAGCAATCTTTTTTTTCCCCAACCACACATCCCGCATGTTATTCTGCCTGAGCTTGCTTTAGAGCTTTTTCATGACCAGCCCTTTGTTTTCTCTTAGCTTGACTTGAAAATGCTTCTAAATAGCTGCTGACTCCTTCCACTTTCTGCCCCCGTTCTTTCCGTGGTCTCTCTGGTCACTGGTGATCCAAGGTTTATTACTAGAGAAGCACCTTACTGGTGGGGACGGTGTTCTCCATACAGAATTTAATGTAGTCTGCCAAACATTCAACTGTGGCACTGACGTCATTCCCATCTGATTTGTTTTGGGGTTTTTTTTTAAGCTACTTCTGGCCACATCCTCAAAGTTCTTAGTCACATATAACCTCTAAACAATGGGTGTGGAGATGGAGGTGAAAGGTAACCAGAATAGGATCTGTTTTGTAATCAAGCGGATAAACTATCCACACATTTGCATCATGTAAGTATTGTTAGCAGCTGACAGAAGCGTATGCACCGTTACTACAATAACAGGTGAACTATCTTGGTACATTATATGGTTGTAAACTCACAGTTTACAGTGCAGTGATTAGGGCGCAGAGATGCTTCTCCTCATTAAAAAATGCTGAATAACAAGAACTACAACCTCATCCTCCAGTCTCTGCCTGCCCATATAGTCTGAAAACCAGGAGGAGAGGCTTTTGAATTTGTAATATCATCAGCTGCTAAGCCTCAGGGAAACATGCTGCATTCCCAGTATTCCCACTGTGTGCTCATCAGCATTTCAAGCTTGTCCATTTTATACGCTGATGATCATGCATTACTCATGATGCCCAATGGAAAAACTGGTTAATACTCCCCTCTCTCTCTCTCTCTCTCTCTCTCTCTCTTTCTTTCTCACCATTTTGTTCCTGCTCTAGAAATGTGATGTCACCTCTTATACTGATCTGGGATGTGGCGTCTCAAATCTGAGTATTTGTTGAGCTTTTGACAGCTCCATCAGTTGCTCCCGCAAACGCACTAAAAATAGAAGTACTAGAAGACGTTGAAGCACAGCATTCACACCAGGGCAGTTATTTAAATAAATAAATAACAAAAAAAAAAAAAAAATCAACAACCACTGTCAGTCAAAAGTGATAATCTGAGTGTGCAAATCTTATTTCTGTCAAGGTTCACTGAAACTACCATATATTTTAAGCGCACATTTGGAGTGGTTGAGTTCAACAATTAAGAAAATGAAAAGAAAAAAAAAAGTGAAAGTATTACTCACGGTCCTGATGTGACGGGTTTTGACGGAAGAGATGCAGCAGCCGGGGTCACAGAGGGAGTGGCTTCATCTGTAGCTGGTGGAACTCCAGATGGAGGTGCAACATCTGCAGCAGGGATCTCAACCTGCTTCCAGTCCTCACCTTCCTCAACCATGACAGCGATGAGAGTGCCGAGGCGCACGTTGCGACTGCCCTCTTCCATCTGCAAAGACGGTGAGTGAGCTACTTGTGAAGTCAGACGTGAACATTTGCTTCTAATCACCAAAGATCAATAACTGTTTGGTCAACGTTTGGGAAATTATGAAAAGAAATTACATCAACAAAAAGGATTGTGGTATTTAAGCCTATAAATTAACTCGCACACTGACATCATCATTTCATTTTCAAAGTGCTTGTGAAAAACCTGTCTACACTTAAATGGGCATCTTGTTAAGAGTGATTCAAATCCATAGCAAGCCTTTATATATTGATATTGATAAACAAAAATGTAAATATAGTGTGCACACTCTGCTTATGGCAGGCCTGTGAAATCAAAAGCATCCAACTCTACGACCATTACCCACCAAGCTGGAAAGAAAAACAGAAATGGAACACCTGTGTTCACAAAAAAAAAAAAAAAAGAAAAAGAAAAGGGACACATGGTTTTGCTTTTTCCGTGGTAGTTTAGTTCAGAGTGCATCTTTCTGTCAGGCAGCAAGGTCCCAGAGATGAACTAAGAGGTTTGGCGACTCAAACAGCTTTTCAGTGTAATGTATTGGTGTGTTGAGCCAACACCTGGTCATTTTAAAAATAAACTAAACAACTACCCTTGACAGACATGAGGTTCATTGAACTTTTCTGTATAAAACCAAAACAAAAACTGATACAGTGTTTAGTGCTTAAAACTACGAGATTTTCCAAGCTGCACTAACCAGACAAAGTAATATACTTACTAAAACAGCAACAACATCTCATACATGATCAAATATGACTAATATATATAAGACAAAGCTTTATCTAAAAAAGTAGAGATCTGATAAATGAGTGGATTTTTTTTTTTATTATCTTATTTCATATTTACCAGAAAAAAGTCAGATGCATTTTGTTTCCTGAGTGCTTGTGGCACATATGTTCGCCTCATGTTGTTTTTCAGGTTTAACACCTCTACAGCTCCACTCTGGGGCAGCAAGATGTAATGGATGAGGGGAAGGATAAGGGCCTCTCAGGGGAATTAAGTTTATTTTATTGCAGAAAATAGAGACGATGTTTCCCACAATAACTGTGTCTACAACTAACTTTTTGCAAGATGATATGCGATATATGTGATGGGGATGTGTTGTTATATAACAATCAAGATGGCTGTGTCCAACTTAAGGAAAAAAATATGCCCCTTAAGGGACTAAACAAGCACAAGCTGGGAAAATCTAGTGTTTCCAATGTACTGCAACATTAAGGCGAGGTCATATGTCGGATAAATAAAAAAAAAAAGAAAGAAAAAAGTTTAGATCTATTGCACAACAAAGAAATAAGCAAGCATATATATATATATATATATATATATATATATATATATATATATATAAATAAAACAATAAAAACCTGGCATGAAAGTGGTGCTTGCAAGCAAAAAAAAAACACGAATTACACACTATGGCAGGCCTCTACACTCATGTGAAACTAAAGAGTTCCATCCTGTTTTCGCTTACCACTGCAGAAATGAGATTAATGTTTGCAAACACACACACATACATACACACACTATTCGTAACACTTAGGACCATTCTCAGTAAAATCATAAGCTCTACATAAGGTTTAGTCACAGGAAGATGAATAAAAGATAACTAAAAATAGAGTGATGTTGGGCACAACACTGCCATCAAATGGTTACAAATTACATGCAAACCTATGAAAAAGGGAATAATGTCCATATAGCAGTGTTTTGCAATGATTCAAATTGTGTTTGATGATTATTAATCTTTGGCCACAGAGCTGCAGCTGTTAAAGTTGAACTGTAAAAGCTTCACAGTGAGCATGTCAAATGATAAATACTAAACCTTCAGAGCATTAATACACTCATGATTAAACTGGTCACTAATGTACATCTGAACAGTCTGGGGAAAACAAAAACACAATAGTACATGTCAACTACTAGATAACTTTGTTACACTGTCAAACATTTAAACTCTGAACTAACAAAACACTCTCAGCAAGGTTGACACTACAAAACCACGGTGGGCATCTCATGAGAGATAGGCAACTTACTCAAAACCATTACACAGAATTAAGCTCCCTGAGTCTAGAAAGGTCTATTATAGGGAGCCCAAACATTTATAAGTTACTGAATAAAACAGGTGTACAAAAATATTGGACATTCTTTAAACATAACCACTAATAGGAACATCAGGTTATGTTCAGCATCTTCGTCTTGTACATTACACGGGATCCACGTGCACGTGGTAAACTGAAGGGATTTATTCGTCAAGGACAGATGGATTTAGCTGAATACAAATAAGATAAGGTTTTTCTTCTCATCCATGGAGCATGGCAGTGCAGACACAACTGCAGCTCGATCTCTCTTCATACCAGGAGGAGCTTGCCACTTTAATATAACAGTTTTATGTAATATATCAACATTAGTGTAATAAACTGTAAATTACAAGTCCCATTTTTTCTTTCTTATGCAGCTTTGTGCCACCAGCCTATAGTAAGTGTACTCCTGGCTTTTTAGGACTAAGAATTATATAAGGGTAGAAAGTGATTTCTAATTTGTGCATTAATTGCTTTGCTGACAGTCTGACAAGATGACGGGGGTGAGGGAGGTGGGTGAACTAACAGGTTGGTGCTGCATGGTACATTGAACATTTCATCCTTCAATATAATTACTATCTAAAGCCATTAATTCCAATCCAATTAAAAATTTTAAAAAAATTAAAAAAATGGGGACAATTCATTAATAAAAACATGTGAACACAGATAATCAATGTGAATCTATGAAATCTACAAATGTTTCTTTGAAGCACAAATAGTAAACAAAATCGTGTTACCTAGCTTAATGGAGTGAGTATTCCCGCTCCCAACCGCCATCTCACAACGTAAGCAGGACCTCTCCCTTGTGCTCTCACACCCAAAAAGCATGGCTGAAAATTATGAAAGGGCCAGAGCGGAGCTTGACCCCCTTAAATATCCCATATGGAGCACGGGTTCAGCGTCTCCAGCAGCCTGTCAGGTCATTTGGCCACAGGCAGGTAATTATGGTTCCCAAGTTGGAAATCTACTGAGCGCTTGAAGAGCGACAACAACCCAAGTACATGCCAGATGAAATCGATGCCAAAATCTATAAAATACTGCAAATATCTGTTTGTTTTCTCTTTTATAAAATTTTCCTCTTAAAAAACACACACAGTCTATACCACAAGAAAAAAAAAAGCACACTGGGGTCTTATCTATAGCAAACCATCTTTCACTCACAGCTAAAGCCCCTACCCCCAATTCTAGGGTGGTTGCTATGGAAACTACCTCATCCCCACATTAGCCGAGGCAAGCATGGAGTAAGAGAATACAAAAGAATGGAAACCAGTGAAGTGAGCAGCATGACAGAGAGATACAAGTCTGTGGTTTATAGCCAACAAGTGAGTACACTTTATACTCTTACATGCCAGTGAAGATTAACTTGTTTGTGATGACAGACAATTTCAAATTCATCAATAGGCCCATTGTCTAACTGAAACCAGATCCACTCAGCAAGCATGTCCAAGGTTACACGGCCAAAAAAACACTCCTTTTCCCTCATAAACAGTCAAACAGAAAAAAAGATCTCCCCGCAACTTCTCAGTTTTTAAAGCTGTGGTTTGGGACAGTGAATTTATTTTCACTTAAAAGGAAGTGACACCCAATTCTGCTCCCTTTACATATTGTAACCACATAGTGGTTTTCAAACCCAAAGTGTGTTAGGAAAACGTCATCTCTCTTTTCAGGGTAATAAACATCTGGTGGCGTCTTGGAGAATGACAAATGATTGCTCAGTATTTGGCAGTCTATTAAAAATTCAAACAGCAGATAGTTCACGGGAAACATGGAAAGTGAGAAATATTTGTCAGTGAAGACACTGCATCAAAGCCTGCTGTCTTAAATCTGTCTCATCTCTTATAAGCAAAGCAGATTTAACAAGCTAAGCCAATTAGGACAGTCGAGGAAGGAACCCTGAAGCCTGTAACAGAGTGATGCCACATTAATATGAACAGATTTCAAACCAGCCAGATGTAAACTTCAACACATACTGCTATTCTCAGGCTGCCTTGATGGACGTTGAACGATGAACGTTTCTAGAGAGCGAGAGCAACATACATTTTCACTGTACTGCTGCTAAAGTGATAATAAAAGTTCAAATCAAATATACGTCAAAGAATTAAAATACACAATCTTCCAGTTTTATCAGTTAAATAGCAAAAACTATGATCTACACCGAGATATTCCCGATGTTTGCATGTTTTTAAAAAAAAATAATTTTTCTTTGCTTACTCACCAGTATCTTTGCCATGATACCGTCATCATTAGATTCCATGGTAACCACAGCCTTATCGGTCTCGATCTCACAAAGGGCATCGCCCGCTGCCACTGCTTCACCTGTGGAGAGAAAGGCCTATCTGAGAACTGTTGAAATATCAGTAACGTTTACTCGCCATTCAACTGACCTATTGAAAACAATATTTTCTGTATCAAAAGGTTTTTTGACATTAGTTAAAAGTGTAAATTGTACATTTTTGTTACAACTGGAAACATGGGAATCATTGTCGGTATTTCCATCTGCTCTTTTACAAAGGCTTTGCAGGCACATGAACACACAGAGAAAATTAAAAGCCAAAAGACAGACTTTCATTATTAGCTTGAGAGCCAAATGAATGTTTCATGAGAAAAAAATGTTAGATTGGTTGATGCTGCAAGGCTGATAGAGGATGACATCACTGCTTATCCTTCAGGGTTCCTAGTAGATTTCCACGTGTACATCCCATTTAAGCATTTATATACTGTAGCAATTATTAGGAACCACATCAGTTTCCAGGGAAGAAAAACACCAACAAAGAGATTTGATTGCCTTCTTGAAAAACAGTGGATAAAAATGCCTGATGTAAAGTTTATACTACATTTTCTGGACTTTATTGTTACATGTTGAAAGAATTAAAAAAAAAGTTTCGTTATAAAAGTCCCAGAATATTTGCTGTCACATTTGAGCTCCAAGCGTTTGGGGTCAATATATTTGACAGGTGCAGTCATAACCAGGTACACATGGCCAATATGCACATTATTAATATTTAACAAAAAAGGTAAACAGTTAGAAAGATCTGACAGTCAGGTCACATCTCAATTGCTTTAAAAAGCTCGTAGATGGTGCATAATTTGAGAAGGTTTCAAAGACAAGGAAAATATAAGACAATGCTATGATTCAAAATAAATAACTCTCAAATTAAACCTCCAACTAATGCCAGAAGAAAAACTACATTTCTAAGGTTTATTTACAGCATAAAGATGCGTAAAATATAACAGAGAAAATGTGTGTCCAAAAAAAAAAGCATTATTGAGGTGGTTTCTTGGCAATGAGAGTTGTTCAGCCTCCTCCTGTTTGTCATGTACACACATATCTCACTGCACAGCCACAGAATCACATGGCAACACACTTCAGCAGCCAATCAGAATTCAGCATTGTGCCTCCTGATGAATGATGGTGTGGCTGAAGCACCTGGCTGGGCAGAGTTGCTAAGAAGTGATAAACAGCGACTGTTGTGGCTTCTTCAGCCAGTTAAAGCCACTGAGACCTTCAGGTGACCCACTACTCAGGACTCGTCGTCTTAAAAAGCAACATGGTGTCATCGAGTTAATTAATGCTGCTGCCAGTCTATCGTAGTGACAAACAGGAATGCAAATGAATTTGATTCTGACACACCAGGCTGAGGTTGTTAACTACGATATTTACTTAGAATTACAAGGAGCGGACAAACTTAGTCAGTTTAGCAAAGGGGAGGAATTCCATTAAACAAGTACACTGAGTTACCTGCTCAACAATGGTTTAAACACTTCCGAAAAATGAAATTCCAGAAGCGGACTGTGATGATGTAGTCTTACTAGTCATGTGATTTCCTTACCTTCCTTCTTCAACCACTTGACTATGTTACCCTCCTCCATAGTGGGTGAGAGGGCTGGCATTTGGACTTTGACTGGACTGACACCTAGTGGACAGAAAGAGAGCATATTTTGCATAAAGACTGTGATAATTATGATGTTAAAAGAGAGAGAGAAAAAATATTTATATATATAAAAATTCAGATCAAGAGCCCCCCTGAAGCATGGCTTTTCAACTTTTAACTATGTTACATGGATGTCAAAATAAATCTAACAGCAGCAGAGACGGCAGCGGTTGGCTGCAATGAGCGCTCAGGGCATAAACATGTCCATCTTGCCACTGCAGACCACAGGAAGAAACGCTGCCACTTTGAATGAAGTGCATCATCAACAACAGGTCATTTCTGTGTATGTGATCCAAACTGACAGCTTCCTAGTTGCTACCAGGGGTTTATATGCTGTTGCAGGCCTTTAAGCCAAAATGAAAGCAAGCCAAAGTCACAAATCACAGTTGATCTGAGGGTCAGAGACAAACACGATGATTGTAAGTATTCAATGTGTGCCTAGTTATGGCTGTACTTTTCCCTCATTATCCTCGAGCTGTAGATCTATCTCGGCAACACACCTTGAAAGAGGTCTCAACTCATTTCCTAAGCAGCACCTGAGGGAGACAGGTGTGATGAAAGGAGACTTTCCAATGAACTAAGAGGATGCATTTGTTATCCTTTGCCTTTTTAATGTCAGCTGCTAAACCACTGACACAAAGATCAAATAAACATGTCTGAAATAAACATTGTAATAACAGCGTAAGACTGCAACAAAATAATACAAATATGATGCTGCTGAGTTACATATTGTACTTCACTGAAATTTACTTAATGGCTTGAAACTCTCCAGTCAAGTGGAGGGCAAAGCAATTGAAATAAAAGATTAGAAATGTAAAAGAATAAGTCTCAATACTAGATACATCACTGGTTATATCAAATAAGACTGTACATAAAAGAACAACCAGTTTCAAGGTTCGCACATTACACAGCTTTCAAAAACACTGTCTGCTTTTTACATCAAGTGATATTCATTCTTTGAATTAAATGCTACTTGTACATGCACATATTTTCTCAATGCTCATAAATAACACTAGACAAAATCTATGACATCAGGCCAAACCTTAACGCTGTGTTATTTGTTTTGTTTTTAAAACAGAATACATTTTAGTTAGTCATTTCATGAGAAGCATGATGTCAAAACTACTGGACTCCAGTGGAGAAGTAGAACTACCCTTGCAATGTTCAATTAATTTTGCTCCACGTCGTCATCTCAATGGAAATCTTACTAAATTTGACCCATATGTGACATTAGGTTCTGTTTGCCACGTACTGCTGCCATCTACTGGATGTTTGGCAACATAACAAAACTTGATTGTATTTATATTCAAACAGCACATTCTTATATTAGCCTTTTCTTAGTTATTAACAAAACAAACCAAAAACAAAAAAAGACCTGAAAATTAAGAATACCAATCACTGTTCACCTTGTTATTTAGTTAAGTTGGCTCATTTAGCCTTAGCTTATAAAACACTGACAAAAATAAAGTCACATTAACCATGATTGGTCCTGCTACTTTAAAGGCAATGAGTTTGTTTTAACGCATTTGTCAGAAATACATTTCTGTTTGAACCAACTACCACTGCCTGACTTGAGAAGATTAACATTTCTCTAAATAAGTAGATTCTCAATTTCTCCATGTTTTTGCCAGTATAACCATCAATAAACTTCGTTTTCTACTAAAAAATGTATTTACTTTTTTTTTTAATTAAAGCACTAAGTAAATACAACGCAGTGTGTTTAGAATGGCATGAGGTAGGAATCGGCTTTTTCCTGATTAGTGAGTAGGAATCAACCTGCAAAGCCGTACACCCACCCGTCGGCAGATGGCGCTGTCCAGCCTCAACCTGCAACTCTACAGCATCGCTCTGTTGCGCAAAGAATAACACCAGAGTGATTCAGCCAAAAATGTTTGGAACAAAGTACGCTTTCCTCTATGAGTAAGCGATTTTATACAGGCAAATCAAATCTTTTAACAGTTACATATTCACTGAACCTTTTTCAACAACTTGAAGAAGGTGGTGACACACCTGGGAAGTGGCTCCTGAAGAGCAGTGCGGCTCCTAGGTGGCCTCTCCACCCAGTCTGTTTCAACTTCTCCATTTTCATCTTTTTCTAACAGACCATGCAAATAAACTTTGAAGTCCCACTGCATGCGTGGCCAAGCTTAGTTTTTCCAGCAGCTCACATAGTAGATGGATGCAGCAGTCTGACCTCACTTTTCTGACAATGTAAACAATGTAAATGGTCACCATTTGTGCACATTTCCAGGTACATTCTGCTGAATTCTACTTAGCCGCTTTGGCTTCACGGTAACATTATTTCATATACTGGCTCATTGTCAAAGTGGCATTAATCACTACTTCTTAAGTATGAACAAATCACTGTTTATACTTTTAGAAACGCCTGCTTATGCAGCCTGTTATGACAAGCTGGTTGACATTACAACCACGTGACATCAATGATGTGGGGAGAACAAAAAAAACAAACAACTAAATGCATCAGTAAAATGTTAAGTCACCAACCATGTGCTGCCAGAAGAGGCTGATTCTACCTTGGCGCTGATGGCACAAGCCTTTTAAAACCCTACTGAAAGAATGCAACACCATTCTTCTCAAGTATATTTCTTTAGTTGGAGTTCTGATGAAGGTGTGGGAGTGTGTTTAAGTGGGTTTAAGTGTCCCACTGGTGTTCAAATGAGCTGAGAGGCGGTGACTTTGAAGGCAGTCACAGTTATTCAAATTACTTTTACTCATCCTGCCATCAAATCAGCACAAAGGAACTTTTGTCATTTTTAATTTAGTGAGTCTCCCTTTAGGCATACAGGTTAAATCTTCTCTACGATGCTGTGTGATATTACTCGTTTGGTTTCTTACTAAATCATTTTCTCTTGCATCATTGCGTTCTTGAGACATTTAATCATCTTTTTTTTTTATGATGTCCACAGTAGCTCTGTGAGCTTGTTTAAACATTGTGACATTGTACCATGAAATTATATACAACTGTCTCAAAAGATCACCAGGACACGAGTTAAAGTTATTTGGGCTCTTTGTGTGTGTGTGTGTGTGTGTGTGTGTTACAAATAGCAAGGACTTCTGATGGCAAGAGCTGGATGATACGTCCTAAGAGTAAAATATTTCTTCAAATAAAACTGAAGTTAGGACTTTAAACAAGAGAGAAAGTCTTTCTTGCTGCGTTAAACATCATTGCGTTTTATGATCGTGGGAGAGACTGTTCCCATCTGCATAGCAACGATCAATAGTGGGATAAAGCCAATCATTTATTTGTATTATGCATTTCCAGAGGATAACTGACGTCATCCTTTAGGTGATAACTGGAGGCAGCATGGTGGTAGTTTTCCGTAGCCTACAACAGCAGCGGTTTAATAAGCAGACAGGCACAGCAGCAGCGAAAAATGTGGCTTTTATCAGCGGTTTAGGGGAAAATCAGACAGACGGTATAATAACACCACTTCAGTGACCACTGTGCGATAAACAACTATGTTTGAAACAGCGTGAGCCACACCTCGCTATCTGTCTGTCTGTGTGTGTTGACGTCATGTAACGTGCGTGTTGTTTAGGTCTCGTCTCGTCTTGAACATGAAGTGAGTTTTAAAAATAAACCGACGGCTTTATGGCGCTTAAAGGCGCAGAGAGGTGACACTTTCTAGCTGCTTCCCCACAACACGAAACGATGAATGTTTGACATATCACTCATTTTGGGAATGTTACTTTAAACTGTCACGTCAGGAGAAAACAGAAAAGTGCGCTTTTAACGGGAAAACGGTAAACAACGACAGCAGCCGTCAGCTCCGAGAGGACGACAGCTGCGCCCGGCGGCAGCACTCACCGAGCGTCCACGGCGACCGAAAGAAGTGCCTGACTCGGTCCCGGCAAGGAGGTGAGAGCCATGACGGTTTAAAAGGAGACAACCTGAGGCCGAACAAGACGGCACTGCGACCCACACGCAAGGAGACCGCCATGCTGTCGTCCTCCGCGGGCAGGAGGCGCCCGCACTGGCGCCTGATGACAAATGGACTCGACGACGGCGTAGAGTATAAACTCTTGAAATGAGATGGAGCCCGGGAGACGTGTTTAAGAATCAATAAATACGTACAGATATCGGAAATGTTGTAGGCATAAAAAAGTAGAAGTAGGATATTTAAAAATCATTAAGCAGGCAAGAAAGAATCGTCCTGTAGGACCTTCGAAAGCCGACGATTTTTTTTTATGTAACCTTTATTGGACTCTCTTCACTTTACAAGAACAATTTTTATTTATAGTAATAACACGTTGTCCTCTCCAGGGAGCAGAGGCGGCTTTTTTTTTTATATCATCCCTCATTTATATTTCACGTACCGAGTTTGTGTCAATTCATTCATCCGTTCATTCATTGTGGTACTTCACAGGTCACAGAAGGCTGCTGGAGCATTTCTAAGCCAACACCAGCCAAGAGGGAAGGGACCCCTTCAGTCCTTCTCATGTGTTTTATTTCATTTTATTTTGTATTGCATTGTTTGTTACATTTCTTTCTTCTTTTAAATTGTATTGCTATTTCTTAAAGGCTTCAAACAAGACCTTTTTTGGGGTTCCCATGACCTGGATGACCGAGAGTCTACAACATTTTACACTTTATATAGCTCCGTAGTATTTTGTTATCTTTACCATTTTAACTTTGCACGGTGTAGCAGCCAATAATGTAATAATGGCCATTATAGATCCCGGTAAGGTTTTGGCCATTTTAGATGTAATAAAGCTGATAATGTAATAACTTGCCAAGTTTTTATCTGTATTATTTTATTATAATTTCATGTCAGTGTCTCAGTCAGAGGTTTAAGTAAAACGTGTTTGAAAACATTTCTCAAGGAATTAGTTAAAGGAATTTAGTCCTTACTTAAAACTGTATTTAAATAACCTGACCAACAGCATTAAAGGCCAATATACAACATAGAACATAAACACATTTACAAATGTAAAAAAAATTAAATAGAAAAGAAATTGAAGAGAGTTGGGGGGGGGGGGTCATGTTATGTCTAGTGTTGTGCTGTCTCTGTCAATATTTCCTCCATGTGTCTTTACTCCAAAAAGGGTGTATCTTCCAACGCATGAGGATTAAATGTTAGGTTAAAATAAAATAAATAATAACACGAAAAAAAAAAAGAGAGACAACAACAGATGAAAAAATGTTCAATTGCAAATATGTTCAAATACTATCTTGACTATCTTGGCTGAGGTTTATGTTGTGTTGCAGGTCTAATAAAACATTTTGATTATTGGGAAACAATGATATAGATTAAGAAATAAGACTGCCAATAAATTAATACATCCTCAAATAAATATTCTAATTTATAAAGACTTTTCTTAATGTATATTTTAATAAGCATTTTAAGAAGAATTAAAGAAATAGTAATACATTCATTCTTAAATAATGAACTTTTCAACATTTACTTGAAAATGCATTTTCTTCATCTTCTTTTCCTTTTGACTGTTCCCTTTAGGGGTAGTCACAGCGAATCATTCACCTCCATCTAACTCTATCCTTTACATTATTTTCTCTCACACTAACTAAATTCAATTTCTCTTCTATTATGTCCACAGGTCTCCTTTTTGGTCTTCCTCTAGGTCTCCCTCCTGGCGGTTCAAACCTAATCATCCTTCTACAAATATATTCATTATCCCTCCTCTGTACATGTCGAAACTATCTCAGTCTGGCATCTCTGACTTTTTCTCCAAAACATCTAACATACGCTGTTCCTCTGATGTACTCATTGCTGATCCCATCCATCCTCGTTACTCCCAAAGAGAACCTCAACATTTTACCTTTGGCTACTTCCAACTCTGCCTCCTGTCTTTTCCTCAGTGCTACGGTCCTAAACTTTACAACATTGCACCATCTTGTGCACCTTTCCTTTCATTCTTCCTGATACTGTTTTATCACACATCACCCCTGACACTTTTCACCACCCATTCCAACCTGGTTGCGAGCAGGTTGGAATGGGTGGTGAAAAGCACGTGCAGCAGGTTGCACATGCTCGTACATGCTTCTTCACCTTCCCACGCTCTTCATAGCTCTGGACTGTTGACTGTAAGTACTTAAAATCCTTTATGTCTGCTCCCTCTAGGCTCACTGTTCCACTGGGACCATCTCATTCACACACACACGATTCCTTCTTGCTGTGGCTTATCTTTGTTCCTCTCCTTTCCAGGGCATGCCTCCTTCTCTCTAGATTTTCCTTTACCTGCTCCCTGCCTAGCGGAAGACAGGGTTTTGTTTGCCAGCGTTGGGTGAATGTTGTTTAGGTGGTACATCATTGGGGTGGTTGCTGTGTAATAGGTGTATCTGACACTGCCATGTTTACAGGAAACTCTATTTTTAGGTTCAAAATGGTCCCACACCAAACTTGGCTTTACTCTCATCATTTTTACTTTAGATTTCTACGGTAGTTTTATGGTTCTGTCCGTCCAGGCATATTAAATGGCGCAGAGTAACTCTTCCCTCCTGCTGGTAGCTTCCGAATAATAACATTTGGCGCATTGCTTCAAGACATAACCTCAATTATACTGATCAAATTTCACATAATCAACAAAATTGTGATCTGTTATCGATCATTGATTGATAATGCCCATCCCTAATTTGTGGTGCTCACTTCTGCACTTAGTCTAGCGTCCACTACTCTTTGCTGTAACGTCATTGTACGGGTCACCAACTTTGTTCCTCTGTAGTTGCCACAACGGCGCATATTTCCCTTGTTCTCAAAAGTCGGCCTCGACACATTTCTCCATTCCTGAGGGATGTCACTGTCTAAGATATTGTTGAGTCTCCTTGTCAAAAACTTTACTGCCACCTCCCCTAGACACTTCCATACCTCCATAGGTATATCAACAGGACCGACTATCTTTCTACTCTTCATCCTCTTCAATGTCTCCCTCACTAAATCATTCTCTCCCTCCTTGCTCTCCAACCTACCACACAAATCACCGTACACCTTTACTCCAGCTCAATCTCTCTTTCTATACCAAGTTAAACCAGCAACTGTTTTTCAAAACTTCTAGCAACGCTACCTTTCCACCTGGTCTCCTACAGCATATCCATCTTCCTCTTCTGCATTATGTCAACTAACTCTTTAGCTTTTCCTGTCAAAGTCCCAACATTCAATGTCCCTACTCTCAGCCTTAGTCTCTTTCTTTTCTCTCTGCCTACGGACACTCCTTCTTGCTCTAATGTTTCGACCAACAGTAGCCCAATTTCCATGGCACCCTGAGGTCAACAGCGCTGATGGCAGTCGTGGTTAACCCAGACCTCAACCAATGCGGCAAGGGGTTCATGGGTTTTGTGATCTGTGTGTTTAGTTTTGCATATGTTTTTTTACAATTGGATTTTCTTATTTTATCTCGATTTAGCGAGATAAAACAATTTACCTTTCCTGTGGTACTTTGAGCCTTAAGCAAAGACAAGCAGGCTAGACAAAGCAATGGCCAATCAGAAAGTTTTGTAGCAGTGAAGGACATTATTAACTGTGGCGTAAGAAAGTCACTTGGCCCCTTAAGCCTCATTGCACTCTCATTAATGCCTGCGGTTTAGCAGAAAGTAGAAAAGGTGCGGAAAGTAATGACAAAAGTGGCACCAGTGATAACTGGAGCACTTCTGGCTATGACCTCAAAACTGCGAGAGTGGCTTCAGCAGATCTCCTAAAAGTGCAGTCTGAGGGACAGCTGAGACCCCAGCCTCTTCAGCTGAGCGCGAAGGGAAAACACACAGATTTTACAAATTAATTATGGAATATAAAAACAATGGTACGTTTCAATAGTTTCAATAATGTGATGAAAAAATGTTTTTTGATCTTTTATATACAACAATTCATACTGTTAATTTTAATTATGAAAAATAGAACTTGAAAATTCACTTGTTGATTCTCTTAATTGTATGTCTGTATAAACAAGGAAATCACAGGGTGAAATACTCGTCAAAAGTGAATGTGAAAGTAAATGGAGCAGCAGGAAATCATTGATAAAAAAATATAACAGAAAAAAAAAAAACAACCCATTGCACTTTCAAAAATACTTCCTCATTTTTCTGTCATATGAAGGAGTGTAGGAAGGACTTACAAGTAAATCACGTTTTATCAATAGTTTATGCAAGCAAAGCCACTGTCAAAGCTTTTTTTTTCCCTTTATATCTCAGAATGAGTTATTTGTAGAATTTAATTACATAAGACTACAACGTGTGTTTTCTGCTGTTGTGGGAAGTGTGAAACTGCAGCAGGGACACAGCTCTAATCTGCCCAAATCACAATTTGGGCTGAATGCCTAACAGGTCCATTTGAGTGTGAAGAGAGAGTGACAGGGGTTCTTGATAAGACAGGACAAGGTATCTGTCGAGAGAACACAA
The DNA here is from genome assembly GCA_014839995.1 of Xenentodon cancila. Lineage (NCBI taxonomy): Eukaryota > Metazoa > Chordata > Actinopteri > Beloniformes > Belonidae > Xenentodon > Xenentodon cancila. The sequence goes on from CM026199.1 coordinate 16,443,739, forward strand.
TAGCCCCTCTGAGCAGGCAGACACATACGAAATGCCATCTGGCTTTCTTCATGCCCATGCTTAGGCTATCTTTTATCACTTCCTTGTTCATCCTCCAGTATGTATCTGATTGAATTAATGTGCTCTCTTTTAAATGATAAAATAGCCCGTGTGTGGCTCATTCAAATCTGAAAATAATTTTGTGACAATTAGAGATAAAGGGACTCATAAGCAGCTATTACATATTGGTTTTGGTGGAAACAAAGGCCGGCCTTGTTTGATCTGTGCATTCTTGTGTAACAGCCAGTGCAGCGTGTATGGTGCCGTCCTCTTCCCAGACAGGTGTCTGCTTTTTCTTATTGTATAATACTTGTATTGTTTTTAAAAAAAAACAACACTTTTTGCTAATATGAGACATGTGGATTAAATGTCCCTTCCCAAGAGGGTGAGTGTGTTTTTCCCTCGTCAGATCAATGAAAACCGGTTTGGAGGCATATTTGCACATATGCCCTCATCGCCTGCCAACGATGCCCTTAAACCAAGCCTTGTACTGTAAATACATGTTGTGCTGGTTTAACGGTGCTTTTTAAAATCTCCCTCAGCACAATGCCCTCTCTGAATTCATAGTTGATTCTTCAGTCCTGTACAAAAAAAACAAAAATCATAGGCCTCAGAAAATCACACACATAAAGCATTATGCATACACGCATTGTGATTTAAATCGGATATCATCAGCCTTTGTGCATTCTCAAACACTGAGGCTGTGAAACACAAGGGTTTTGTGTTCACCGGGCAGTGGTCTGTTAGGAAAATAAGGCCCTTGTCACCAGGGGTTAGATAAGTCGGCATCATTTGCTTATAACTGTTCATTTATCTTCAGTAAGTCACATCTCACACTCCCACATGTAACAGCTCACAGCAGCAACCAGATTATTCCAAAGAGAAACTGAGGCCAGATTTGACATTTTTGTCTTTCTGTTACTCTCAGGATTGTTATTCCCTCTCTTCCTGTTTTTTTTTTTGCTGCAGTATATTAATTATGTACAATACAGTTTTAAAGAAATGATGTTTAGATGTAAATGAATTTGAAATGGTTATAAGACACACTTTCTATTGTGCATCAATTGCTTTATATTATATTATTTTTTATTTTATTTATTTATTTGGCTACTTACCAACTGCAATTTCCACTTCCAGGTATTTTTAACTGACATCTGAAACTTGTGCATATTTATCATAACTTGTGAATTAGTGAAACCCTCGTAGCTGCGTTTCATGTTACAGTTCTCAGTTGCTTTGGCACAATTCTCAGACACTTATTGTTATTTTTTTTGTATGTTATTTATTTTGCTGTCTTTTACCAACCTCTGTTCATGAATCCCGTGAACTTGACATGGTTGGGTATTTGTAGATGTGGTAAGCTGCAGATGAATTTCCCCATCGCTTTCTCTGTCTATGTGTTATTTTTGATGCATGTAACTTAAATAAACAAAGGCCACTGAATGTCAATTCATCGCAACCTTGATTCAATTAAAACCATTTTTTTTAAAGTTTTTTAACACGCGTAAGTGTTCAAATAATTTGTCAAACAATTTTGACAAATGCTACAAACTCTTTTAACATGACTTTCATCAAATACACGTTCCAAAAGTCCTGAATCATGTATAGATTACAGCTTCCTTTGGCACTTTAAAGCTGTCCTCTTGTGGAAGTCTACTGTATATTACATATCAGGATTGTGGCGTGTTCAAGCGTTATCACCCCCTCTCTCCCCTCCCAGGTGGTGGTGGTGGAGTGAGCAGACACAATAGCGAGGTCTTCATCGTGTTTGATTTTTTCATATCGGGTTAATTTACGACAGCCCTTAGAGAAATTACAAAGTGTGACTGCAGCGTATAACAACACAGCATCTGAACAATGGGATATAATGAAGGTGCAATTCAGTTTGAACTGCTTTCTAGTTTCAAGTACTGTAACAATGCAACAATCAGCAAATATTACTTCAGTTCAGGTCAAAATTATTCAAAATGATTGAACACTCCTCCGTGCAAATATATGTTTCTGACAAGGAGAAATTTGTTTATTTTTCAGAAGCGTCCTTATGTCTTATTATAGTTTATTCATGTTTAATTGTCAGTAATGAAAGTGCATAGAATGTCTTTTAGTCAACATTACAGCGTCATTGGTAAATGAAACTGATGGATGTGAACGCAGAGTGAAAATAGCAAGGGTGCACTGGGTACATTTTCAAGCCTTCAGCGAAGATAATGACAAAATGCAGTGGAAATGAATGTCACACTATGTAAAGAAGGGTCGCAACAGCCAGATAAATCTGAGAGAAGATTAGACATGAATTTGCTTGCGAACGCAGGTCAAAGAAAAGAGCCTTTTATTGACATAGTTTTTATCTCGCTGGCCATCAAGGCCCAGTCATTTGTCTGCTGCCTACAGGAACCTGCTTGGCAGCAAAGGCACGCAGTGGCAAGCAATTAACTGTGTGGCATTTCACACTGTCACGATAAAACAGAAACAAACTGCTCTATCTGTAAGTGCACAGCTTTTCAAAGTGAGTCTTGTAAAAGAATTAGTGAAAACAAGGTTTCCAACAGTGGCTCCAAACCACATCCTGTTGATGGCCAGTATTGTTCAAATTCAGGCTAAACATCGCGGTAACTCGCATGACGGCCGCAATTTTTATTAGTGTCAGATGCTCCACGTTTTTACACCAGTGCTATTTCTCAATTTTAATAGGACAGTCGGTTATTAAAAACAACTCGTCTGAACTAAAAACAATCACAAACTTTATTTGTATCAAACTTAAACATATACACGCTTACTTTACAGCTTAGTGATTGCAGAGGATGAAATAAGACAAACCAGATTTTCATTTTGTTTTCATTATTAATAGTTTATCACTTGTGCATATTAGTTCCTTATTGTTACGCTGTGTTTGTGCCATTTCATTATTATGTATTTTTGTCTCTAATAATTTATCCCAAAGGTCACTTCACAGTATCAGTGTCAAAACACTAAACACACTTCTGTTTTCCATGTTTTGACTGTTATATCAACATGTGCTCTTTGGAGAAATGAATTGCTTTCATAGGAAAACAGGCTTTAACTTGTTTTATCTTAGCTTTTAGCCAGTTTCTTCAGTTAGATTTTATGCAAACACGTTTGTGGTTTGATAGCTAATAAGCCTCAGTAACTGAAAGATGTCAGTGCAGAGGCAACACAAAGATGCAATAAAAAGACGACAGGAAAAGAAACTGCTTGTAAAGTGTTCAAACACATGTATAACAGAAACTATATCAAAACATCACATTTATGCACAACAGTTAAGAAAGTATAAATTAATGAAATTGTCACTTCTCACTCTCCCTCCATCCTCTCGCATTCCTTCCAAACTTGTAAACGAGTCGGCGTCCATCTACTCGCTCTAGGATTTCTCTTTTGTAATAGTATCTGCAACAGAAACAGACAAAAGACTAAGAAACGATAATTCAAATGTCTTTACAGTTTTAAACGCCCAGCAAAATAAATAGAAATTAATTCCCTGGAATTTATTTTAATTTCTGTAAAAATCTAGAAAGTAGTTTTTATTTGCATAGTTAGCTTATGTCAAACTTCAACTATGTTTTTTTTCTTTCAAAATCTGCAAACGGCTTTTTTGTCAAAGACACAAATTGACAATTCAGTTCCTTTAACTTCTTGATAATTAATAGTTTGTCCTTATTTTCACTCATGCACTAAGTTTCTTTATTTTTACACACTAACACTTCAACTACTCACAGGATTCACATGTAAAACTTTGATTATTACTTGATTATTGATTGATTTTAGTGATTTGGTGATTTCATTTCCAGTAATGGTGCAGTCCTGCTTAACTTAAAGCAATAAACCAGAATCAGGTATTTTTGTTTTTGCTCTCAAGCATTAGAAAAGTTGATCTATGCTTTTATTGTCAGCAGGTGTATTATAAGTGTTTGAGAAAATGCTCCTGCCAGGTTTGTAACTCAAACTGAAGGAAGTGATCACAAAAAAATCAATTCTTGCCAGCTTTCTCTGGTTACATGTAAATGTCATAAAAAAATGTAAGAAGGAAGTTTTTTAATGCTTTGGAGGTTTGGAATATACTCTGATAGATTGGGCTTCTGGTTGTACCTCATGAGAGACACAGCTGAAGACGGATACACTTAATGGATTAAAATGGACAGTGTTTCTTTAAACTGTAAAGCTGGGCAAACGATAAAAATAAAATAAATAGTGAGAAAGAAAGGGAAACGTGTGTTCTGTAGAAAAAGTGAAGGTCAGACACATGTTCGGCACACAGAGATTCCTTCAGGTAATAATGAGAGTTTAACCACAATTATTAAGTTAAAAAAAGAAATAAAGAAATTGTTTCTTTAATGACAATTCGTTAACATTACTGAGAAAAATTCTCAGAGGCCAATTTACACATAGATGACTTCTTTTATGATTAAAATGGGCATCTTTGATTATTTTCTCATTGTAATTACTATCACTATCTTTTTCTAATTTTCGTCTGCTATCTATAAGCTGTGGCCCTGAAATATGCTTGGTGATACCATCAAGCTGCAAATTCTTTGCTGCCCTTATTGTAAATAGAAAAATTTGCCCTGTGATGTGCGCACATCCCCATTTGCACTACTATGAAATTCAGCTCATTAAAGTGACTTATTTGAGTGTAAAGCACTTGCCACTCCCACAGCCATGAAGATTTTCTTGTTAAAAGAACATTTCTGTTTAGCTCATTGTGACAAATTGGCACTAGGTAATTGTTAATGTGCCTTAAATTGTCCACTGGTTTTAACTCTTAACGATGTTACAAACCATATAATTAGGGTATGAACTAGGATTTATGAAATTTCAGGGGTGTGCGTGTTTGCTTTCTTTAATACTACATGAGTGCAAACATGAGTTTTTGTATTTGTATAGCTACGTGAGTGACAGCTGAAGGGATGCACCTCATAGCACGGCTTAGTTTTTCGTAGGTCATGCTGCTGTTATTCTTCTTCTTTCCCCACAGCTGTGCTACCGCCTCCGACTTGAGGAAGCGGAAAACCCCCTCCGTCCGGTCCTCCCACTTGATCAGTCCCGGGTTTCGCTCTGGGTTCAACAGAATGTCCCTGATGAACTCCCACAAGTGCGTACCTCTTGGATCTTTAGGAAAAAGAAAAAAAAACAGCAGATAGCAGGAAAGCAATATATATATATATATATATATATATATACATACAGAGGGAAAATATGCTGGTGTGTAAAGATGTGTTTCCAACACTTACTGTGTTTTTTGACCTGATGAGCTCGACTTAAAGACCGCTTGATGTCTGAAATCAAAAGTTTGTGAGCGATTGGATTTATTTATGTGTTTATGCTGCAGTGCCATGGAAAACTATATAACTGAACATGTATGAAGTGACATCCTCACCAGGACTTGAAGGGGTGGGAGAGGCATCGAGTCCAAGAGTGGGAAGGGAGGGGTCATAGATCTCTAAAAAAAAACAACTAATAATGAGTAAATGGTTGTAACTGGGATGTATAACATAACTAATAAGCCTGTAGGTGAATAAATGTTTAGCACCTCCAGCTGGATAGCTGACTTCTGGAAATGGACAGTATTCTATAGGAGAAAAGAAGTAAATGTGAGTGAAAGTCGAATTACCGGAATTACAGCTTTGACTCCATAACTGCACTTAACTTCTACCCCAATGAAAAACTCTTACCTTCAGGTTTTAGCTCCAGATGCCCGATATCCACATTGTACTGCCCTGTGAGGGCAAAAATGGGTTATTACCATTGATTAAATTTGTCGTGTAATATTTGATGACCACCCTGGCACATTTACAGCATTCACAGTCAACAGTACAACAAACATGAACCAAAGAATTCCTGAATGAACTGGAAGTCGTGTGGAGTCTTTAAGTAGTAGCCAAAACAGAGTTGTTGCACTATATTTTTGAGCTAAGCACCTCAAGCTCTGTTGTGGCTCAAGTAGTTTTAAAAAAAGACTAAATGCTAAGGCACATTTCAAGAAACTTTCTTGCAGCCAAGACAAATAACAACAGGGCTTTTATTCTTTGGTCTTCACGTTTTGGTTTACCTTGAAATTCTTTGTAAACCTGCAGCTAAACTTGTTTTGCCAGATCTCTTGGCAGTGCTGTTGTTTCGATGGCTTATGATAAAAGATAAAATATGAAGGGATTTCATTTACCACGGAACAAAAAAAATACTGAAATTATTTTAGAAAGCCACGTTACACAAAAAAGAGTAGTTAAAGGCTTGAAAGGGAGGCCTGGGGCTCTAAATCTCCAGTTTCTTTGCAAACTGATTAAAATGCATAAGAAAAGCCAACTTTCAGCTTGTTTCGCAGCTTCACACCCCCTTCTGTGCTTTTGTAGGAGAACCACTCTAGCAAGAGCAAACAAAGAAATCCATCAAGCCGCAAGCATTAAGCACCCTCTCACCCCTAACGCTGCCATGAGCACCACCCCAGACCAGCTCTGTGAGCTCTTCTCATTAACTCTTCATCAAGACTCTGTTCCACAGACAACTCAGATCACCCCTTTATTGAGACTCATCATCTTTTCTTCTTCTTTTTTTTTGCACGTTACACTTATACACTATAACAGTCAGACCCTGAAACGCACCACTCCACTTGAGCTCTGTGATGCTGTGGAAGAGAATGGGTCCCACGTTGCCAGCAGCACGGATGAAGTCCTGGTAACCTAGGCTGCACAGCTGATGGCCGTCCATGTCAAAGTTTTGGAAGGGAATGCTGGAAGCATCAATCTGGTGGATGTCCATGATCTGCTGCAGCCACTCCCACACCTGGTACTTACTCCAGAACTGAGGCTGGGTATCGTGGGGCCACATGCGACTTGTGTAACCAGACATTACCAGTGGGCCTGGAGACAAACATCAATGCTTAGTTGTTTAAATAAATAAAATAATACAATATCCATGTTTAAAAAAAAAAAAAAACTTTATAAAGGCATGTGTCAATAATATATTTGGAAAGCAGTTTACTGTACGAGCTGTTTCAGAGCTCTCAGCTCACCAGACGCTCCAACCATCACCATCATTTTGTATTGTAGTGGAGTGGAATTGTTTAACAGGGAGCAATTAAAATCCTTGAACAGAGAATTTGAGCATGTTTTCTGCAGGCATTTCAGGATATTTTTTAGATAATGCATTCAAGGTATCATTGCCTCAAGTAACAGCTGGGAAAGAACATTCATTAAGACTCATGTTCATGTGAGTCATAATTCTCACCATCAGGATAGCAGTCGGCAGGGCCCCAGGTAGTGGTCAGCTGGTTGTCCAGGGTGGAGGATGGAGTGACACTCATATTTCAGCTTTTACGCTCTGATGTACCATGGCCCAGGGGCTGAGGCAGGAGAGTGGTCAATTACACTATAGATGGATTAAAAAAGAAATTCTTTTTACAGACTTAGGCTACTCATATAAACAGTCGGCTATAGAAACTATTCTTCTCATGAACAATTCAGTCTCACCCCAGAATATACAATAACAGCATATTAATAAAGCAGCTTCACACTAAAGCCTTCAAAATTGCAAAATTCCGTCACTTTCTGGGGTTCAAAAAAGTTGCAACTGACTTTTTAATCATATAATGCTTATGATTTGCATCATGTAAAACCGTGTTATATAATATTAGAATGAAAACCCTTATAAAAAAAGAGATGGAGCCTTTTGCAAGAACAGTACCTTAACATGTCCATAGATTCTTTGCTTTTCATTGTCTGTTGTTAGTCATGGTTTCTTAACGTTCAGTATAAAAAAATGCATTAATGGGAATATATATTTACACAATTAGGGTTATTGATATAAAAAGTAATTAACAAAAGACATGGTGAGGTTTAAACATTCATAAACACACCATGTTGCGTGAACGCTGCACTATGCAAAACAGTATCACAATATCTGTTATTGTGATACTTGCTGTGAAATGTGACACAGTTCTAATATATATATATATATATATATATATATATATATATATATATATATATATATATATATATATATATATATATATATGTAAAAGTATTTATTGGGTCCTTAAAGGTTAAACTGGATTAAAACTACCCTCCATGAAAAAGCACATTTATTAGAACATGCATACTTTTTTTTTAGAACATCCTTTATGTCTGTGTTATTGCAACATTATAGATTTAAAAATAATAATAATAATGATGTGAACAATGCTACTGATGGAGAATCTGCAGACTGGCTTTTTGTGTAGAGGCCTTACAAAGAGGGACCACGAGAAATATTTCAGACAATACCAGCTGCAGTGTGATATATAATATTTTTCTTTACATTAAAGCAGAAAACTCTTTAAAAGAAAATGAAAAACCTCTAAATAAGCATATAGTTTCTTTAAACTCATCCTGTTGTTATAAAAGCGCAGGTGTTACCAAATCAAATTTAAAGAAGGCTGTTTTGTTAAATTGCATGGCTAAGTTTATACACTAGATATAAAAGATTCATACTGTTAAATAAAAAAAATAAAATAAGCTGTCTACGCCACTAAAAAGAAAGTTTAGAAGGTGTGTGAATTCACAAGGTAATTTTCAGTTTCACATTTCTACAGAGGCTTATTTACTTACACACGTTGTAAAAATTTGGTACAATACGTATCATTATATAATGAAATTAACTTTTGATTGTTGGAATGAGGTAAGTAATATTTATGTCTTTGAAAAAAAAAAAAATCCCTTTTTCTGTAAGTTTATGTACAATCATTCTTCACACTTAGTTATTTTGGAGGTTGTTTTTCCCCATCCTATACAGTTGTTACAGGTGAATAAAGACATGTTTCAGAATTAACCACATCTTTATTTGCATCCCATGTAAATAAAGCTTGTCAGTATTTTTTTTCAGCTTCACTGCTTTGATGGTAGACGTGTTGGGTGAGCACAATAGCTGACTTATAGCTCGCTTACTGGTAATATTTAACAGTGCTACGTTTTACACAAAGGGACGTTTTTGACACGAGGCCGACTGTCACGTATTAGTCAGTCACTGTGCTGTTTTTCGTTGTTTTTTTTTTTTTTTTGTTTTTTTTAAGTAAATTCTGCATTCTGCTGTTTAAATTCATGGTTTTGTTTGCATCAAATTTATTACTCAGTGGTAACGTTTTCCAGCGTTTTCAGAAGCATCGAGATAATGGTAGGGGTTTCCAAAGTGTCGATGGGGATTGTCATAAACTGTCAAACGTCAATATGATGAGTAACTTATTTTAAATTCTTCACACAGTGACCTGCCCCTCTCTTGGCTGATCTTGGTTGCACTTTTATGGTAGGCTGTAAATAAAATGACACCAAGCCTTGTCATATACCACTATCTCAACGGCAAATCCTACAGTACCAAATTAGTCCATCCAAGAGACGTCAGCTCCTTGTAGATCTTTTAAAAGACACCTGAAATGAAAGCGAGTTTCTTTCCTAGGAAACGGGTTCCACATGCCATTATGCCATCGAGGACTAGCTCTTCGGTTGATTATCTGCCATGTCTGCTCAACAGCCCCGAGCTGTGTGTTCACCTTGATGCCTTCTGTTGCCAAACACGTATCTTATCAGGAAGGCTGAGAATAGTTTATGTCAATACAACAATCACGCAGCGCAGCTAAAGACAGAAGTCACAGAAATGGGACAATAGCTCATCTGCTGAATCGCAGTGAAAGCTCACGTATGTGTCAATATGTGAGGAGATGTGAAACCCTTAAATCTGTAGAAATTCATGTAAGCACTTTGTCTTGCTGAGATCGTTTGCTTTCATTTTCACTATAGTTAAAGCCTTGTTGCAGTTTCAAGGTTTTCCAGTTTTTAACACAATACACAGAATGTATTCAGCAAAATGTGACTGTGTATCCTAACAGTACTGCTCGAAACTTAGGCATATTAGATTTAGTCACTGCAGCTTTTACTAACAGCATCATGGTGGCCTACCAGAACAGCAGAAAAGGATCCCGCCAGAATTTTCAAGTGGATCCCGACACGGCCAGACAGATGGATTTGGAGATCCCAGTCCTGTGGAGTGGTAGTGTTTCAAGGTAGACAAGGTGAGGCTTCTTCCTTCCTAATTCTTTGAATCAACAGATGCACTAACAGTACAGGTGCTACCCCACCACAATGGGTTTTTTATCCTGTTTACTTCCTTGTCTCGTTCCAATTGGCTCCCCGTACAGGTTCCTAACAGGTAGGTATTTGCATAATTCACACCCACACACAGAAATTTCAAACACAATCACACAAACACGGGTGATAACTTTTAGATTCCTTGTTGGCACGGTTGCTCTCGTGCTGTAAAACACTCATGCTTACTCAAGCACTGACTCAACACAGGTACGTTCCCAAACACACTCAGACACTCACGCAGGGAAACTTGATAGTGTTGGAAGTGACTGCTCAGAGAGCTGCTTAAAATAAAATGTTAAGACTTATAGGGATTTTCTTTTTTCTTTTTTTTTTTTTGATCACAGTTAGCATGAGGGAACCTCTGAGATTTGGTTCATACGTATTCCTTTTTAAAAACATCAGTGCCTGGGTGTCTGAAAAGCATTAAAAAATAACCCCAACAACCTACAACTTAATGAGAGTGACATAGATGCAAATATATTTATATTTCTCCCGTTTTTGTGACCTTTTTTTTGTCAGTTTTGTTATCCTGTGTGGGTCATTCCCATTTTAGATGATCGCGCCAAACTTGGATCAGGTGTAAAAAATAGTTTCAGGCAGAGACCTACGGATGTTGAGGGAAGACAGAAGGATGATTCCCTGTGTCTCCCACAAAGCCCGGTGGGCATTGCCCAGCCTCAGGTAGAGAGACTCAATCACCTTTATTAGGTGCGAATTCTCCGCCGGTGTTTATGTTCGCTGAACTTAGTTCCTGTCAGGTGTCATATATTTCCTTTTATAGTACTCACAATATTTGCCGTCTTTAAAAAGGAGAGTGAAATACTGTAAATAACATCTTGTTGAGCTCAGTACAAATACAGATTGTGTAAATCAAGATGCTTTTTCCTGAACTGAGAATGGTTCAGAATAAAAAGGTGCCCTTACACGAACAAAACTGTCAAAAGAAAAAGCAGTTTTACTGAATTTTGTCAGTCCTTACATCTGCTGTTGCCCCACACTGACAATGATCAGAGGCGGTTCAAATGTTCTATTTTTGTTTGACGTCAATTAGGGTTCGGGCAAACTGTAACATCTCAGATCTGAGATCTAAATCGGATGTGTAGCACTGTAACTCTGCACTGCCTCTCGGGACCAGGGGCGCTAACGGTGCCGTGTTGATAATTAAGGCGACTTTGAGTGGGGCTGAACTGTGTAACAGGATAAAGAATCCGTGAAGAAAGTAAGTCAAGCTCTTCTCAGCTTCCTCAGCAGGAGTCAGGAAACACGAACTGGTGCAGCACCAACGAATGCAGTTTACTCATTAGTTTGTAATCTTGTTCTTTTAAGCAAAATAATCACATCATCCCTCACGAGGCCTTAATATTTTATCATCTTAAGAAAATGAAAATAAACCAAGCATAGCACTATAAAACTGCTTATGTAATTATCCCAATAGGCATACATCAATAGCCCTTCCTGAGTCCTGATAGACCCGATGATCAACATACAGAGTCCTGTTCATACTGAGCTCACTTTAGAAGCTCTCACTCTCTGAGCCTGTGTGCCTCGGACTCTTTACTGCAGCTCTGCCTCAGAGGTAATGAGGGAAGTCAGTGTTAGCATGATTATCTCTTAGAGTTCCCCTCATCTCCCCGTGCACACCAGATTGCTTCGGTCCTAATGGTAAAATCCACCAGTACTGATCCCCTTGCAACTCTCCGACACGGTCCTACCTGCATGGCTTTCAGATAAATCACCCCCAGCCCTCCCCACAGCCAGTCTGCTGCTTATTTATAAGAAAGGCGTTATTTTCTGGGTGTTTTTTTTTTTTTCGTTTTGGTGGAAGCTTCCCCATTTTCTGTCTTAAAAAAAAAAAAGGAAAAATGCCTCGAGGATAGCAGTCCCGCTATTAATGCCTGACCAGATCTTATTGCAGTAAGATTAATTTGGCCATCAGCAACAAATGGAAGCGGCGCACTTCTCATTTGGTTCAGTGGTTTGGCTCGCCTCTTCTTTTTTGTTCTTCCACCAAAACAGACTCTTTATTTGCTGTGTCACAAGGAGACGCCTGGTATTTGGCATTTCATTTCATGGATCTTCATTCTGCTTTTTCGGGGTGGATGTGGGTCGACATATGTAAAAGTCCACTGGGGGGGAATTGCAAAAAGAGAGAGACAGAGTGGGGGGGGGGGGAGAGATCAAAGTCTGTCATATCAACTCCACTCTGTGTGAGTCAGCCAACCAGCACTGTCAGAGGCAGTGAAGACATCCTCCCAAACACAAGAAAATGTCATCAGAGTGCTGGCTTTATAGGCAGTGCCATCTATTTCTAGAGGCTTAAGTCACCCACCCGATAATAGCGCAATACTGATCCATTTATCAAGAGGCTTATAAATTGCTTAGTGGTACTGTGAAATATTAATGCTTTATTTGAGGATGCTGTCAAATGTTTCTCTTGACAGAAAAGGCTGTCAAAGCTTTGAGTCAGAATATGTTGACAAGACAGGAGGAGGGTACATTTGTATGCTCTAATGAACAGGAACTAGATAGCTGGAGTATGTCATTACTGTCCCACTTGCCTCCCGTCTTTCATTAACCGCTTATCACGCCCGTTAGTGTCAACTTTAATACTTCATATTTTGATTAGCATGTGATCCATGGGGAAAGGAAGGAAAAATCGTTTTATTAGCGTCAATTACTGCTACAAATGATGATTTCATTGCCTAAATTGAGATTTTACGTTTCCCTCGTTACAAAACAATGGCTGTATAATTACAATAATGAGAAGTGAAACAGGAAAAAATTAATTATACACAATCCTCTTTCCTTCTCTTTTGAACTCTGCTCTGCCTGTTTGCTACTGACGCTGCATGGGAAACACAGGTTCTGCATCTTTTGCGAGCGATACGCTCAAACGGCAAGTTAAGAACGTGTGGATGATGAAAACAAAAACAAAAACGTATCACCTTTTGGGGCCGGGAGTACGAGCGCTGTGCAGGTGCTTGGGTGTAGTTCTCTGCTTCGCCAATAGATGGCAGTGTTGTCACATGCACTACCGTGGGCGCCTAAAAATAAGCTTAAGTTATGAGTGAGCAGCACCAATGTGATATGAGAAAGTGTAGGCGATGAAACATTCATCCTGACAGTTATTGACTATGCTGACCATGGATGGTGTTACTCATATGGGTTACAGTTACAGTACCTACATACATTATTAGCTTTTATAGGGAAGTGTGATGCATGGAGGGAGAAGAAAGATTAGATGAGAGGAGAAAGGAGAGCAAAGACTTCAAGGGGCGTGCGGCCAATTTGTTGTGAGACAGCTCTACAGTGATATGGGTTTCCCACAGCCAGTGGCAGCCCCTTGTGTTTCAATTATCACCTCTCTGAGATGGAACACCAACTGAGCCCTTCCCAGGCATCAGTGACTAGTTTTCTGTGTGCACTAACTACCGCTGGTACAACACATTACAGAAGCATCCTGTGTTTTAAACAAGACACTGAAACCAAGAGAGTAAAGCTGTATATGCATGTGCATACCAAGAGGGCACTGCTTATACCTACAGTGCAATTTATTTGTTAAGAAAGTGGTTTCTTTTTTTTAAGTAATTATGTGAGCATAACAGTTTGCCATTGCAGTTTTTGCAGCTTAAATCTACAATAGATCAACAGGGAGTGTGATGTGCATTGTTTCTAACCATCAGCATCAAACTTTCCCCTCATCCGTATTTAGTTTAAGTCTGGTTTTACAGTTTCCATTTCAACTGTTTTGGTTGGTTCCTTAGTTCTAAATGCTGTTTTCTGAAAAAAAAAAAAAAAAAAAAAAAAAAAAGCTTGAAAATCTCAGTACATGCAGTTGTACCTGCTCTGCTTCAGAGGGCAGCCAGACAAAGGTTGCAACTAGAAGGCGCTCACACTGGACCATTTAGCAGCTAAAGAGCCAGAAATGCCACCCAGGAGTTGGTGGACAACAAAACAGTGCAGAAAGGAAAATGTATATGGGACTAAAATTGTCAGATGGCGAGGACAGGACTGAAATGAATGTGTTTGCTAACAGATTGTGTCTTGTAACACATGTAGCTGTAATTTGTGCTTTGGAATGACCAACATGTTATTTTCTTTAGTTTATATCTACATCCAGTCACTTCTACAGATCAAATTTCACTCCTTTTTCTGTGTTTGCTATTTCTGGCTCAGGATGTAAAGGTATACATTTTCCGTGATTTGCTCAGATCAATAAATCTTTCCACTGGGATTTTTTTTAGACTTTACAAACTCTGTTATGATACCCCATAATTTCATTGTCTGAGCTGATGGGGGACTATTTTGAAAAAAAGAAAAAAGACTGAATTGCAAAATTTATGAAGAGCAGCACATCCGATGTTTGTCAGCACAACTGCACTCAGTTAAAACCTGCCAGTGTTAAAGGAAGCTGCTCTAAATTTGATTTTAAGTAAACCCTTGGTCAGTATTCCTGCAGAGTAAAATGAAAGGATACTTTTAGTATTCCAGTACAGAGCCATGCATCATTAAGGAAAAACCAGTACTGAAAAAGGGGATGTTGGAACGGTGAACAGAGCACGAGCTGTCTGGATTTGTCATTAGCTGGGCATGCACAAGGCTTAGTTGCCACGGAAATGTACAGTGTGGATCTCATCTTTACAAAAAAGGAATACTCCTTACAATGTCAAAAATTACGAACAACTTGTCTGAAACAATGAAAACAGCGTGGCTACTTGGCCAGACTGCGATTTCTTATCACCGCTCTGAATATCCTCTGGTTTTCAACTAAAAGTCAAAGAGCCATTAATGAGCAAAAGTCAATCCTGACATTGCAACTTCGTAATGCTGCACCCACAGTGTACTAAGCCCATAGTTCTTTTTGCTTTTATGTTTGATTTTGATTCGTGATGTTTGTAAAGGTAAAATAGGAGGCAGAGCCGTCATCTTTCGGGCACCTCTGTAAGTAGCTTCTTCAATCTTTTTGCTTTCCATATATTTTCCAAGACTCTTTGTGACGTGGATATTGATCTCTGTGATTTGTATTTACCAGTCAATCAAACCCCATCAGTGGTGTTGGTTGTTGCTCTTCTTTTCCCTCTCTGCTTTTTCATTACACCCAACTGTTTAAATCGCTTATCGTGGTTATGCTTGAGGTTTGTCATTGTTAAAAGGAAGTTTACTTCCCATTCACTCTTGCAAAGTGCTTGCTCAGATGTGAATATTTGTGTTGGTTTTCATAACATTGGAAAACTTTATCTCTTAGTATAATATGGACTGAGCTGACTGTATGGCACTAAAGCAAACCATGGCAGGAAGGGAACATCCCGCTGTGAGTAAATTCTATAAGTTCACGCCTGTGAAGTGCTGCTCCAATGATGATTTGTCGACCGCAGCCGAGCAACGACTGTGGTTGGATGAACCCCAGTTTACAGTCAACAAGGGGAGGAGCCGAACCTCAGAAGCTGCACATCACATCATTGGTTGAGAATATTCCCATGAGGAATTTAACACATATACAGCAGTGAATATAAACAAGTAGAAAAAAAACATATAAATAAATGACTATAATAAAGTGAAAATGCAGACGCTCAGTATTTTGAAGGATGAGGAAGAAAAAAAACAAAAAAACAGCATAGGCCAGTGTGGTTTTTGGTTTTTGCGTGAGAACTGTGGAAGGTCTGCTCGGGGAACCGGCAAGGTTAAAAGGACAACTGCTATCTTTGCATCTTCCGGGACAATTTAAGTCCTTTTAAAAACTACTCAGCACACATACTGGATGGGAAATGCTGCTTTCCCAGTGTAATGTGGGGAAGACAGTGGCCAGTGCCAAATGTTGTAACTTTAATTAGTTTTGGAACAGATTTCTGCTAAGAGCAGACGCTGTGGATTTTGCCCACCATCTCTCACAGTGGGGCAACGGCAGGAAATACAACTGCAAAACCCTTCTCAAGTATAATCAGGACTAACAATATAACTACTGTCATGACTAATAGAACGTTTTTTGCTGTTCTTCCTGTAGAGGCCAAATCTTTTATGTCTCCTCATAAATATGAACACAGATTTAAAAAAAACAAAACAACAACAACAAAAAAAAACATACAAAAAAATAAAAATCAGGCAGCAAAATATGCAAGCAAAGAAGTCAATTTATTTTACAAACAAAGACAACTCCTACTGTGCAATAAAACAGATGCATTCCTTTCAGCACTAGCTTTGATCAAAGGAAGAGCTGAAATGTGATGCCAGCTGCACGGCAAAGATCTGGCAGTCTAACTATCTTGAATGCACTTTATAATATCCAGTTGCTTTTGCCAAGCTTTCAGTCCTAGTGCACGGAGCCACAGCTTCACTGTACTTCTGAGCTGCCAGCAGCAAAATGTATAAAAAGGGAAATTTGTAACTTACCCTAATATTTTTTGATTCTTTAAATTTGTTTGGTCATTTGAAATTGGAAGAGGATGGCTTAACTGAGGAATTCAATGCTGCATAAAGTCATAACATGAAGTATCCCTTCTTATACAGTATTTCTAGTCTTTTACTTAGCAAGATGTGATAAAACAAAGTTTTGAGCAATAAGAAATAGAGATGTGTATTTTTTCCGAAACACGGCTGGTGCACGTCGAGGTAATTTTTTCCAAATTGAATACTGACATGGTTAAATGCGTGACGTTTTGTTGTTCATCTGAGGTTGAATGAACACCTGGTTAGGTTTTAATTCTACCTGTAAAACCTTAAACAAGGAAACAGAGGACGTCCGTTCTTTTTGACATGACGGTGGGACATAAACGCTCTAATGAGAAAAGGCAAGATATGTTGCCATGAAACGCTCCAACAACACGCTGAATGGCAAAAATGCTGCAAGAGGAATGAGTTTGAAGTCAATCCCCCATGACAAACTGTCTGATAGGAGTGTGGACATGCAAAGGGGCTCCAGTGCACCAACACAGCTACATCCGCCGTGTCCGCAAGACGCCCAGTGGTCATCAAGCACTGCCTCTTTCCCTCAGCTCATAGGAGGATTGTGACATGTTCATTAAGCAGCAGGGATTCCATTACCGCACTGAACAGCCACCCTGTCACAATGCTCACACATAATTGGTTACATATGCAGTCTCGGGAATGTTAATTGTTGCTCTCCACCTCTCAGTCGCTCATTTCTCTTTCTATACAGTTTCAAACATCCATCCTTTTTTCTCCCGTGGGTTCGCTCTGCAGGTGGCCGAGTGTGCCACTTTTAGACTGTCAAAGTCGCTCAGAGAAGCTTTTAAATTACAGTTTAAATGTCCCTGCTGAGAGCTTATTAAATTTATAATAGAGAGAGAGGAAGAGAGGGAAACAGAGAGGGAGAGCAACACTCAAGGAAAGTTAAAGGTGACAACAGCAGGAACTGGAGGGCCAGAGTCACTTTCACTTTATACAAAATTCAAATCCAAATATTTCTTCCTCATATCCAGGAACAGTGCTCTTTTTATTCTTCTCTGAATGTCTGTCTTCCTCCTGCCAGGCTGCTTGTTGCAGGAAATAGGTAAGTGTTATGTGTACGATGACGATCACTCCGAAGCTCTGCAGTCTGACTGCCATTCCTGGCAGTCCTCTTGAGTTAAATGGACTTCCTTTTTAGAAGCATCTAGATCTGAGTTTAGGAGACATTTGTTTGCGTCTGCGAAATTCGACTTGCCTCTAACGTATTAACGTGTTACATGTTGGCCCCCTTGATGTCAAATTTCAACACACAGTATTCTTCGTACTTCAGTGGACATCTAGTATAAGCAAACGTCCTCTGGTGATACAATCACGGCAGCGGCACAGTTAAATGGTTGTGCCTTGTGGATTTTGTTGTCCAACGGTACACAAACCACCGTGTGTTTTACTGGATTGAATCTAATTGGTTTTCTTTTTTAAGCTGACCCTACTGAACAGAAATGGAAAAATGAAACATATAAAATACAGTATAAGAGTGAAGGTCCCTCTTGTTATGTGAACGCTAGTGTGGTTGAAAATCCTATTACAATAATCCCAGTATATTGTTAAAAAGAAAAGACAAACACAAACCGCTAAACTCCCTCTGAAAATCCATCCATCCATCCATTTTCATCCGCTTATCTGCGACCGGGTCGCAGGGCAGCAACCCTTTAAAAAAATGTTTTTTTAATTGACTTTCTTTGTGCGTGCACGTCGCAGCGTATCTTAACAATAATCCATTCTAATGTGAATAAGAATTCTGCAAACAAGAAATAAATGAAGCATATATTACTTTTTAGTTTTTCTCGAAGGTGTTTCTGTGGTTTATGTTGCACTTTGGAAACATTTGTTTGTAACATTACACACTGTCATCTTATGCAAAACAGGAAATAATAGTCTAATCATATTAATTATAGCGAATAAATTGTGGCTGTGGCCTTTTTTCCCATAAGAACTACTGTGTGTTTAGACTGTGAATTAATTAACTACAAGCAAAGTGTAGTCATGTGTCACAGCACAAATCAGCAATAATTACTTTTACAGGAATTTATGTGAACAATTTATGTGAGATAACAGGAGCATTGCTGAGTTGGTGATGAGGATATAAAGATTTAGAAAACAGAAGCTTGCAAGGCATGAATGGATCTCAATCTTGATTTCGAAGTGAACAAACATCTTGTCTTAATAAATTGCAATCGTTGATCAGTGTGTTGTTCAGAAAGGCCTTTGTGCTGAGTTAGTTGTGTGGTAATCAATAATGGCTGCGGCGCTCGCGTGCACACTGTTTTGTTCAAGAGGTCAGGTGCCTGCAATCTCCTCAAAGACATTTAGTGGTCAAGCCAAAGTGACAAAAAATAAAAAGAAGGAATTGCCAACGACACGGCTAATTTTTTGATTCGTTTTACATTTTATATTTTGTTTTGTGCATTATTGATACAATTATATAGATACAGAAACTTTCTGCATTTTTCTTCCAGTTTGAAAAATCTTGTCTACAGTCAGTGTGCGAATATGGAAACATACAAACAAAAACAAGAACTTATAGTTGCGTTAGTCCATTGAAATCATAGTTTTAAAATGCATGTAAACATCTTAGTCCGACTGAAACCAAACAACGCCAAACTTCTCACAGTTGAACTAACAGGCCTTTGAAAAGCATGCCAATCCCTGCATGTACACATTCAACCAAAGTGTATTGGCTGAAGTGCTCGGCACGTGCTCCACAGGTCCTGCCCCGGCATTTCACCCTCAAGTACTGGGAGAAGATGATATAAAGTGATACAAAGAGAGAAAAGCAGCACACAGAAAATAGGAAATGTCCAAACCAGTGAGTCTTTCCAAAGCTGTATCTGTTTTGTTGGTGTGTGGTGTAACAGGTTAACTGGAAAAGCCCAGTGACAACAAGCTAAAAGCGAGAAGTGCCGCCACCTATTGTAATGGAATCTCTCTTACTTTGGTTGGAAGAAATCGATTCCCTTGAAGGGAATCGATTTCTTCCAACCAAAGTAAGAGAGATTCCCTTCATGTGCATGGGACAAAGAGAGGGTTCCAGTCGAAGAATGTAGTCAAGGTAACCCTGTGTGGTAATGTTCTAAATAAAACATTATAACTTTTTTGTGCGTTTATTAAACACACTTATTAACATGTTAAAGTGCTGGATGAAAAAGTGTGTCTCTTAATATCTGGTCAAACCTCTTTTGTCAGGAATGACTTCAAACAAGCACTTTTAGCAGCTGCTTACCAAACTTTGTTTTTTTCTTCTTTAGAGATGTCCTATTTCCGAGCCATGGTGCAGACCAGTACGTTTCTTATGAACAGCAGCACACCTGAGTGGCTTTCATCTAAAACAACTACAAACTCATTTCATTTCTTGAACTCCAGGTGTGACTACTACTGACTCTATTTTATCGTTGTTGAAATAAATAATCTATGGGTTAAAATCATTTTTCCACATGCACTGTGAATGTTTGCTGGGTATCTTCAATAATAATACAAGACATTATAATTTGCTCTGTGTTTTCAGCTTAAGCGCAGTCCATTTTTTTCTATTATTGTAATGAAGATGAATATAAGCTCACATTTTATGAAAAATTATTGCAGAAAAACAAATAATTCCAGGGGATTCACATCAGTTTTCTTGCCACTGTACATACATTTATGCATATGGGAGTGAGCATTGTGCATACGTATTAGTATTTACACATTCTCATGGACTCATGTTATTCTCATTCTTGTATTTACATGTTTAATGTCTTCTTTGGCAAAGGTTATAGGGATGTCTTTGATTAAAGAAGTATAAGGCACAAATAGGGTTAAAAAGGAAATCAAATCACATCCAATATTCTTTGTACCTTTGTGTTTGTTATTGTTTGTATGACATTATATTTAAGTGCTATGTACATATTTGTAATGCTGATCTGTCAACTGCAGCTGTTACAAACATTGCGCCTCTGCTTTGAACACCATCTCATGTCCAATTCCAGAGTTCGACAAGTCTTCTTATAAGGCAAAATACAGTCAATACAATGTAGAGAAACTCTTAAAATGCAATTAATCCTAAATAATAACTTTCTCAAGACGAGAGCATGAAAGGCAAGATTAATGGTCTGGAAGAGCTGGGAGGGAGGGGACACATTCTTCACCTTCTTGGCCCTCTCACTCATTTACTTTCAACCCCTTTTCTTTTTGAACAGCTGAAAAGTCTGAGATACATTATTGGAGCTAATCAGAGTCGAATGAGGAAAGCGCTGAGGTGAGACAGCAGAAATTACCTCCCTCCTCAGCCTGCCTCTCTGCCCTCATTCACTGGGCCTCTGTCCACATGTTCTCTGATTGAGGTGGAGAGATGAAGGTGCCGGGGAGGGAGCTGACGGCAGAGGGGGTGCAGCTGATTTGAAGAGGTGTGAGTATTACTCTGAAGTCAAGAGGGCGATGAAATAAATCTCTATTACAATAAAGTGAGAATGTAAAGAAATTAATGTTACAAAAAGAGATGATTAATATAATTTTTTTTTTCCTGCTTTGGATCTATGACGAAGGTTCCCATGGTAATCGCCTTCAAGTCGACAAACCACTGAGATTACAGAATTTACTTCAGTGCGATGTTCCTCTGCCTAGAGTGCGGTAATGATGACAGAAAACATGGTGGCTGTCTTTGCAAAGCCGACAAAGAAATCACAGCCTCCTTTGTTTTGGAGGTGGATGCCCACAGAGTTGAAAGGCAGAAAATAAGATGAGAAGAAGATAATGTAACAGTCAGATCGGTTTCTTCATAATCATGTCGTGTCAATCGTGTCAGCAGCTGCAGAAAAAAAAACTAAACTTTTTCTTAAGCCCGTCTGTAGGACATGGGTTTCCAAGGAAAATAAAGTGACCTCAGCCGAAATGTTGCTGCGCTTGTACTTCAAATAATGGCTGCATGTTGTGACTTTGGTGGAAGTTTGTTTAATTTAGCCAGACACACCCACGCACACAGTCGGGCTAACACAAAAAGCAGGCTTTGCCTTGTTTAACTTGCACTAGTATGCTATCACCTCCTCAGCATCTGTCACCACAGGGGATGATCACCAGGTTTTACCAAGCAGTGACAGCCCCTCTGCCTGTTCTCATTGTCCCTGCTGGCAGATCATTTCTCCCCCTGTCCTCTTGCATTATCTCTTTACACACAGAGCTCTTTGCTTACGGATGGACAAGTGGGCTTAAAAGGTTCATTAGCATTTATTTTTGTTCATTTTATGGTGGGCAATTGGAGTGTTAAGATGCCTGTGCAGCTGGTTTGACCCCGTGGTTCAAATGGGCTAACTGCCCATAAACACAGACAAGGCCTGCAGATGACAAACTGTCACTGCCCACACCCTGTCATCTGCAACTCACCAAGCCCTTTAAATAAGTGTCTTGGGAGTCATTGTCTCTGAGGGTTGCCTTATGGGGAGTTGCATTATAAAACCAAGACCATAAGTGGCTTGGCTTCACACTCCAACATTTGAGCAGTGGCGGAAGAATGTAGACTAAGTGGCAGCGGCAACAAAGAGCCCTAAATAAAGATTGCTGGTGAATTTTGGGGAAAGACGTTGAATCACTGCTATAATGTAACTTCTACATTGCCCGGTACTGCCATACTTATGCGAAAGCTGCTCAATCCAGGCCATTTTCATTTGTACAGTATATTGACGCAAACCATCAAATGTTATTAGAGCAGAGT
Organism: Xenentodon cancila; assembly: GCA_014839995.1. Lineage (NCBI taxonomy): Eukaryota > Metazoa > Chordata > Actinopteri > Beloniformes > Belonidae > Xenentodon > Xenentodon cancila. Next base: position 16,466,050 of record CM026199.1, read on the forward strand.
CCCTCTCTATCTTTAAGAATTGCTTGGAGACTGAGCTCTTCCTAGAGGGTTCATAGAGTCATAAGCCTCTGGGAAAAGAAAGGGGAAAAATGCATTTGACCACATATAAAGATAACCTCCTACTGCCAATTAGGATGTACAATCTATACTTGTCCAAGAAGAGGGAACGTTTATATGTTTACTCACAGTCAGGTCATCATTACCTTCTTAAATAACATAACTTTAGTTGAGTTAATCGTGTTTCATTGCATCCAGACTCAAAAGCCTTTGTTTCAGTTAAAGCTAGCACACCATGTGGATAGATTTTTACACCTTTTTTTTTTATTAAGGATTTAAGCTTCATGCGTCAAAAAATATCGGACTGACCCACAGCATGATTTCTCTAACTGACAGACCCTGACAGCTGAAATAAATGTCAGCTGGGTTCGACAGTGCCAAGGTGTTCATCAGCGCTCCCCATGTTTCCAAAAGCTGATTGTCCGTCTGGTGAATAACATCTCTCACGCACCTGGCCTGCACTTACAGCCCCAAATCAGAAAAAAATTACAATGATAGAGGAATTGCAAACCAATACACTTTGCAGTGATTTTTACACTTAATTTAAGTGTTGCAGATAGTATAAACCCAGTAATTTATTTTTCTCATTTATGATTGTCCACAAGGATCATTTTTTATTTTTATCCTTTTTCAGGCCTGTAGCTCATTCCAAAAAAGTTCATATTGGGGTAATTTTGTTCTTGTAATTAGTGCTCGTAAGGAGGTGAAATCTTTTTTTTTTTTAAATATATATATATATGTGCTGCGCATATTACCCATGATCTCAGATCCCTTACACAGCATCGTGACAAGAATGATCCATCATTACTTGATATTTCCAGAAAGAAAAGAGACTCCTTAGAGAATCCTTTGTCAACCATTACAAAACAGAAAATGCTGAACAAAAATGTAATGTACAAAAGTGAATCCTTATGTAAGCCTCGTCGAGAGATGGGATTAACCACTCTGGACGTGGAGGTATCTGGGAAGGACAGAGTACAGAGCAAACATGTACCGTGGTCAGTTATCCAAAACTGTTTTGAAAGGAACAGATGTTGTCTAAAATGACCACAAATTAAAAGGATCACCCAGCACCAAGTTCAAGAGCCAGGGTCCGTCATGGTACACAACAGTAGCAGAAGGTCATTAGTAGGGTGTTCTCCACAGAACCGACGGTTGAGAACAGATCATCCCAAGACTGAGATGCGACAACATTGGGAAAGAACATGTTTGAAAGGTTGGACTGGACCAGGTCAAGACATGATACCCACAAGCTAAATCAAACCTAACTGCTCTGCTCACTTGCTAATAGACAAGATACATCAGTGGTAACTAAAGGCAAAACATCCCTGATAAAGAAGAATCCCCAGAAGGGAACTGAGCCAATCCAAATACCTGCAAACAATCTACCTCTGCACAGCCTTGAAGCACCTGTCAGACATCATAGCAGCCGAGATCAATACGCACATGATTGAGCACATGAGCAAGGCCCAGAAGGGTACTGGAAGTAACGCCAAAGGACCCAAGCACTGGTCAACATGTCAGACATTTAAGACTTTACAGCTCTACGGGCAACTCAAAATCAGTTGGTAAGGTTAACATCAAAGAGACGCTTTGTCCCAAATGCCCATCTTCCTAGATGTGAACAATCTCAAGGAGAACATAAAAAAGGTGGTTACAGAGACTGTTTCCGAAGTGGCCCAATAATAGGTCACCTCTTTTACATTGACGACATCAAAATATCTGCCAGTACTCAGTCAGACTTGGATTCATGTGATCCACCCCACCAGAATACACAGCGGAGATATCAGAATGCCATTCAGGCTAGATAAATCTACTCAAATGGTATCAAAGACAGGCAAAATGATCATAACTGAAGGGTCTGCTAGAAGGAACCAGAGCAGATGTTCAGAGCTGTTACAAATACCTCGGGATCACACAAGCAAATGGCAGCTTTGAAGAGGCTGCAAAGAAGTCAGGCTCAGCTGAGTACTCTACAAAGATTAAGGTAGATCCTGAAGAGTCAGCTGAATGGTGAAGAACAAAGCCCAAACCATTGACATGTGTGCCCTAACAGCTATTAGATATCCCACTGGTATAACAACCAGGGTGCAGCAGGTGACAGAATACATCAAGAGAAGAACACTTTTCATGATACGTGGAGGGTTTCACTGCGAGTCCAGCATCTTGAAACGGTACACTAAAACGGAAGGAGTGAGGCTGGAGGCTAACGAACATCAAATTCAAAGTCTTTATCCAGCACGACGTGAAAACGTATACAGAATTACATCTGGAAGATGGCTCCGAATAATAAAACGTTATGTTGGTTATCTTAGGCAACAGATAGAGGGGAGAAGGAGGAAGAACCATGTAGTCTTGAAGCTAAACAAAAAAAAAAAAGAAACAAAAAAAAAGGAAAAACATCTGTAGTTCAAATCATTCGGTTAAAGACCGATGGGTGCCACTGTTCTACTGTTTACTTGGGCAAATGGGAGCAGTTTCTCTGATCAATAGCAAGCAAATGTAAATGCAGAAGACACATGCAGTTTAAATCCACGTGTCATTTTTTCATACTTGTGATTTAAAGAGAAAACATTTTCATAACTGTTCTACCCCTTGTGAGTGGTAAGCGAAGCAAGGAGGAAAAAGGTAAAAGGGAATAACAAATAATGTTAAACTTGCAGGAATGATGAGAAATGAAGAAAAGAGCGCAGTTATCAGCATTAATGTCAGACGGATGCAGTGTCTACCCATTTTATTTGATCTATGACACCGTTTCGTCCTTAAAGTTGTTCACGTGTGACTGAATCCACCTTTCATGCGGTAGATTAATACAACCCTGATGTCCTCTGTGTGCACTAGGAGACTTGAACGCTTTCGTTGGATCCAATTTATTTCAACTGCGTTTAATTAAAAGATATTTAATTTAAATCGCTATCGAAGCTGAAACACTACCAACTCATTCTGCCTACACATGCTTTGGAGTTCTTGGTTATAAGTCTCAAACCACTGAGCTGTTTCCTCTCTCTTAGGGTTTATTGTTTTTAAGGTTGTGTTTCACCACTGTTTGCACTGCTAATAATGATGTTTGCTTCGTTCACGCTGTTGAAGTCTTAAGCCTAAGCTGAAAAAAAAATAATCAATTCCAGTAGCAGTAAGTGGGTGTAGCAGTAGGGATCCAGGAGGAAGAATTCCTGGGAGCCATTTGCCAAAAACATTAAGTATCTTAAGCTTCTGCTATTTCTTATTATTCGTATGTTGATATCAATTTTTTAAATCGTTTCCTTTTCGTTCTGAATGATATTATTGTCTTGGCGTTCAAACACCAGGTTATAAATATTCAGGTAGATGGGAAAAGAATGACTGAAGGCTGGACACTGTTTTTCAACTATTTATGAATGTAAACGTTATAAAATGAAGGATTCAGAGAAAACAACATGTGAATGTGGGGGAAACCTGAATCGCCAATGCATTCTTTTATTCATTATTTTATTTTTTCTTGCCTGTAAAATGTTCTTTTTTGTTTTATTTTTTATGATTTTTAATAAGTGAAAGGCTGAAGAGAATCCTTTACTCTATTAAATGATTGACAGATGTTTTTTCTCTGCCGCAGTTTTCTAGTGTTCACCATCACACGGATGGCTGTATTTGAGGCTCCTCCATCATATCTGCGTAATGACCACCTTTCTGTAAAGCGTCCCTGTGAGAGTCATTATCCCTGATTCAATCGACGATAACGGGAGAAGGGGATGGAGAGGATGGATGTAAGATGACAGGCCCTGTGCTTTTTGATGTTCCCCTTATATCTCCAGGGGGAGAGACTCACAGCTCCTCTCTTAAAAAGAATCAACAGATCAACAAAAGTAATCAAGCCTCTTCAACATCAAACTAAGGGATTATGCTTTCTTTTATGACATGCTACGTTTTCACTCACTGATGTGTTCGTTGAAGGGCAGCCCACCAGTTGTGTACAAGGTAACGTCCAGGTCACTGGAGTTTTGAAGAAAGTCTTTTCAAGCATCACATGTTCCTTGACATTTGGGAATGATGTTTCTATTGTGGAGGGGCTGAAGCTGTTATTTGACTGAGGGGCTGGATGCACAGCGCAATGCTTTGTCTTTGCTCAGTATGGCTCAGCAGGTTTCTTTTAGGTAATAACAATGTCCTTTTGTAACAAATTAAAAAGAGAACAAATGCAGACTGGATATTTAATTTTCTGTAAAGAAGTTTTATTTTGTACTTACCAGTTGCTGTAGTTTTTATAGTGATTTTTTTCCTTTCCATACTTGCTGGTTGCAGGATCGACAAAGTTTTCATTTCGAAAGGCACCAAATCTTTTCAGTCACCTTTGGAATACATTCAGAAAGCTACTCAGCACTGTTCTGCCTAAATAAGGGAGGCCTTTCCTGAAAACAATGTCACTTTAAAACGGGTGCATTGTTCATCATTTGCGGTACCTTCATAGATGTGGATTATATTTGGTGTAGCAACTTCTACTATCGTTGTGGACTTAACGTGTGGACGTTTAGGATCATGCAGTCATGCAGAGAATAGCTTGTGTACGATTGAGCCCCTGAAGGAATTTCATTTGGTGAGGGGTGGGAGTTCATATATGTTTTACTTCTTTCTTTTACTTCTTCCTACTCCTTTTTTAACATGTCAAGGCTGCTGGCGCTACAAAAAATGTGTCTTATGCATTCCTTGTTAAGTATGTTCAAGCATGTCTGTTACTTGCTATCATGTTCAAAATAAAGACTTGTGAATTTGAATTGAGCCTGAGAGCGCCGTCTTTTGTTCAGGAGTGGCTCAATTCCTGACACAGATGGAAGAGGCGTACTTGGGCATGATACGGCTGCACATGTACAGTATGTGGACAAGGGTGTATGCACGACATATGAATGACATGTAGATGCAACGCCTCCTTGTGAATGGCATTTAACAGCATGGCAGCATAATCCAAAAATGACAAAATGAGAGAGAGTTGTCTGACTAGAAAAAGTCCCAAAGTCAGTCAGTTGCATTGCCATCATATTTTCCATTCTTGTAGGCTGTGTAAAGTAAGCAAATGGGCTTTTGATGTATAAACATGATGACATTTGTGTGAGTGACAATCATGCTCAAGCTGTATTGAGACTGGAATACTGTGAGTGCAGGCCGGGGGGTGGGAGTGGGGGGTGAGTAGGGTGAGTGGGGGTGAGTAGGGTGGGTAGGGGGTGAGTAGGGTGGGTGGGGGGTGAGTAGGGTGAGTGGGGGTGAGTAGGGTAGGTGGGGGGTGAAGGGTGAGCGTGCCTGTGCAACTATAATGTGAGTGAGCTCTTAAGTCAGAGTCCTTCATAACCTGATCAATAGATGATATGTACACAAAAAAACCCAAAACAAAACAAAACTGGAGACATGTTTTTTCCTATATTTTATTAGTATTAGTAAAATACATCTTTTAAGGATCTTCTCAGTCTAACAAAGAAACAGGTCATTGGTCAGTTTGCCTGAATGTCCAAAACATAGAAGTGTCCATATAACAGCAAAGAAATTCAAAAATAGTAATCTTTTACATTTGTTGGTAAATGTTACATATGATTTTTTTCTGTAGCTCGATTCCAACCTGTTAATATTTAATATATTATTCGTGTTTAAGAAATGTTTTAATTATCTAAGAATTCAAGTTTTTAACCTTTCATCCTTCTTTCCTCCTCATCAGTATTTTTTAACATCCTATAGTTCTTTGCAAGATTTACTTTATTCAAAAGTTGGCAATTTGCAAAGAAAAGTTGGCATCTTCATATTTTTTGGAGTCTTGCAAAGGATTCACATTTTTGATGATTTAAAAGGAAAAAAAAGGCATGCTAGGATTTTGAGAAGCAGATGTAGGCATGCAATTGATTTTGGAGCCTATTAGGTGTAGTAATTTTTACAATTTTGGGTTTTATTGTAAAATATTTTTGTCTTAGACTATTAATCAATGTATGAATTACATATTTAGGTATGAGATTGTACTTGTTTAGTTAACTTCGAGGATGCAAACAATAGATATGGGTCATAGAATAGAATATTGTGGATTGAAATAAAAATAAAACAAAACTAATGAAACAATAAATGAAACATTTTCGTTCAACATCTTAAAAAAAAAAAACATCAGCATAATTAATCAACAACACAAATCTTCATAGAAAAAAAATTTATTTGATACACATTAGACTATTTTTCTTCGTTCTATGACATTGACCCCACAACAATCTTTGTTTTTTTAAGTCACTTTAAAGCGCTTTGGATCCTCCCCATTATTTTTTGCTGATATAGACCGGTTGTATATGAAAGAGAAGACTTGGGCATCATGTTACACCTCGAAGCAAAGCTACATTCTTTGTGTAAAACCAAAACACAGATGTATTGTTGTGACTCTGGAAAAATCGAGAACTTAATGTTCATTAGTATTTTGCGCCTTTGATTCTCTTTTCACAGCTGGCTGGTTTGCTCTGCTGTTGGCAGCATGTTTTCTCATATCAGGCATGGACATGCTGTGTATGCTGACTGTGCTTTGTCAGAGGGGTTCTGCATTTAGTGGCGCTCTCCATAGTCAGGTAATCTGCCAGTCTGTCTTTTTAACCCACAAAATGGAACATTTAATAGATGATTTTTCTGTTTTATTATTGTTGGCCTTGTTGAGTTTTGTGGCAAGAAGGTTAAGGAGTTCTCACTTTTAATTTAAAGCCATTTGCCATATAATTTTGATCAGAAAGTCTCATAGAAGTTTGTTGAACTTTAATGAAGGACAATCTAATGACTGATATCCCGGAATACCTATTTGTCTTTTCTTCTAATGTCCCTTTCAAATATGTATGGCTTACTGAATGAGCAGAACCAAAGAAATATATAGTTTTTCAAGCATGGGAAAAGTGACTTTTGTTCCAAATACATCCTGTTTGAATTCCACCTCCTATTTATTGTTCTGTTTCCAAAAACACTGTAGTCCTGAATCGCTGGACTCCGCTTTTTTTTCTCCACCCAGGTTGACCTTACAGAGCTGACGGTTGCTTCTGGGACACCTTTAGCCGACTTTAAAATGTCAAAGAATGTCTTGTATGTGTCTATGTAGTTGAAGAAATAAAGCTGATTCTAAATGTGATTCTGCTGCAGTGCTTTTGAGGTGGCCAACTCTCATAGGCTACAGTGGAGGTGATTCACAACAGCTGGACCAGCACATCTGTTCTAGGGGACCTCCGACAGGCTCAAATCATCTGAATTGCCACAACCAGGCTCGGAAACCATGACAAAAGCGTGATAGGCCATGCAGATTTAAGCCCAGTAAGAAATCCTTTGATTCCAACAAACGACATTGTTGTAATGTACAAAAAGAAAATCTTAAGATGTCAGTCAACTTATTGGTGAAGGTGCCTTTGTATTGATGAGTGAATAATAGTGAAGAACATGTTAAATGAAACTAAAACAAAGATGTGAGGGAGAGAAGAGCTCCACTCCACTGGAGGACGGTTTACAGATGAGGAGACATTGGGCCAGTGGCTGCTTCTGGACAACCGGTAGACCTTCACCTGCTGCTGCAGCATAGATATGAAGCACATAGAAGTCACTGGGTGAGCAGACTGTTCCAGCATACGAATATCCTTGAGCAAACAAGATGATAAGTCTTGCAAAAAATACAAAATGTAAGAAATCTCACCATCAAATGAATCACTTTAAAAAATGTGCTGCATGCAATGGAAAAAAAAGACAAACTTTGTCTATCAGCCAGAATATGATGATTTTTCCATTTTTTTCCTCCTATTTCACATTTTGCTGTGAAACTAGGTTGTTTCATCCCTTTCGATCCCCTTTCGATCCACATTCTGCGTATGTACAACTAATTTCGTATTTGTCTCAATGGCAAGACAACTGACAATTAAATACGCACGTAGCACGAAGTGCTTGTCGCCTGAAAATGTTCCTCCTTTCATCCAATAAATCACAGAAAGAAGCAGAAAAAAAGCTCATGTATGTGCGTTCAATTTTTCTTTCATCTCTTCCATCCAGTTCTGTCTCTGGGGATGTAAGACTCCAGACTTGACTACATGCTGAAGAGATTTGTGATTACGGCACATTCGTTCAGAGCTGGCTCAATTTTATGTGACCATAGATTTTAATGGGAATTAGAAAAGAAAAAAAAGAGAAGGAAGGAAGGAAGGAAGGAAGGAAGGAAGGAAGGAAGGAAGGAAGGAAGGAAGGAAGGAAGGAAGGAAGGAAGGAAGGAAGGAAGGAAGGAAGGAAGGAAGGAAGGAAGGAAGGAAGAATATTCATTTTTAGTTCTGTCATACCTGGATAGAGTATAAATCTGGACTCAGTTTCTTGCTTTGTGCTCAACGTTGAAGTCGCTGGTTTTACTTCGGATATGAGTTTTAAGGTTTAAATATTGGATCTTTTGGAGTTTCATTATTTTAATAGCTTTTCTGTTTGTTGCTGAAAAATTCCAACTTCCATTTCCGTTCTGTTGTCCATCCTTACCATATTGATTTTTGGTCTTTGCCTCTTTGTGAGGACTACAAACACCTCACTCTCAATCAGCTTGGCTGCATTTTATTACATTTGTATGTATTAAAATTCCTACCTTGAGTCAACGAAATAGGCCATGAGGAAAAGCTGGAAAAAAAATAAAGAAACGAGTGGTGGGGAATATGTAGAAAAACATGTCATTGCTACCAAGCAGACCAGTCATGTTGGGGTAACTGCAGACATGTGTTGTTGGTTTAGTGTTGCAGCAAACATCGCTCATCCCAGCTGGAGTTCCTGGTTTGAATCCCAGTAGGGCCTGTCTATGTGAAGTTTACATGTTTCACTGTGAATGTTTACATTTTCTTCAGGTGCTCAAGCTTTTTCCCAAAGTCCAAGAACACGCAAACTAGGTTGCTTGTGGACCACAGGACTGACTGTGAGCATCCACGGCTGATTGTCTTGCTCGTCACTGTCTGATCTTGTGACAGGATATTCCTAATTTTAGGGATATTACTAAGGTAAAAAGAAAAGAAAAAAAAAGGCAGTCCTACTAAAAGCAAGCCATTGTCGTGGGCTCTGTTCATACTTGGAACTAGAAACGCAATAAAACATAAATCATATAAATTATTGGTGTGTGTAAAGTTATGAGTGGGCTTCCAATTCTTTCCTGTTTCTCCATCTAATGTTCCTGTCACTAGGAACAGTGCAGGTTGATGTTGACTGGCTGAATTAGGATCAGCTTAGTATACAGCAGCATTCATCTAATCTGATTTCCATGGTGATGGCTCTATCAAAAGCACCAATCAGAGAGTATTGCCCTGCAGAAATCAATAAGATATGTGTGCTTAGCCACATCTCGGCTGATTAAGGAGGCTGACTACAGTTAGAACTGTGAAGGAGATAGAACAGGTGTGAGATTAAAAGACCCCCCGGAGGAACTCCTGCTGCAGGCCTTGACAACTCACACGCGCGCATACACGGATACGGCGCAGTCTCTAAAGTACAGTCTCCATGCACAAGTCAAATCAGTCTGTTGGAGGGAACAACAATTTGAAAACAGACAATTTGCGTCCGAGGCTCTGTTGACCTTCACAGGGACATTGCTGCATCATTTGATTCCATGCACTCACGAAAGCAAAGAGCGCTGTAAAATCTCAATCCATCAAGTCATATACAACAAGCATCTGATAAACCACTCCAAGGGTACATTTATTTGAAACATTAAACACCGCTTGGCTAGCTTTTGGTCTCTATTTACCGCTACTTCAATGTGACCCAAATTACATTAGGTAAACTGCTGATACGTACAACAGGCTTTCAACAGACTATTAACATCTCTGGTTAAAACCCCTGTTAGAGCTGAGAGAAGGAATATGCAGGATGGCATCCCTGCATATTTATATGACACAACAGCTCTCTGATGTTGCATTATTTAATCATGACATGCACGTGTTCTTGTTGCTGTAGTATTGATGGTAATTTACATGATGAGCAATTAATTTGCTTGGGATAAAGATGAGGCTTTGAAAGTTTGTTCCAGGTCTCTGCGTGTGATGTGAAGTCATATGAAATAAACTACCTAGACCGATGTTCTATTTTTAATCCAGCGCAGGTTATGACTCATAATATGTCAGCAATAAAGGGCATGTTTTATTTGCTTATGTTGTACTTAGTTAACACTGACAAATACAACCATAACCAACCAATTTCTTCTTCCATGCAACGTTTGCTTGAGCCCCTCCTTCATGGGTTAAACCCATTAGGGGGTGCAGGGATGGTTTGCAATCACAAACTTAGAAGAGATAAAATTATGTAAAAGAGTCACACGAGTCTAGAATGATTTATTACCTTATGGCTCTTTCGCTGTGGCACTGAGGACCGTGTGATAAATTTTATTCTCACAGAGAATTCCATTGTCTTGTAATGCGAGTGATTCTGCACGGGTCCACGTATGTGACTGCACAATCTCTGTCAAGCTCTTTCATTCATCAGTACTACTGTTGGTATTATTTGAATGATTTTTGGATGTTAGCTGTATTAAAATGTTTAGACAAAGACACGCACACAATTGGCTACAAATACGACCTAACATGCCTTCGTGATAACCAGAACTGGGAACATCATTTGTTTTTAGATACCCCTCATTCATCCCGTCCACATGCTCTTGACAAATTCAGCTGTGTGCGCATGGTAATGCGCATTAGACTGAGATAAGTGATTGTAAAACACCATCTTGGGGGAAATTTAGTAAATAAATTACATCTTATTGGATATATCAGCCTGAAGTTAAGCCCGGAAGTTAACTTTGCTACTAACAAGCATGTTTTCAAGCGATCCTAAAAAAGAGAAAGTTAACAACAGTGTGAAAACATCTTTAGACTCCCTTGATAATAGAAGGTTTCCTCTCTAGAAGAAACTACTCTTTTTATCACCTTGTATGTCCTGATGTGCAAAGGAAAAAACACTTTCCTTGCATTCTTTCATTGTGCCCTGTCTACATTCTGTTTTTGTCACTCCCTGAGAGCGCACCTAATGCCCTTTTGTCCTCAAAAGGTGCCGTCAAACACACACCTGCACACTCTGGATGGCAGTCAGTAGGCATCTTACATCAGGTATGTCATCCTCTGCTTCCACAACATAGGTTCAGTCCCTCAGCACGGTAAAACATGCCATTAGTGGTCTCCAGTCAATCTGCGCGCTTTTAGAGTGTTTGGACTAGACGCCACTCTCCCTACGCTTGTAAGCGTGTTTTTTTTTTTCTTTCTCATCTTTACCTGTCATCCACTTAAGAAAAACCTTGCACTGTAGGTGCAAAAAAACAGTGCCGAAGGATGGTAACACCTCATTAATCAACAAGTAATGCTCACTTCCTCTCTGCCACATGCCTTTATCTTTTCTTTTATCTTCTCTACAAATCTTCCAACACACGTGTGTGAGAATAAGATGAGGCGACTTTGATTTAACTGGCAGTTATCCCGTTTCTGTCCTTCCCCATGTTCTCCTCGCGACTAGTGTCCAGGTCAGCCCAGATTTATAATTGGGTCCAAGTGGGGACACGGAGTACAGAGATAATAGGACACCCCCCTCTCAATCACACACGTGTGTACGCACACCTTCACCTATCATCTTTCCCTCTAATCAGGGGTTAGCGTAACCTTTCACTCAGTGAGTGTACTTGCGCGTGCGAGTGTGTTGCTGGAGCGTAACAAGAAAGCTAACATGCCATTATTCCCAGCAGTACAACCATCCATTAATAACAACAAATGATAGAATGGTTGAGTTGTTTCGGTGCTCATTTTGTGTTCTCGTTTGATGGAGGTGTTAATACATCCACGTTGTGTTGTTGTATCTGCTCTTTTATTCTTCCGTAACCAAAATTCGGTAAAAAAAAAATAAAATAAAATAAATAAATAATAAAAATACTTTAAAAAAAAAAAAGAAAGAAGAGAATACAAGCTAAGTGTGGCGATTCACCCTCAGGTAAGGGGCACTTCGTACAAGCCAGTGTAGGGGGATGTGTGTGCTTCTTCAACTTCCCGCTCTTTGTGTTTGTCTGCATGCGGCTGAATTATTAATACTTGACAAATGACAGCCATTTTGAACAGGACCCTCCACTCGACATCGATTGGATATAAACAATGCACATGTGTGAGCAAATGTGTTTCTGCCACTGCCGCTGGAGCTGCAAGCCACTTTTAACTTGGGAGAGAGAGGCAGAAACTGTGGCTGACGGCAGGGGTGAAATTTATAGCGGCAGAAAAATCACTTGGTATGCAGGCCGGGAACAGGCAAGACTGTTTTCACATAATTGTTCCATCATCATCTTCTCAGAGATATGCTGTAGGGTTTTTTTTTTTCTTTTGATTCCTTTTCTTCTGATTTTATGCATTTCCTTTTGGGGGAGGGACAAACAGAAGTGGCAAATTATCTAAAAATGAACAATAGATTAAATATGTGTGCACATTTTTTTTCAGTCCGGAAAAAAGAAAGTTGGGGAAGAATGAGCGAAAATGTAATATGCAGTATATGGCAGCTCTTTGGTGGATGTGTGTCTGTGTTTGTCCATGTGTTCACCTGTCCACATTTACCTGGGAGGGAGAAAGCTGAGAATGAGATCAAAGGCAAACAACTTTATTGGCGGTCTCCATAATTCAGCAGCTCTACCAGGGGTCATAGTCTTTCCTTTGAGGTTGAGCAGCACAGATGAATCTTTAATGCACTCCTGCTAGGGAATAATGGATGGCACGGGCCAGCTACTACCCAGCTCTGCAGCAGAAGCATATAGTCAGGGTGGGGGGGGGGGTGTGAATGGGGGATAAGAGAGAGAGTCTGTGGAAGCCATGTGCGGATAGTGGAACAGGGAGTCAGGTGAACCAAGTGTGGGATGTGCAGAAGAGTCTGTACCTCTTGTGCATAAGCATGCATTGCACGCTTTATCGGTGTCCTTTCTTGTAGATATATGAACTGAATTTCCCAGAATAACAGCCTTCACGGCAACGAACCACTGATGTGCCTTTAGGATAGGAGAATGATTGAACTGCGCCACCCTTCTCACCGTGACCTACTGAGCATCTCTGCCCCTTGTTGGTTCTCTGGCAGTCCTTGCCCAGGTCCACCCGCTCTCCCCGCACCTGGGTTGAATTAGTGTGCACATATTTTCTCTGTCCATCTCCGAGGGGAGAATGAACAGACCTGCAGCAAAGCTACAATGTGGCTTTGCAAAATAGATAAAACCAGGATTGAGCTTGTAAGTTAATGTGTTTGACAGTATCTGAGAAAAGGATCACTGTGACCATGTTGTTACCAGGCTAGTTTGTACACTCGGTTTCCCCATCAGTCCAGATGTGGGTTTTCACCTTATTCACGGACCATCTGAGAAGACGCGGAGACTGAAAAGCAGTGAAAGAAATGAGCTTCTGCAGAAATAGGACAAGAGCATGCTGCGTTGTGGTGACGGTATGCAATCTTCCTTATGTACATCTCTTTAACCATAAACGGGCTAGCTATAATTTTATATTTATGTCCCTGACGGCCAAGATGAGCTTTAGCCCTTCTGATGTTTAGAGTGCTGTCAGAGTGGTGTCACGCACTGTACTAACATGCTAACGTGCTGCATAGCTGTGCCTAGGGGGACTGTGCAGAAACTATCACTGTGGAATAGCTACAATTTGTATTTTTCTCTCCTTAAACTAGTTTGTAGGTATTTTGCATTAAATCATACCCACACAGTGCAACATATTTACCAAAAGCAATGTATTAAAAGATGTATGTTATATTATTAGAGAGTGAGAGTCACACAGTGCTGTAAAACTGGGTCATGCGCAGTCAGAATGTGGAGCCGGCTCGTCTGAGCCGAAATGAGGTATAAAATACAAACAAATGAGCTTGCGATGCAATAAATCGAGCATCACACATTGCCCCAGCCCTTTCCCTCTTTTGCAAGTACACACACACATCCAACAAGCACACACTTCACATTTTGCCTTGCACAAGATTACATCTCAGCATCTTAGTCAATCAAAAACCTCCCACCCCCCACCCGCGGCTCGATCTCTAACCCAACATGGGGTAGGAGGCGGGGGTGAGGGTTTTAAGGGTGCTGTGGAGGGAGGAGTTGGCTTTTTTTCTGGGTTTTGATGGAGCAAGAAAAGGAAAAGAAGAAAGTAAAAGAAGGAAAAAGCAGTAATCTACAACATGACAAGGAGGGGTGGGAGTGGGTTTGGGCGGTTTGGTGGTGGGGGGGGGGGGGTTATCGACCCTCAACCTTCTCAACCTTCCCCTATAACTTGAATACATGCCTGGGCCAGTAGGTGTGAAAACAGGCGGCCGGGTGGCAGCAGAATCTTCAGAAGAGAAAAGGAGAGTTCATTATGGAATGACATTGGCTCAGACTGATTCGCTGAGACGAATCAGATTGCAAAATGAGACATATGCATTTTTTTTTTCACTCCATTCCCATTCCCTTGGCATGCAATGAAATATTAACTCGCTCTGTGCGGCAGCCGCTTAAATTGCATGCACAGCTCACACAAAGGCCTAGCAAATGTGCCATTACCTCGTTTTAATCTCAGCCATTTTCTCTGCTGCTGCCTGCTCTCGCTTACCTAGAGGACAGATTGTTGATCTGAGGGATCGAAATGGAGAACCGAGAGACAATCTTATTTAAGGGTCTTAAATTCCACCCTCACCTCAACTTAGGGAGATCCAGCAGCTGATGTTTTATCAAAAATGCAGCAAAATCTTGGAGATAAGCTGTCAAAAAGAGCACACGCACATGAGAATCCTGCAGCCTTGGCTCACAACGTTCCATTATTGATTATGAAGATGTAGAAGATTGTTAATCATATCACTGCAGAGATCATGCTGACAAATCTGTAACCTTTTTTTCCTCCTCTACTATTAGGATATTGGAAAAGTCTACATTAAAGTAAACAAGAGAATACGATATATAAAACAATACTTAAAATTAGCTTTAATTACACAATCCAGACTACACCGAAGAAGGAATTCTGTAAAGTGTAATCCCTAGATAATGGTACATTTCTTAAATGAGTACAGTACTTGCTTTGGTCAAAACATTTTCACTACCACAGAAGATCCGTGTTGCTACGCATGCATCAGCATTATGATAAAAGAGACTGGGCCTGTCTTTTTTTTTTTTTTGTCACAATGTTGAAAGATGCACTATGCACCCACTCAACTACACGAAACTCAGCAGTCGTGACATGGAGGAATGTTAGGGATGTTCTTCTGGCTGACGATGTACCGCAAAGCCTCCAAAGCAGCAACTTCATTAAGGGAATGATGAGACTGATCAGAGGGCGTGTTCACCTATCTGACCACATATATGACCATCACACTGGCTCTCTACAAATTAAAAACAAATGTATTAAAGTTTCAGGCCTTAATGTCAATCAACACTTTGTCAATATCACTTCTGACACCGTTTTTATGTTTTTTGCCTTCAGCAGGTCTTTTGTTCACACGGTTTCTGAAATAGAAGATATTCCTTACTGTTTTTATCATATTCTTATTAGTTTTTATGGCGTTGTTACACACACCTCTGCTTCCTGCTTGAACGCTTCTCTCAGGGATTTTGTCAGGTTCTAATTAGCCACGTTGATGGATTGTTTAGACCATGTGCTTTGCTCTTTATGCAGGGTGGTGGGCTGTGAGGGTCTCCAGAGTCACCGCTAAGGTTCTGCTTCCCTTTTGGTGAGTACTAGCCATTAGCAGGCCTCTCACACAACCGACACTGGGGATTATGGGAATAAACGAATGACGCTGCGTGACCTAGGACTCACACGGCCACTCCGTTATCAGAACATCGCACTGAGGTCGTGCGTTTATCTTCAGTTCTGTATGTTGTGTGTGTGTATTGTGTGGTGGGTTTGTGATTGTTCCAGAAGTGTGTGTTTATGCTGGAAACACGTGTCTTCTTGTGAACTGTGAGGAGGGAAAAACAGAGAGAGAGAGAGAGAGAGAGAGAGAGAGAGATAGTCGCGTGTTGACACGTTAACACTTTCCTCAAGGGCAGCCCTGACAGTGTAGACCACCTATCTTCTGAGACCTTTCTGCTCTTTGGCAAAAAGTCAAACAGGAAAACAACTGCGATTGAAAAATTATATGAAAAGCTCCCCTCACCACATGCAGAGGCATTGACATTCTTCCTAGGATGAGATAAAATTTCAAGGGAAACCATAGGGAACGGGGAATTGCATCTCAGTATACTCAGCGTGAAATTGTATTCAATCACATTGTGCAGTTAAGTTGTATTTTGCGGTCCTTGTTGACCTATCAATTAAGATGAAAACAATCCCATGGAAAGTGACAGCCCGACAGGAGTCTCATACCAAAACTTCAAATCCTCACTGTAGCGATACTCAGAGGAAACAGGGGATGTGTGATGGAAAACAAGCAAGATTGAAATGTGCCATTTTTTCCCCGTTGACATTCTTGCTGCTGGATATATTGTGACCCAGCAGAGGATGGCTGTTGTCAGAACCGATCAGATGTGCTGAGCTCTTTGCTGCCAACAACTCTATTTAAGGGGAATACGATACATCCACCACCTGCAGAGATGAACAGAAGGTGAAAACAACCTCAAACCATTTAGTTCTGTTGGCTCTTTCTGCAATCCCTCCTCCATGTTACACTATTATTATATTAAGGCATCTTTCTTTCGTTTCTCATCTTTTATGGCATTGCACAGCCTTTCTTCACAGTGACATGGATAGACAAGCACGTGTAAATACCCCGTGCATTCCCGAGCATGTACACAAGCACTCACTTGCAAATATCACGGAGCCTGGTGCAGATGGTGGTTGCACTGGTAACCAGTAGAGGGAAACAGAGTGCTGTCATTTTCCTCACTGCATTTACTGTCATGCTGCCCCCCTCCCCCCAATCTGCTGCTGCTATGGATGCAACAAAGCATCCCCTTCAAAGTCCATTATCATCCTTCATACACATGTTTCAGGGAGTTAAAACTTTCAAGCAAAATGACTTAGAATCAACTTAAGAACATCAACTGTGAAAATGATCCCTCTTGTAATGATAAAAAAGAAAAAACAATCTGTTATTAGGTTTTGTCAGACAATAAAAAGCAAAGGAGTCAAAGTCATTAAGAGTTTATTATGCTGCTCAGGCAGGTTAAATCTACTGATTTTGTTGAGGCGAGAGGCTCCAAATCATTCACGCCTACCTGGTAAGGAGTTTGAAGGTTCAGGGGATCATTTTTCAGTCAAAAAGCTTATTCTGTAATGCATTTAAAATCAGAACCAGAGTGAGTGAGCTGGAAAGACCCATTCAGTATAGTTATTGGCACAATACCACCAAAAAAAAAGATTTTTCTTTCATTCTCATTCTTATCAGTCATTTTATACTGCAAACATTTTCTATTGCAGGGGGACTGTTGAACATATTGTACGTTAATTCAATAGGAACATATTAGAATTGTTATTGTTATTGTGTGTGTGTGTGTGTGTGTGTGTGGGCGTGCGTGTGTGTGCTTGAAAGCATGTTTGGGTGCCTGAGGTGACTATCAACTCAAACATTTTGAAATAACTCAACCTCATCACGTTATTCAATGAGCAGTTCAGATGTTCAGGGTGCTGTGATGTCACAGACCAGATCATATATCCATCTTCAACCCCACCCAATTTGATATTTGTGTTGCATTTTCAGTACTTCCGAAGTTGGTAATACAAACCAGTAACAGTGATTTAAAAAAAGAGGCTCACCACATGGAAGAGAGGGTGAACGCCACTCCTTAAACTGGCTGCTGAGTATGGAGCTGAAAAGACATGGCTGAAATGGGAGCTTCGGTACTTGCATTAAAAAATGCATTAAATTTTAACACACTGGCAAAACACATCTACTTTAAACAGAGTATATTAAGTATCTTAACAAGTGATCATTGTGGATGAGCTCTAGCAGGTCGGGGTGGGGGTGATGTGTGTGTGTGTGTTGGGGGGTGGGGGGTGGGGGGGGGTGGTCTTAGTTAAGAAGCTTGGTTAATGCCCCATCAGCTATTCTATTGAAATAGATCTCTGGGATACATTATTCATACAATCAACTTAGATATGATCATGTAAGGATTTATTATTTTTTTGCCTTGATGATGTGCTTTCATTCACTCCAGCAGAGCAGAGTGTGAGAGTAATACCAAATAAGTTTATGTACAGAAGGTAACAAGACATCAGTAATGATGTCAATAAGGTGCGAGACAGAGGAATGAAAACAAAATGTTTATGTTTTTCACAATAAAAATAAAAAAAGTAACTGAGGCACATTTATTGAAAAAGGCAGAGCATTTAAGATTAAAACTGACAAAGCATTAAATGACATAATTATTTATTGTTTAAATAAAACACAAGTCTTTCACATCTTTTTAAAAGAATCAACAGAATCAATGAGGAATAAAGAAAAGAAGCATGTATTCTACTTTTTGATTGCCTCTGACTGATTTAGCGCCCTGGGTTTTGAAACATGTCTGGTGAAATGTCAGCAAATTTTAATGTACTGAAGCGTTTTTTTAACCACAGAAAGGACAACAAAACTGGAGCAATTAACATCCTACACTGGTTCTACTTACAGCACCGTTGCAGCAGTGTTCTCTTGTCTGATGATGATCAAGGACTGCTTTGATAAAAACAAATCACAACAACTACTACTATGCTTACTACTAAACTGCTCCCAGCCTTACTACTAATAATAGCAGTGTGTCCAAAATAGAACCTCGAATGATTCAACATGACAAAACATCAACTCTGGCATGATTCGGTTCCCAAACACACTAAAACGCTTGCCTGAAAGTTAAGACAGAGTCTCTATGAAATTCTCAAGCCTCTTAGTCAAGATATTATGAACAACAGGTAAGGCAGGCAAGGCTCAGAACAGACTGTGATCACATTACCAGTAATGTACATTTCTGAGTGCTTATTGCAGACACCAAGGTGAAATTCTGCAGGAATGCAAGACAAAAAAAAATAAAAAAATAATGAAATAGTTTAACCCTAAGCTTCCTGATACCAGTGCCCACCACAGAGCTGTTCCGTACTCTCCGTCCAGCTTGTATACGTGTACGGCTTCATTTATTTGACGTTTATTCTGTCTGGCGCGGGAGCACAAGGAGCAGAATGTCTAATACCACATAGGCCTGAATTTCAGAGAAAGCCACATTATTTGGACCTACCACCACAGACTAAAAAGTGAAGATTTTCCGCAGGTGGACTAATATGTTAGGACAGGTGCCTTTGTCCATCATATCACTGAGTCGATATGCATGCTGTTATTTTGAGCCAACATGTCAGACCCAGGTTTTCACCACAGCCCTTCTATCACTCAGCAATGACAAGTTGAAGCAACTTTTTCAACAGGTAAACAATGCAGCATGGTTAAACAAAACACACGCAGAAGTCAAGAAAAGTTGGACGTTTTCCAACATTCTGTGCTGAAAAATCGAGGTCAGCTTAGTTCATAGTAATCATAGTGGATGTGACTGAACTGTTTTCATAACGGATTCCACTATTTTTTTAGTCTTTATTAGTAGCATGGTTCAAAGACAGCAACGAAACTTGGAAACAAAGAGTTCTAACATTTCTTTATTAACAGCTATTATCAACTCTAAGCTTTACTTTATCAGTTCTGTTTGCTCCCTCAGAGTTGATAACAGAAGTTGCAGTTCTCACTGGATCTCATTGATGTGAGAAAATGTGACAGTCATGCTATTTTGTAACTTATACATTTTTTTTTAAATATATTTCCACTGTCTGACTTCCTTATTCTGTATATGTTTTAGCGGAGAAAAGATTCACAAGTAGGTTTAAAACAGGCTCTGTGTGGGGCAGATAGCAGAGGGAATTAACCGTTATTTCACGGTAGCACGTCGGTGGCTGAGCAGGACACTGGCGGAGGGAAGCAGCTTGAGCTCAGCCGCAGCCCCGATGACCTCCGAGACATTCTGTTATTACACTACTCTGAAGAGCAGGTAGCTGTGCAAATTACCAAATGTGCCATGTAAGCCAATTTCAAGGAGCTCAATCACAGTCAACCACTTGCAGGTGTTGAGCAATTTCATTTGAAGTTCATTTGTGAATTTTAATGTCATGAATGGGCCTGAATTTCGGTCCGTTTGTATTTAAAGACAGAGACAGCATGCAAGGTCTCCCTTTTTGTCTCCCCCCGTGTATTCTTTCGTCGTCTTTAAAATACTAATTAAGTCATTTCATCAAATACAACCTCAGGAAAAAAAAAGAAAAAAGAGGAACCACGAGTGGATGCTCATTCAGAGGATTTAAAATCCCAGTAATGTCACAAAACCTCTATTATTATTATTATTATTATTATTATTATTATTATTATTATAGCAGTTAAACATCCAACCGCATAGACAAAGAAAAGAAAAAAAATTGACCTTTTACTAGGCTTATGTTGAATATCTTACACACTATCTTGCAGTTGTTTTCCTGTTTGACTTTTTGCCAAAGAGCAGAAAGGTCTCAGAAGATAGGTGGTCTACACTGTCAGGGCTGCCCTTGAGGAAAGTGTTAACGTGTCAACACGCGACTATCTCTCTCTCTCTCTCTCTCTCTCTCTCTCTCTCTCTCTCTCTCTCTCTCTATCTCTCTCTCTCTCTCTCTCTGTTTTTCCCTCCTCACAGTTCACAAGAAGACACGTGTTTCCAGCATAAACACACACTTCTGGAACAATCACAAACCCACCACACAATACACACACACAACATACAGAACTGAAGATAAACGCACGACCTCAGTGCGATGTTCTGATAACGGAGTGGCCGTGTGAGTCCTAGGTCACGCAGCGTCATTCGTTTATTCCCATAATCCCCAGTGTCGGTTGTGTGAGAGGCCTGCTAATGGCTAGTACTCACCAAAAGGGAAGCAGAACCTTAGCGGTGACTCTGGAGACCCTCACAGCCCACCACCCTGCATAAAGAGCAAAGCACATGGTCTAAACAATCCATCAACATGGCTAATTAGAACCTGACAAAATCCCTGAGAGAAGCGTTCAAGCAGGAAGCAGAGGTGTGTGTAACAACGCCATAAAAACTAATAAGAATATGATAAAAACAGTAAGGAATATCTTCTATTTCAGAAACCGTGTGAACAAAAGACCTGCTGATGGCAAAAAAACATAAAAACAGTGTCAGAAGTGATATTGACAAAGTGTTGATTGACATTAAGGCCTGAAACTTTAATACATTTGTTTTTAATTTGTAGCGAGCCAGTGTGATGGTCATATATGTGGTCAGATAGGTGAACACGCCCTCTGATCAGTCTCATCATTCCCTTAATGAAGTTGCTGCTTTGGAGGCTTTGCGGTACATCATCAGCCAGAAGAACATCCCTAACATTCCTCCATGTCACGACTGCTGAGTTTCGTGTAGTTGAGTATTTTAAGCCACATGCAGCCTATATGTTTTATCTTCTTTGTGGTTCTTTTCAAATTCAATTCATGAATTTTATTCATCCCTAAAGAGAAAATATTTCATTAATTTGTGTTCAAGAGCCCGTTTCAATATTGTATTATTATTTTTTTTTAGCTATTATTTCATTATTTCTTTCCAATGTCATTTTTCTTTTTAACAATTGAGATGATGAACATCAGTTTATATATATATATATATATATATATATATATATATATATATATATATATATATATATATATATATATATATATATATAAATAAATCAATCACTTCCATGGCCACAGGTGTATAAAATGAAGCACCTCAGCATGTAGACTGTTTTTTTTACAACCTTTTGTGAAAGAACGGGTCGCTCTCAGGAGCTCAGTGAATTCCAGTGTTGAACTGTGATAGGATGCCACCTGTGCAACAAATCCAGTCAGGAAATTTCCTCGCTCCTAAATATTCCAAAGTCTGCTGTATTATAAGAACATGGAAGTGTTTGGGAACAACAGCCCATCAGCCACAAAGTGGTAGGTCACGTAAACTGACGAAGCTGGGTCAGTGGATGCTGAGGCGAAGAGATCGCCACATTTCTGCAGAGTCAAACGTCATGTGGCCTTCAGATTTGCTCAAGAACAGTCTGCAGAGAGCTTTCTGAATGGGTTTCCATGGCCGAGCAGCTGCATCCAAGCCATACGTCACCAAGTGCAATGCAGAGCATCAGATGCAGTGATATGAAGCACGCCGCCACTGGACTCTAGAGTGGTAGAGACGAGTTCTCTGGAATGACGAATGGCACTTCTCCATCTGGCAATCTGATGGACGAGTCTGGGTTTGGCGGTTGCCAGGAGAACGGTACTTGTCTGACTACATTGTGCCAAGTGTAAAGTTTGGTGGAGGGGGGATTATGGTGTGGGGTTGTTGTTTCAGGAGCTGGGCTTGGCCCCTTAGTTCCAGGGAAAGGAACTCAGACATTTTGGACAATTCCATGTTCCCAACTTTGTGGGAACAGTCTGGATCTGGCCCCTTCCTCTTCCAACATGACTGTGCAGCAGTGCACAAAGCAGGTCCATAAAAACATGGATGACAGAGTCTGGTGTGGATGAACCTGACTGGCCTGCACAGAGTCCTGACCTCAACCTGACAACACCTTTGGGATAAATTAGAGCGGAGACTGAGAACCAGGACTTCTGGTCCAATGTCAGTGTGTGACCTCACAAATCAGCTTCTAGAAGAATGGCCAAAAATTACCATAAACACACTGCTAAACCTTGTGGACAGCCTTCTCAGATGAGTTAAAGTTTTTATAGCTGCAAAGGGTGGACCAACGTCATATTGAACCCTATGGATTAGGAATGAAGTTCATATGTGAGTCAAGGCAGGTGAGCCAATACTTTTGGCCATATAGTGTATGTGTCGATCCATCTATCTGTCTGTCTGTCTATAGCCATATAAATGAACTTGCTCCATCATTGGGAAAAACGAATATGGAATTACCTTGTAATTTGTGCTCAAGCGTATATATGCAAATTAGTCTTTAGTAAAAAGAGAGTGGGTATACTTTTTAAAGAACCATAGCAACTGAAACAGTGGAAAAGATTATGAAAGTCCTTCAAGAATTTGGGACCAAGTACGAACAAAAGGGAGTGGCTGTAGAAGTGGAGCGTTCAGGCAGTTTGAAAGGCCAAATGTGTCCATCATCAACACCTAAACACAAGAAACTAATATTACAGTTAAAGTAGTTGAGGCAGTCATGAACTGCACAGAGATTATACTTCCAGTTTTGTCTGGTGCATGTTCAATTAAACATATGGAAAAGTAAATAAGCACAAATGTAAATGAAAAGTAAGCAAATGAAAAGTAAATAAGCACATGAACTAACTGATGATATAGAGTTACATGCCACATAAAGAACCAGAGGAGATTAAAGTCATTAACTCTCCAGTAAATGCATAGGCATATCATAAAATTTTGATTACTTTATTTAATCCATCAATCAAAAGCAGATTATGTACCAAAGGTTTTCAGTATGATAATGGATAATAGTGCAGCAGAATAGAGCTTTAAACCTTTCTTCAGGAAGGACTTACAATGACATTCCTGGTAAACAGTTAAGATCTCAATCTGCTTACAAATAAAAAAAAAAAATATTAAAAAACAGCAACTCTTGAGGGCATGGTTTTGTTTGTCAAGTTCACACATCAAAGAATTCAAGATGTTTTAAAAAGCAGACGGTGCACCGGAGAGCTAACTGTGATGTCTGTGTTTAGGATTCCATGATTTATTTCTCGTTATTTAGTGATTTCACAGTTTTTTTTATCTGACTTACAATATTTGGCTTCAAAATATATTATAACAGCATTCATTTGTTCATTTCTAGCTGTTCAATAAAATTCTTTGTGCCATCTCTGATTTGTTTTCCTGCAAATTTAACATCTAAATGAATTATCTCTAACAGCAGCGACCCCATATTCTTCGCCAGGACTTTATCATCAAGTTTCCTATGTTAACTTTATATTTAATTACAGCTGAAATATATATTTCATGACACTAAGCTTTGGTTTATACTTGAAGAAGTACAACATGACCAACATTCACATAATGATTAAAGATCTCCTTCTATTAAAATCAGCGTATTTATTTCTTCACTTCAGCGTGTGCTTCGCTTTGCCATTATGTCCAACTCTTTATTGGACAGAAAATCTTTCCCTTTGATGAATTGCCTTTATATGTGAAAGTGTCAAAGCTGCAGCAATGTGAGGGATTGCAGATGACCAGCGAGTGCCTCAGGGTGCGCAAAAAATACCAGCTGATGTCATCCAGGCCTCTCCTGAGTGCACTGCATGCTCAGTAGGTGGTGTGCTGTTGGGAACCATAGCGAGAACAAAGGAAACACTGACCCCTGGGTGTTTGATACGCTGCTACTAGAACGCACTGCAGACCGTCCTTTAGGCCCGCTACCATGCACTAATATTTCTATCTGGCTTCTCCAAGTATTTGCTGTCATCCACAGGCTGGTCCTGTGGGGAGGAGCCAGGACCTCCTGGGTGCATGTCCCAGGAGCTCTCAGGTGTGAGGAGTTAATGCTGACAGCACAGAGGTTGGATGTGACATGGTGTGACATGGCTGATCTGAGGCAGTGGAACATTACCCTCGTCCTTTTACACACACACACGCACGCACGCACGCACGCACGCACGCACGCACGCACGCACGCACACACACACACACACACACAGTTTATTGAGGACAAGTGGAACACTTTCAAATTTATTGGTACCCCTGTACAAAATAAAAAAATAAATAAAAAAATACAACACAATTATATTAAAAACAACCTCCAACTAGCACAAGTTAATGGCATTCATCAATGTTTATTTCACGTATAATTAAGACTTTGCTTTGGATTTTTGATTCAGCTGCATATTCCACATAATAATAGAAATGAAAGTGGCACGGAGAAAAATGATGGGACACTTAATTTCTTTTGCTGCACAACGTTTCGCAGCTGTCACTGCAATCACTCTTCCTCAGCAAACTGCTCCATCTTTATCAGGTTTCAAGGATGCCTTCCCCACACTGCATCTTTTACATATTTTAGTAGGTGCTCTATAAAATTAAGTTCAGGGGCCATTATTTTTTTAATCAGCTATTCTTTGGGTGCTCTTGTCTGCATGTATTGCAGGATCCACGAACTGTGACAGAGGTTAAGGTTCCTGACGCTGGGCAGGATGCGTTGCTCCAAGATGTCCTGACTTCATGGTGCCCTGTGCAGATTCAAGGCCCTTATTCCAGACACAGCGAATCAGCCCAGCAACAGTGCCCAGGCTCCTCTGGGTTTCGCAGCAGGAACTGTGATTTTTTCTGAACTGACTTATAAAAAAGTTCGATTTTTGTGTCTCATCAGTCCAAAGGGCATTCTCTGAGAAACTTTGCAGCTTGCCAACATGCATTTTAGCAAATGTGATTCGGCTTTGTTTTTTTATTGTTTTTTTTTTCCCTCTATACTCCCTCTTATAGTGGAGTCTTCCAGCTGCGTATCCTGACCTTGGAGCGCAGCTTGAATATCTTTGGGTGTGTTTCTTGGCTCTTTGACTTCCATCCACACTGTCCTTCTCATCACCCTGGACTTGCATGTCCTCTTGCAGCCGTGTCCTGAGAGTTTGGCTACAGTCCCGGGGACCTTATACTTCTTAATAACATTTTGTAGCTGGAGTTATAAGAACATGTTTATCAGATAACAGATTACTTTTTTTACTCCTGTTTTTGTACTCATCTATAATTTCCTTTGCAGTCTTCTCAGACAATTCTCTCCTCTGCTTTCTCTGGTCCATGTCCAGTGTGGTTCACGTGATATCAAACTACACAGAGGCAGGTTTTCTACCTGTAAATGTGCTGAATGGATGATAAAATATTGAAGACACCTGCTATTCTAATTGAGGTCAAACAATTAGTTAAAAAAACATGACAATAACACAATAACTTATGATCATATATAAATACCAGCAAATGTGTTGAGGCTTTGTTAGAATATCTTTGTAAAATAAAAATCCTTTTTCATACGTTGCTTTTATTGGTTCACTCCGTCACATACAGAAGGCATGCAGGCATTCATGAAATAATTTCTTTTCATTTCATCACTTTACAGATTGAGCGAGGTTTTAATGAGTTGCCAGGGTAAATGTGTCTGTACATGAATTTACTGCATTTTCTGGGCCTCAGATCGTTCAGTGAGCTGAGCGGGTGCGCCATACGCAGAGGCTACCGCCCTCGCGCAGGTTCGAGTCCCGCCTCTCGCTCTCGACTCTTGTCTTGCCTCCACTCTCTACCCAGGTTTCCTGTCTTCCACTTTTAAACTAGCTCCAGAAAAACCTTAAGATTTTCTTTTTTGTCTCTTTGGTCTGTGGTAAGTGTTTAATAGTGTGGAGATTCAAACATCTGGGGTGGGTTAGATGAGTAGACTCAAGTCCACCTTCTTGAAACACACTCTCCAATTTATCAGTTATATCCAGTGCACTTTATAAAGTTGCCAGTGAATGTAATTTGGCTGATCATAACCTGTTTGTTTTCATCATATTCATAAAACTATGAAAAAAAACTATAAAAAAAAAAAAAAATTGCTGCATTTAAATATTTAGTGCGTTTATAAGATGTTGAACTTTTTCTGAAGTTCAACATGAGTCACAACTGGGTACTTTTATAATTTTCAGAAACATATTCACGTGTTCTTATCTGGCCTGATTAATTGAGAATCAGCACCTGCCACATTACTCTGATCTTGCATATAAATGGAGGAATACACAACAAACTCAACTTATTATGCGAGTCACTCCTGACATTACCAATCCTTGAAGTGACATAATCAAATACATGTGTAGCAATAACGGGCCTGATTATTTTCGTGCGCAATAATTTGCTGTTGTTTTTCGCTGGAACTCCATTGCATCAATGTGGGTCAAAACTATGTCCTTGTATAATTAATAGGACTTATTACTTTCTGATTTGAAAAAAGAAAAACAACAACATGTATTTCAGTTCTGTTTCAGCTACAGAAAGATATTAGATGTTTTAGTTTGCTGAAGTTTCAAAATGTCAAATAATATTTATGAATAATAATAATAAATGCATGAATTGCAGGCTGAAGCATGAGTGACATTTGCACTACTAAAATAAATGTCCTTTAAATAAAACAGATATGGCCTGGCAATTTAACTAATTCATTATGAATCAAATTATTTTTGTCTAGAAAAATAGACATACTTAATTTGCTTTGTTGCTACGTCTATTTTACACACGAGCTGATAATTGTTGACCATCGGTCATTTTTACAGACATTCCAGCTTTGATGTAGCTTTGATGTAAAGTATAAATCAGAGTAAATCCGACAGTCTCTGGACTGTGGAAGGAAACCAGGGTACCAGTGAGACCTCACATACACACAGGAGAGAAAATACAAACTGCACAACACTAATTGCACCGCTATATTGTTTGTTGCCCTGTTTTTGTCTTTTTTGTTTTTGTTTTTTAATAATATTATGCAGGAGACTTTGTAGGAGAACATCTATGCTGATTTAACTTTTAGTTCATTTGAAAAAAAATCCCCACCCCAAGTGTATAACTTGCAATTTGGGCTAAATAGCTATTTATGTATTTCAACAGCCCATTTACTTTCTAGTTTCTCTACATTTTACTCTTTGCTTTAACTATTCACTATTTTCCTCATCCTGCATTTTTATCTCAGAACCTGCTGCAGTAAGACATTACAATTAGAGCCACTCAAAGGAAGCTGTGTTTGGAGCTTTTGCAGCATTGCAGTGGCCACCAGCATCCAGGGATGCAACTGCACCTGTTTCTGTCATCTGTTAGACTGGGTTGAAATGTTGGCATCCTCACAAGCCATTGGACTCAGTTTTAAGCCGCTCAACTTGACCAGAAGCAACACGATCTCCCACAGTCATCTCACACAGAAGAGCACCTCTCTGCCCATTTCACTCAAGCGCTCATGGTTGACAGCACAGCGATAAGACAACCTGTTCACGTGTGGCCCCTAACTCTATGAGTCATGGTCCAGAGTGCTTTTCATTCTGCGCTTGTCACTGTAGTGGGTGGCCAGTTTCCACACTTGATTGGTTCTCTGAGCAGACAGAGGTGATTCTGCTGTGTTGTCAAAAAGGAAATGGAAAAAGAAAAATAGTTGAGATCCACCATCAACTGTCTTTGTAAGAAAACGACTGCAGCAGAAAGGCGGCGGTAGCCCTTGTTCTGCTCGGTGATGAATGCGGACTGGTGGGCCACTGTGGTCTCACTGAGTAAAAAGCACAAAAGAACCTGAGCTCTGCATTTTCAGCTGCGTCATCTGTGGAATCCTGACTGTGATGGCATATTTAGCTTTTTTGAAAAACCTTTCAACTATTATTTTCCTGCTGTCATTGGTTGCACTGGGATTACTTTAAAAAGGCGCTGACAATGAAAACACAAAAGAGCAGCAGGCTTCATCCCTCGTCCGCAGAGGGAGTGGAAGCAACAGAGGCCTTATCTAAATGTTGACATTTAAATCTGATGGTCATATCTCGAGGAATTACGGTTTCAAGCTGTCCGTGAACGGTGGAGCCCACGGATCGAAGTGAGCAGTCATCCTGCTGCAGCAGACATGATTCCCCTAAAAACACAGAGAAGAGGAGAGACTTGATTAATAATACATCCAGAAGGGAAGATTATATGACACCAGGAAATTAAACACACTAATACTGCGAATGGAGGACAGGGCGATCAGGACTTAATTAAAGACTTTGAGGAGTAGGGGGCATGATTTAAGGCCAGACATGTACTACTTTCCTGCTGACATAAACGATGAGCTAAGGATTACAGGGGCAAAGCAAACTGGCTGTTTTTCCAGAGACCTTGCGCCCTCTTATGACTCTTGTAATGAGCTGCTATTTCTGCTGAGGGGTAATTACCACCCTCCACATGTTAACATGATGTTAGTGTCGAGAGAAGAGTCAACTTTCTAATAATACATGCGCTGACAATAAGCTGTGTTTCATCTCTGTCCAAACGCTGCTGGTTAAACAGATAACCACTTAAAATTGAATAAAGATGAAAAAAAAACCCCATCATTGTCTTTCATTTGCACTTTAATAATGTGCAGGTGAGTACCAGCATCTTTCTTCATAAAGCGTCTTTGTTATTGCGCTACGTTTGATGGAGTTGTGCTACACGTGACGAATGCAGCGGAAAGCCGGACATGTGCTCAGAGAAACTTCAGGTGCAATCTATCACACAAGAGAAATGGAAGAAGAAGGAAATAAAAACTCCACTACCCTCCCTCAGCTCGAACAGCTGCATCATACATCGCTCTGGGGTGTGTGTGTGTGTGAGTGTGTGTGTGTTTGTGGAGAGGGGGGGGTTGCTATTTATCTTTGTCAGCATGTTTATTTTTATTTACACTTTATATTCAGGTATTCAAACATAATTTTATTTGCAACCACACATTTTGCAAAGGTGCATGAAACAGAATAGTGTGATATTTTCAGGGTTTGACCTCATAAGGCATCAGATATTAGCTGGGATGGGAAATTTCTCAACTGGTTTTTGCATGTTACCTCATAAACTGCCAAACTCAATATACTTCCTTAACAGAAATTGTGTTTTTTTTTCCTGGGTGAGATTTTAAGTATATGGAACTCCAGAATTCAAACCATAGTATGCTAAAGTGTCTTTCTTTTTTTTTTTTTTTGAGAAATCAGTTCCTCTAATAGTGAATCACGTTTGATTGCGTGTTGATGCAGCATTTAGTGAAGATGATTGATTATGTCCACAGAATGAGCCCTAGTTTGAGTAGGAATTGTGCAGCTAAAAACATTTAACAAAAAACATGGAAGCTGATATTTGTTTTTCTGATTAGTTGCTTCTCCAGAGCCACATATTTTTTCATCCAACTCGTCCCTTCTTCCTCTCTGCTTCCCTTTCCTACCTTTGCCTCCCCCTTCCATTGATGGTGGATGTAAGGTTGATAAATGGAGCTAATTGCTTTATGGCACGGCTGGCCTGATGCTGGCAGTGCAATCAGCCCGAATGAGAAGGCCTTGGGGAGGCCATTACCCTTCCTATTGTTATAAAGGACAGGAGGACAAGGCTAGGCCAATTCTCCCTGAAGGTACTGGGTCAGAGAGAGACCCTCTGGCACCGCGCACCATGAAAGCCTTTGAAACACACATTTAAGCATACATGGAAGTGTACGTCACCTTTGAAATTAAATAAAAGGTTTGTACAGTTCCATTTTTTTTTTTTTTTTTGGTGCCATTCATGAAATTACGTTCAAAACGCTACTTGCTTCAGTAAAACAGCATGATTTGACCAGAATTTTCAATCACATTCATGTTTAGTTGAAATTCAAAGCTTCCCTGATCCTTTTATAACCACACTGAATGAATATGTAAAATTCCAAATATGTCATTTGACGAATGCACATATTTAAATCAGCATGCGCACAGGTCTTCTTTCCAGCCACATCAGAGAGCTGCTTTGAGCAGACATCTGACAAAAGACATTGTTATCTCCCAGTCTAGCGCCAGTAACATGCTGGTGAACACTGTGGAGCAACTGTTTTTACAAATCAAACACAGTCATGAAAGAATAAGCAGAGTAGAATCAAAATACGAGTGAATAATGCACTTGTTATTTATCAGGAAGTGAGAAATCTTTATCTTACAAGCTTGCTGGACTCTCTGCGAGAACAAAACTGAAGTAATGAGAGAATCCATCCTGGAACCATCCATGCAGGATGGTTTTAGGTTAGACAATGGCCAGTGAGTGCGGCTTGCAAAAAGAAGAAAGATTGCTGCCAGCTACCCTAATCCAAACTGTTTTCACCCACAACTTCTAAGCCTAATCAGTGGTGCATCAACTTACAGAAACGTTGATTTCAGCTGCATGCATACCTGCTGGATGTGTAACGAAGCAGGTTTGTGCTCACTGTGTTGATCTACTAAGAGTTTTGAATGTCACCTTTACCTGTCCAGTCAGATATTATGATTTATATCCAAAGTTATCTACACCACCCATAAAGTGGATGGAGTGCCTACTTTCTGAACGAGCAGAAAGTCAGGGTGTATAGATCACTGTGGACTTTTGCCCGATGTCATAAACATTTAATTAATGAAGTTAAATTGAAAAAAAAGTAATTGTTGCTTTTTTTCATGTTTGATGATCTGTTTCTACAGATGTTCTTATGTAACACACAACAGTAAAGATAGCAGTGGCAAGGGGAAAAAGGCACCAACTTTTTGAGAAAATCAGAAAGACTGTTTTACTTGATTTTTTATTATGGCACCTATGATAATTGCAATCAGAGCCATTATGCCTGAGTGTGTGGAGGGCTGTTTAGAATTACTTTCTTTAAACATTTTATTTTACTTAAGCTTTTAAATACGAACATCTTTGGTAGCAGGAGGTACATTATAGTCAAAAGTTGTCTTGATTTAGAGCCAAGGAAACTTTCAAACCACCCAACAGGTTCATAAAAAGGCCATATTGAAACATGTAGCATGATAAATACGGGATGTGTTAAAGTGGTGTTGACTTTTTTCTTTTTTAGCATGGAGAGGACCAAGCACATCACCACATGTCAGCATTCTTTTAGATCCATATCATGACTGATTACTCTATTTCAATGTGATTTATATAGAACACATCAGTAAATGGGATATACAATATTAATCTTAACATTCATCCGGTGACTAGTTGCATTTTAAATAATCCCACTGGGATTGCTTTATTAATGGGAAAACATCCATGCATCCATGCATTCATCCATCACCTTATCCTGTTCAAGGTCACAGGGTTGGCTTATGGACAACATGTAAATACTTATAATCCCCTTTTCCCCAACTGTTCATAGTATTACTATTTAATAAGAAGAAAATGGTTATAACCAACCAAGAATGAGATCTGAGAGATACCCCAACACAGAGGTGGAAGTAGATAAAAGGATATTTTATTTACAGCCAGAAATGGGAACAGCTTTGTGAGTTCAGGAAAAGATGGCTGACTTCCTGGAAGGTAATCCACAAACGCAGAAGCTGGAGATGAAGACTGGCGGTGGATCGGAGATCCAGATATGGTCTGGCGGATAAGAGTAGACTTGAGCGGAGTCCAGTGTTGGGTAGCTCGGGTGGAGTAGGAGGAAATGTGAAGAGTTCTTGAGCAGATTGTGGATTGAGGTTCTTGTAAGTACGTCTGCAAGCAAGACTTGGTTGGCCATTGGTAACTGAATCTGCAAAAGCAGTACAATCTGGCGGAGAATCGTGGCGAGGATCAAATCTTATATGGAGGTTACAATCAACATCCCGGAGCTCTGCAGCACAGCAAGACAGGCAAAACATACACTAAACATAGCTCAACAAAAATGTTTTCTCCCTTTCCAGGTTGCCATTCCATCACAGAGAAAAAACAACTTACAGTCACTTCTATGGGGATTTATTCACTAATGTATTTGCACTGTGGGATGAAGCTGGAGCACCTGAAGAAACGCAGTAAACCCCACACAAGAAGGCCCCAGTTACAAACCAGGAACCCTCTCACTGTCTTTCATTGTTAAAATAATCTAGTGGTAGCCTAAGTGTCAAATTATTGCTCCTTTACCATTGTTTGTTCATGAGAATGGGGATTGTGACCTACAGCTACACTTGAAGAATAAGTGATCTATTGTGTTTGTAGGAGGAAGTGTATGTAAAGAGCCATTAAATTGAAGGTTGTGGGGAAGACTTTATTTGAGCACTTACTAAAATAAACTATGCAGTTTTGATTTCTAGGCAAAAAGAAATCATTCTGCTCTCTTGGACAACTAAGCAGAAGGAAAAGTCTCATAGCAAGAGGTTCTGATTTTGATGTCACCGTGGTAACCATGGTAACCATCTTATAGTCTGCTGATGGCATTGTAAAAGTGATGTATTATAACCTTAACTATGATCATTTTCCTGTGATGGTGACCTGTCCAGGGTGTACCCCTGCCCCTCGCCTGTAATGAGTCGGGATGGGCTCAGATCCCATGACCCTGCAAAGGAATAAGGAATAAGGTATGGAAAATGGATGGAGGGATGATCATTTTCTACACCAAGTAGTTTCAAAAACCAAATGATGTCATAGCCTAAAGTCAAGTTGGCAGTGACTTAATTTTTCAGTCATGTTATGTACTGTTATTGACTAAAGATGATTAGAAAATAAGGTTTTTTGGAGAACAAAAAACGTACTCCTTGTTTGCTGTTTAGTCTACAGGTTTGGTCTATGTTGACTGTGTAAACAGTGGGGGCGAGTTCATTTGTTTGCTTCCATCAGTGTCTGCACAGATCTAGTCATTTGATGACAAATACAGGATGCACAAAAAATACCTGAATGTTGCAGTAGCAGTGGGCAAAATGAGGAAATAGGAACTCACTTTTATAAGTAACAGAGTCTGCTGTTGAGCCAGTGCAATGACTGGAATGTTAGTGTTAAGCTTTTTCCATTTAAACAAATATACAATGTCATTGGTATGATTAGATGATTCATTTTACTGTTTTTAACCTTTCTGTGGCACGTTTTTTTTATGTCTTCCTGTACTTGGAGTAGCTCAAAAATGTGATTCTGGATGTATCCATGGTAATATCTCCCTTTCAAGGCATTGGAGCAAGAACATTTTCCCATTTTCCACTGTTCTTTCAGCCTGTTCATTTGGTTCATATGTGGCTCAGTTCCATTCTTGTTAACACGGCACAGGAATTTATGCTGTTGCCAAGAAAACATCGAGCATGCTCCCTCAACAGCTGTAGGAATGTTGAGTTCCCTCCAGCGGTTCCTACAGTGTAAGCAGTAACTAATTTGCAACCAAAGGTCAATGTAATACATATTTGTACTGTAGTTAAAAATGAATTATGTGAGCCTGAGATTTGAATAACCCCAAACATTTATGCCTTTGCATTTTTAAGTCAGTGTATTTTATCATGTGCCAACCAAGCCTGTTTCATAAACAGTGGCAAGGACCTGAAGTAGGGAAGCCAAACACAGCTCTTTGTGAAAGTCTGAGATGTGAACGCTAGTTTGTTGCAAAGACTTGAGTTTGAACATCTTGTTCTCTTAGTCCCTGATTTATTTGTAATAAATGCAATAAAACAAAATTGTCATCACCTGCATTTAAAAGAAAAATGTATTTCTATATAAATATGATCATATTCAACTTGGGGTAATGTTTTGAAAAAAAAAAAAAAAAAAAAAAAAAAAAAAAAAGATTTAAAAATTGTAAGAAATGTATTTTTGACACCTTCTTTTTTATTTATCAGTGTCAATTTACCTGTGATTATGATATGATAACCTATAATTTATTTATTGTGCCTCACAGACAATTTTCCTCTAATCCATGTTCAGTGTTGCGTACGTGATACCAAACAACACAGTGGCAAGTTTAGTTTCATTAAATGACCTGAGAGACTGATAAAAATATTGACACCTGTGGATAGTAATTCAAGATAAACAGTCGTTGCATTTACCAGTGTCATCCTTACAACAGCACATAAATATGTACTCTGTACTTTGTACTCCAAAACTCAGGACCAGCTCACAGGGCACGTGGAGATTACAGGAGCATCGTAAATTATTTCTCTCTCAGTTCACTCAGTGGGTTATACCTTGCACTCTCATTCACAGGTCTCATGATGTTTGAATTTTGGCCAGTTGTTGCGTCTGTCTTCGGTGCATGTGCAGGCGCGTGGCCGTGACCCTGAACCCCAAACAACTGCTTTTGTGATAGTAAACAGAAGAAAGCCCATTTAGCTGGGGACAAATGGCAATTATATCATACAACTACACCTATTGTGTCCCCATCCTCATGTGAATACTGCATGGAATTGGGAACAGAAATGGAACCAGAATGGAATTAGTTAAGAAGCAAGGGTGATCGGCCAGTCACTGGTCAGGCGAAGCATCAACAAATCTTATATCTTATATCTTAAATCTTATACAGGGGTCTGTTGGAGCGTATTCCAGCTCCTTACAGGTGAAGGCAGAGGTACACGCTGAACAAGTCATCAGTCCATCACAGGGCCACATATGTTGACAAACAACCATACACACTCACACCTACAGGCAACTTAGAATCATCTATTACCCTAACATACATATTTGTGGACTGTTGGAGAAGCCGGAGTACCCGGAGAAAACTCACACAAGCGTGAGAAGAACATGTACACTCCACACAGAAAGACTCCTGCTGGGCCTAGGAGTTGAACCAGGAACCTTCTTGATGTGATGCAGCAGTCCCAACCACTAAGTCAACATGCTGCCACATTTCTATATAAAAATCCAGCCTTTTTTTATTTTCTAAATATAAGCTGAAATAATTGTTGGACTGGGTTTTCTGATGACCCCTAAATAAATTAAGTGTTATCATGTGTTATTATGTGGTTCATTGAGAATTTCATTGTGATTTCTTTCGTTTTAATTTTTTTTACAGCAGGCTTTCATGACAAAGGCAAAGTCATGAATTCTTAGTTTGACAACTTAGGTTGACTTCTTAGGTTTATGTGCAAAAAAAAAAACTTTCTGCAGGTTGAAACAAATGTAAGTAGACAAATAAATATAGGATATGAGGCACCCATTATAATTTTCAGAAGTTTAGACACAGAGTATGAAAATATTCAGACTTAAATTTGTTGGTCTTAAATTTCCAATTATTACAAAGATTAAAATAGATATTTGGGGAAAGTCAATAGGTAGAATAACACAATGCACCCAATGATACAACAATTAGTTTCTGTAGTAACCAAACGATTAATTTATCATTTTAAAATGCACACTGTAATTTTTTACCCAATCTCTGATCTTGGACTCATTTATTGGTATCCATCCAGAGAGAAAAGCAAAGACCATCTGAGCCAAAATGATTTCCAAGGAGACAGGGGCAATCATCCCTAAGAAATTATAGTCAATACACAGATCTCTTCACTGCTGAAGAACCTTGCAAACTTTTGAATTTAAAATCAATAAAGTTCTTATTCATGAGACTTCTCATAAGTCAGTGAACTTTGTATTGCATCTCTTTCTGTCTACTGAGCTTTTGTTTCCACAACCAACAGTTGCACATTAAGCCAGATGATTTTCTATTACTTAGGACTTTAATCTGGAAGCAAAAATGCATATATATATTTTCAGAAAAGTTGGTACGGTGCCTATTTAACACTAGCAAGAGGACAAAAGAAAAAGAAATAATGATGTCACTTCAAATAGTGAGCATAATGATGATTTGGTACAAAAGCAGTATCCAAAGAGTCTCTGATGAGCAAAGATGGGCATGGGTCTGATATAGTTTTCTTACTTTTTCACTTTTATCACTTTCATTTCTTGCATACAATTCTCAAATCAGACTTCATTTTTAGTTTGAAATGGTTGCCTATGATTTGGAACTGCTTTTAATTTTTTTTTTATTTTCACGTTGAACATGTATATGTGTAGGGTCTGTATGAATGCTTGGACTTCTATTGGTGCTGTGAGTTTCCACAGTGTGGCGTACTTTGAACTTCTTGTCAGAAGGAAATGTTATACTTAAATAAAGATGAGGTTGCAGTGAAAGAGCCTTTGCTTATATAACCTTTTTGTGAGTTCAGGTTGGAGCTTTAAGAAATTGATTGAAGCAGCATTTTTTTGCTGTCAGACCAGTCATTAACAGCTGTCAAGCTACATTTACAAGTGTGAATTTCCACAGAAAATGTCTATATTATATTAGTCTGTGAGGTAATTATCAATCCTTCCTCTCCCTGTAGACTTTGAGGGTGGCCAGGCTGACAGATAGATTGCTGTGCTCTGCATATCTGGGGTCGGGAGCATTGATCTCTGGGATTAATGCTGGTCCCAGTGGAGTTGATGGCCATCAAAGAGTCTTTCTGTAATTACACATTTACATGGGACTACTATTTCAAAAAGGTGCTGACACACAGTCCCCACTGTTGTATAGGTACACGATAGGGAAAAGAATAATTTCACTCCACACAGTGTTTCTTTGTACAATAAAAAGGATCATTTTACTCTTCACACATGCAGTAATTTAGGTAATGTATTAATACACTGGTTATACACTCTTTCTGCATGACACCACATAAAATATGTGGCCCAACGTAAAAACTCCATAATGCCCCTCTTATATATTTTGGTGTTAACTGGTGTTAACACAGTGTGAAGAGGATATGCCATAAGCAATGGCATTAGATATGCAACTGTTGCTGAACATCAGAGTAGAAAAGGTTATAAAAGCATCCAAATTATTTGGTTGGCAAAACTGCATCTAAAAAAAAAGAAAAAACCCACAGGTTTCTGGATCATAGTCTTATAGGCATATGAGAACAAGGTGGAGTTGTTTTTCCTTAATGCTAAGTGTCATGTTTGGAGCAAACTAAACATAGATTTTCTGCAAAAACAGCACATCTTTTCAAGCGTCGTACTGGATGAGTAATTATTTAGGGGTGTTTTGCAGCCTCAGGACCTGGGCACCTTGCAGTCATTCGGTTGACTGTGAAGCCTGTTGTATACCAGAGTATTTTAGAGGTAACTGCTGTCAGTTGTCTGACAGCATGGAAACTGGGTCATGCAACAGGACAGTGACCTGCATCCGAATGGCTTAAAGGAAGAGAAAAGAATCAAGGCTTTGCGATGGTCTAATCACAGTCCGGACCTCCACCCTCCCTGCTATGAGTTTTTGAATTGTGGTGGATACTTAGGATTGCCCAAATACGTTTTTGTGTTTGTTTTTTAGCTTCAGTTTTGTTCAATTATGTTACAATGAAGGTTGTATTTGCCTTTTACACATGCACAACAAAAAAAATCAGAAGTAACACAAGTTGCCTTAATTTATGAGTTTCTTAATAGAAACTGTACTTAAACTAAAACACTTATTGTGTTATCCAACCAATACAGTGATTTAATAACAAAATGGTACACACTCTTTTGCACATGATGTACCTGTTGAATAATTGATGTTGGTGTTTGCTTTTATTAATTGGCTGAGGTGCGGCTAACACTGATTCATGTCAAGGACAATGAAGAGCTGGCTACAGATAAGCTGCCTCTGTAATTACTATTGACATTGCTTTAAAGGTAATTAATGAAACGGCTCTTGTGAGGTATCGGTCTTTTTTCTCACAAATAATGCAATAGAAAGCAAAAAAAGATTATTTCAATAAAAGACAAAGAAGAGTCACAATAAGGGAGATTTAAAAAGAATGTCTTTTTACTTTTTTGGCTCAGTGGTTGTCAATAGAAATGGATTCTCAACCTGTCAGTAAACTTTGGTTAATATGACTGATCAAAATGAATGAATTATTAACTGAATAACTATATTGTTAATGGTTTTCATGGTGTATCAATGTCTTCATAGTGAAGTGAGTTGCCAGCTGCTCATTTTCCTGCAGAGCATTAAAGCCATGTTTATAGCTGCACCGGTTTGGCAGTTTTGTGACTCTCTGGACACCACAATGGAAGAAGGTTGCTCAATTTTTTTTTTTGCCACCACAATCAAGCAGTCCATTGCTATCTTACAAAAGTACTTTAAATGATTGTGTTTTTTAATGTAAAACATGTTAAACCCTATAATGCCTGACATATTAAATAATACCAAAATAAATACATTTTTTGTTGTTGATTATAAAGACTGATTATATACTGAAAACCATTAACCATTTCTAAATAATTGTTTTCCCTATTACAATGAACACATTAGGTAGGTTTATGTATTTTTTTTAATATACATTTTTTTAATCATTTTTTTTGTTTCCTTTTTGAGTATGGGGGTGTTTCAGAGGTAAATTCCTGTATCAAATACGATACATCTGGCATTATAGTGTTAAAGTAAGTCAGTTGTTCAAAAAACTTCTCTTTGATAAAGGTGTTCTTTAAAGTTCCCCAAAAATGGTTACAAGTCACAATATGCTTATAGTCACTCAAGAAAGTAGTATTCTGCTAAAGTCAGTA
The DNA here is from genome assembly GCA_014839995.1 of Xenentodon cancila. Taxonomy (NCBI): domain Eukaryota; kingdom Metazoa; phylum Chordata; class Actinopteri; order Beloniformes; family Belonidae; genus Xenentodon; species Xenentodon cancila. The sequence continues at coordinate 16,504,994 of CM026199.1, forward strand.
ATGTCTGATGGAATAAAACTCATGCTTACCAACTAGATAAACCACAGTTTTTTACTATTCTGAAGGCCATTGCTTTACTCTGGTGAGTCTTTTACAGACAGGTGAGAAACAGCAGGTATTTGTTCCATCTGCGCTCTCTAATGGGATTGAAGCTACACACTGTCAAACCACAATTACCCCTGGCAGAGCTGCAGGTAAAATCCTGCGCATGACGCATCAGTCTGCTGCGAAATAACCACTGAAATCTCCATGCTGATTGGCAGATGCAGGCCTCAAATGAACAAACAAGTCGTTTTATGCACTCTCTCTCATCCCAACCGAGTGCTCCACAGGTACACCAAGCCCGTTTGTGCCTTGACATGAAAAATAGTATTGGCACCCCACTGGTGCACAGAACAGGGTGCCCTCGACTCCAAAACACAGCACTGCTGAGCTCAGAGGCAAAAAGGTAAAAGTTAAAAAAAATACATAAATAAAAAGTATTTTTTTTTCCAAGGTGTTTCTGTGGTACCCATGTTTTTTGTCTGTATAATAATATTGCACAGCTTTGATATTAATGTTATCGTTTATAATTTTGTAATCATTAATAATCATAATGATATTATCAGTATCTGTAGTTATTTTAAACTTTATTCAGTCTTTACTAAAATATTCTATGATGTGATCATAAGGCTGTGCCTTTTGCTGTATACACCCTGTGTTCTAAATATTTCAATAAAAAAGACTGGGGGGGAAACAGAATAACCGTTTCTGTCCTTGAGATATATTTAGGTGTTTGTAGTAACTACATACTTGATAAAACTGAAAACAATACAACCTTGTGACTTTGTCTGGGGCCACCTGGGTCTGAAAATTTGTCATTCAGTGAGCGGTTCACATCATTGATCCAGGTAAGAATAGAAATATCCAGTCTGCCCACCCTTAGCTTCAGCAAATAAACATCGCGTCAGCCATTGTTTTCTGAAGTTGTGTTTTATGTTAATTTTTTTATTTTTTTTATTTCATAGTTACTTCAGACAGCAAAATATATCCTCACCAGCATTGAAAAAGTAATTGTTTTTATAACGTGTACCATTTAACAGCATCAGGTCTGACCAATGCCATTAAAAGGCTACAGGCTGGAAACGAGAACAAAGCACCTCATCGAGCGTATTGTAAATGATTAGAAAGACTGTAATTCAACACTTGTGGAAAATGAGAAAGGGAAACGTAAATTTATCTCATGACTTTTCTGAAAGATGTTTAACTGGGTCAAAAAGAACACCCTGACATACACATACACACTAGACGGCGCTGGGCATCACGGACTGTAGGCTATGTTTAATGCTTTGCATAATGACGGCAATGTCATTTAATGCTCTGAAACATGGTGTGCATGGTTAATTTTTCATGTTGTTTGTCAGAGGCTGGTGAAAGTCAATCAATAGCCACTTCGTGAAGATTAAGGTGATTAAAGTAGCCACATCTTGCTTGCTCCATGACCTTGCAGCCGATACGGAGCATCGGTATGAAAAACACATGGGGCTTGCTATGGATAAAAGCTTTTAGGACAGCTTACGATTACAGAGACCTACTATCAAGATAATACATGTAGTATTAAACTAAAATGTAACACACCCTCTTTTCTTGGAAACGGTCTGAATTTTTGTTTGCCTCTGTCTTGTACACAGCTGTACGAAAATCCATCTGGAGTGCTTGGTCATTATGCTGTTCAGTTTCTGCTTAAATGAGCAGAATATCCTCGCAGCTGGGCTTTAGGTAGGCTACAGCACACCAAAATAATGGCAAACTAGCTTCCATTGAAGTGAAGTGACTCACATCACATTCAGCTGAAGGGCCTCTCCCTGTCAAGCTTGATTTACTATCATCTGTCATTTTGGAGAAATGGGTAATGCTGCTTATTCTACCAAATATGCATGTATCAGAGCAGGTGAAAAACATGGTAATCAAGGCTTGCTAAAAGGCATCGCGGTAACGTGTGCGTGCCATAAAATGTCATCCATATGTAGTATGGCAGGAGTAGACTGTTAAGAAGGCACTGCGGGCTGATATTATTGACAAATCAGTGCACTAAAGTAAATAGATTTAGTCTTTGCATTTTTCTTGATTCTATTTTGTTGATGTTTGCCTTTGGATTTGCACCATTAACCCATTGTCGTTGTTATTATCTGCTATACCACTGCCATGTGTGAGGCATATGCTTCCATCAAACTCTCATTAACCTTGTCTCTGATTATGTCCTGCACGGTGAGATTACTCTCTGAGATTCCCCTCACAACAGAGTGGCCATTTACAGCTCGATGATGATTAACAGTCCAAACAAACAGTTGCCCTCCAGACACTGCTCAGACAACTGAGGACATGCAACGTGGTCGTCAGGTGCTGAGGAAAACAAAACATTTTTTTTTTTACACTCTTGTCCTAAGATGATATTATGAAAGATGGTATTCATTTTAAGGGAGTGTAGTAGTTTGCTGGTGAGTGCTGTTGCCTGACAGCGCGGAAGGTTCTGGTTTAATTCCCAGCAGGGGTCTTTCTGTGTGGGTCTTCTCTGGCTACTCTGGTGTCCTCCCACAGTCCACAAATATGCATGTCAGGTTAATTGGTGATTGTAAATTGTCCATGAGTGTGTGTGGTTGTCTGTCTATATGAGGTCCTGCAATGGACTGGCACCCCGGCTAGGCTGCACCCCAGGCTTTCACCAAAAGAGAGCTGGGACAAGCTCCAGCAGATCCCCATGACCCTGAATAGGAGTAAACAGATTTGTATAGATGGATATTAATTTAGTTTCCTCTTGTTGCGTGCAAGACGGAAATCCAAATGAGGATGAATCTGATATCTAAGCATTTGATTTTATTTAACCATCCATCAATCTCTCCATTATGTGCTTTGGGACTTTCTCTTGGCTGGACACCATTTTTAATTCTGCCACTTCACAGCTGGCTGCAGACTGCCCCAGGGAGATCTGGAAATCACAGCTTAATGATGTCAGCAGGGGCACATCATCAACAATAAGCAGAGATGGAATCCTCAGGCCAGCAAACTAGACACCTTTTACCCCTTTGGCTGTGCCATGACGTCTGTCTGTAAAAGTAATGAACAGATTTGCTGGCAAAAGGCAGTCCCACCCAAAATAAATCTGAGTTATTACTGGCTATGTGGACCAAACGCTTGTTCTGTTTGTATAGGGACTGAATGGCCCCTAGCAATGGACCCAGTAGTCCATAATCCAAAAGCAAACCCCACAGAATACCACAAGATACATGGTTAAATGCCTTCTCCTTGACATGCACATGTGAACATGTGGATGAATGCTGGAGTAGCCTCCAGCTGCAGTTTGCCCGACCTCCAGCCAGTAAACTGCCTGTTTGTTCAGAACATTTACAAAACTCTTACTTTTCTCAGAAGAGTTTTTTGAACAGTTTAAAAGCACCTTGGTATTACTTTGCTGCTGACCTGCTTGTTTGCTCATAACAGTCAAAGAGCAACTCATGCATGCAGCATGCATAATTGCAAATATGCTGTTAATAATATGCAGCATGAAGTACATTCCACATGCTGGTCATTGTTCATAAGTAGTATGCCAGCTTAAAAACAATTGTGCTGCAGAACAAATGGAAGCCATTCACTCCAACTAGCTTTTGCTGTAATGGTGCTTTGTATTATTGGGTACAGCATGCTATGAAGACCAGTCACTTGCACTTAATTGTTTGCATACTGGATATTATGGCCTACATTTTGGCAAAGTCAGTATACATTAGTAATATTGGATGCAGTTACGTAAACTGCTTTCATTTATGTCATTTAGCTTGTTTTCAATAACATTTGCAGTTGTTTGTTCAGAAGAGTGTCTGGACTTTTACTTTGATTTTAACGTTGAAGAATTTCAAAACAATCCAAACAATCCACCTTGGACAACAAGGTTTTGCTGGTCTGTTTGATCAGAGCACTTTTGAAATCATTTCTTTGCTCAGAACAATCTGAACAGTCTAAAAGCAACTGTAAAACACTATTTTGAGAACCTCCTTGTTAGCTCAGAACAAAAGAACAGCTTGACATTGACTTTGCATCACTTTATCGCTTGGCTGTTTACAACAGTGTTCTTCCCCAGGACCATTTGCCCTGCATGTTTTAGATACTTCAGCACACATGGCCCAAATGAATGGGTTATTGACAGATTTGAGCAGATCTTGATGACAAGCTGATGATGATTAATTCATTTGAATCTGGTGTTTTGGAACAGAGAAACATTAAAAATATGCCAGGAACCGGGTCTTGAGGACCTGGTTGAAGTAACACTTAAAACATTGTCTTGACATGTCAAAAGTGACCTTGCAACTCTTTTTTTTTTTTGGCCAACTTTTTTTGTTTTCCCAGAGACTTTCTGGGAGTTGAAAATGACTTTGTAACATTTTCCAGATGGATGCTTGCTCAGAATGCTCTCAGAACATTTTAAATGCTTCTTTGCAGCCGTTTGTCACTGGCCTGCTTGTTTGTTCGGAACGCTTCATGGACAGTTTAAAAGGTACTTTGCAAGACATTGCTAGTAGTCAGCATGTCCGTTCAGAAAACTAAGAACAATTTGACATATCTTTGCATCGTTTCACTATGGCCTTTTGGTTTGCTCAGCAGTTTCTGGATTTGATAATGACTCTGGAACATTTTGCTGCCCTGCTTGTTTGCTTCTCACACTTTTATGAACTACTTGTTTGTTCAGAATACTATCTGGAAATTTGAAAGTGACTTAGCATTGCTTGACACTAGCTTGTTTTTTACTTGGACAATTTAAAAGGAACTTTGCAACACATTGCTGTGCAGACTTCAGGAAGAAAATATATCTGTGACCTTCTTGGACAGAGGAGTGGTTGCAGTTTGGACTCAGAATTATAGAAAAGATGCTGAACTCAACGTTCCAGTAGGACGCTAGGACCTTAAGCTCTTCAATAGAGCTGATAATTTGAAGATAAATGGGTGTCTTTTATATATTTTAACTCTGGAGCTCTGTGTTCTCACTTTCAGGGACTGTGCATTGTCTTATTTGTCAGTAAGCAGTTGGCTCATGTATGCGTAATCATGCTCAAGGTAATATGTATTAAGTGCAACTGATCATGTCATTTTGTTTTTACATACCTTAGCTCAGTGATATTTATCTTTGAAGGCTCTATAAGTGAGGTGACCATGTACAATACCTGTCAATAACTTAGGCATATTAATATTGAACGAGAAAATTGTCCACGCTTGTGAAGAATGTGCAGAGTCATGGGAGGTTGTATTTATGGTTGTATACTGCTACTTTTTTATCCAGCTATAACCATGTGGTTTGTGCACCTATATGAAAACCAAAGGAAAAAAATGTCTCAACAAATGAATCACAAGAGACTAGAAGTGGCTTTACTAAGGTGAAATTATGTGAAACAACTCACCCACTGGAATCAAACCTAAGAATCCTGGCACTCCTTTTATTTTCCCCAGCTACCAGACTCCAATTATAATTTGCAAATGAATTTTCTGATAGATCAGATGAGAGCTGTGCTCATGCAAGATATAAAATGCCCTTCTAGAAACACAAAACTGGCTAAGTTAAAAAGACACCAGACAAAAACTGGTGTTTTTTTTTTCTCTTTGTATTAATTAAATATCTAATAAAGTTTGCTGATGTGCCGGCACATGATTAATATTTGTTTTAATTTCATTCAAGCTCTAAGTTAACACACACCAATCAATATTTAATGTTTTCAGTGAATATTTATAACTGTGCTATGAGAGACTAATTTGTTAGCTGCACAATGACCCATATGTGTCTGCGAGGAAGAAAGGAAATGCAAACAATCCCACGTTTATTTCTGTAAAGACAGCTTGCTGTTGAAAGCGTTGATGCTGGCATTGACATACTGAAGAGCTTCAAAAGGGAGTAAAGCACAACAAAACGATTGAATTATTTATTGAATTGTATTGCCAGTTAGTTGGTTGCCAGGGTATTATGTATTAAACATATTTTCATAAGGAGCAGAAGAGAAACACGCTCTCCAATGTCTAAAAGCTGCTTTAGTCTAATGCAAAACATACTGCGCACATAGTGTTCACTAAGCCCACCAGGTTAACGCTGGTGTTTATGTATCACGGGGTGAGGTTAGTGCAAACACTCTTCTCAGAGGAGAAGCCAAACTCTTCCCTGGTTGTTCACATGGGTAGCTTATGGGTTTAGTTAACTAAATTAGTTGGGCTGGTTTCACTTGCTGCCCGACCTAATCAGAGGATTGGAGACATGTGGGCTGACAGTCTGAGCAAATCAGGTGCCAAACATAAGAGACACAGAAGATGGAGGAAACGAGAAGATGCAAACCTGTAGCTGGGTGTAAAGATGAGTCCCAGTGTCTTGGGCCCACAAAAGGTGGTCAGAGGTCATGACAGCAAAAGATGCTGCCCTACTGTCTGGTTTGTAGATGTGTACAAATGCATCAAATGTATTTTCAAAAAGAGTAGAAGAGAAGGATGATCTCCAATGAATAAAAAGCTGTTGAACCTAATGCAAAACATGCAGTGCACAGTGTTCACTGAACCCACCAGGTTAATGCAGCAGTTTTAATCCGCAGTTGACACCTGCTGCAGATTAGAACAAGGCTGGGTAATTCCAGTCCTCGAGGGCTGCTGTCCTGCATGTTGTTGGATGTTCCCCTGCTTTAACACACCCTAATTCAAATGACCGCATTATTACCAGACGTTTGCAGAAATTGATGACATGCTGATGATAATTCATTAATCAAAATCAAGTGTGTTAAAGCAGGGAAACGTGTAAAACTTGCACGACAGTGAGGACTGGAATTGTGTGGCCCTGGATTAGAATTGTAAAGATGCTGATTCAGTGGTCAGTTGTTGAGTGAGGTGAAGAAATGATGTCGGGGGTTTCCAAAATAATTCAAATTTCAGGATTTCAGCAGGGCAGGATAGGTTTTTACTTTGCCTCAGTCGATTTTGAAAAAGCAGTGGCCCAGAGAAGTTGGCCAGATTCCTGGATCATGTACACATGGCTTCGTCTTTGCATGTCAAGAGCTTTAACCCACATTTTTGGATGACACTAGTAAATATGTTCTTGGACAGTGATTTTTTTTTGGATGTTTTCCTGAGCCTATGCACTGATTTTCATAACAGAATCAAACCTTTTTTTTTTTTTTTTTACAGCAGTGCTGCCTGGAGGCCACACTCAAGCTCGACATTTTCAGTCTTTCTCCTTAAACGTTGTTTCTCCAGATTGTCTGAATCTTTTGACAATGTTACGTAGTGTAGATAACAAGGAATTAAATCTATAATACTAAACGTATCATATTTGGTACATTAATTTGGGAGACCTTTGTAGCATCCCCTTTAATCAAAACAGGAAAAAAAAGTTTCATATAAACCAAAGAATTATGAAAATCTAAAACAACAAAATAAAAAAATACATTCATTTGCATAATGTATTCATAATGATAAGGAAAATAATTATTTAGAAATTGTTTTAATACAAAATTGGAAGTTTTCACATGTCAGGCCTTTAAAGGGTTAAGTCTTGACCATTTTACACTAAGAGACATTCTGAAATTGTTCTTCTATTTTCACATGGTCTTTTTGGAGATAAGTGAAACTTGGCCCATCATTACTGAGATTGAGACTTCCTAAGACGCTTTTTTTTTTTTTTTTTTTCATGGTTAAGAAATCTAGTTATGGAGACCAAACCTGTGCTTTGAACCAGGCTGTAAATTATTAATGCCCCGATCCGATCACATGATTTCCAAATTATCGGAATTGGGTGGAAATGATCACATTTTTTTTATTTTACTAAATAACACGATTTAATTAATAATTATATACATTCATTATTTATTGTCTATCACTACGTTTCACTGTTAACAATTAGTTTGTCCGTGAAGTAGGCATAACCTTCAACCCGAGTAGCCGTTGTAGCTTGTAAACTGACATTAGTGGTATCATTAACGGATTTGTTTCTATATTTAGCGAGTTTTCCGACCCCTCTTGAAACTTTTTGTTTTTTTTTAAACAACTAGTAACAAATCCAACGACTTTTTTCAGGTGTCATTGAAGACTTTTGTAGACTCTAACTTGAAGGCTCTTATCTTTTTCACTCTTCTCATCAAGCATCCACCTCTGCTGTCGGCCCCTCCCCCGTACCAAAGTGCTCTCAGGCAGCCATGTCCTCTTTTAGCTGTGGTCACAGCAGGAGCATTCACCTATCCAAGTTCAGACTGCAAAAAAATCGTGCAGCCACAGCTGACTGATCTTGCACTGGCCCAGTGCCATTGAATTATAAAAAAATTAAAATAAATAAATAATTCTAATTTATGTAATAATTAAAATAAATATTCCATGGCGTTGAACTGGCCTGTAGAATTGGATATTAAAAAAAAAAAAATAAACAGAATATCTCCATCACAGAATCAACAAAGGAAAGTTTAATTGTCGTTCTAAACATATTTAGAGCTTTTTTTCTCTCTTTTGTTATTTGCGCCTATGACTTTATTCCTCTCTCCTATAGTATCCATTACAATTATTTTCAAATTGTAAAGCCAAGATCTACATTCCTCACTGAGGAATTGGCAACATTGGCTGATGTAAAAATAGAGCAAAATTGAAGCCGGCTCTTCTGCATTACAGAAATGTCTGCAATTTGGAAATATTTCAAATTGGACAGCAAATGCAATGCTACAGCAGCTTCTTTTTTTTTCAGACACACACACATACACACACACACACACACACACAGAAATAAATGACTCGGACTCAGTGAATAATGTGAGTGGGACATCCCTATAATAAATATGCTTATTTCTTTTGGAAATTTTAACCCTAGAACTCAAAGCATTTAAACTGCTTTGTTCCATTGGTGTTAAAAGTATATGGCAAAGCTATAAGATTGTGCAATATAGAGTCTTTTATATCCTTTTTTTCAACACAGCTTAGGCAATCAAATTATTTTATGTATTTATTTATTTTTTTACCAACTATAGAAAAAACACATAAACAGAAAGTTCTCAAAATGTTCAAAAATGGATTTATAGCTTTTTTAATCTAACATCCGATGACATACGCAAAAACAGAGATCAGAGATTTGTCAAATCTTGACATTCTAAAAACATTTATTTTGAAACGGGAAACTTGAAGACATATAAGTGTCCAAAAACCATACGAAACATTAAAAACAATCATTTCCTGGCAGAATGTCAAGTTATGCTCCAATAGTGTCTCAAAAACTGTCACATTGAAATGTAAATGTTACATTTTTAATAAATTATTTTGTTATAGGTGTGCTAGTGTGTCCCTTCTCACTTTCTGTAGTAACCCCTTATTTTAGATACAGCCAGATTGGCCAGATGTGAGAAATACATTAAAGGCAATAGTGTATTTAGATTGATTGATGGTTTAAACTTGCATCGACAGTAAAAGTACACCTCTTGTTCCATGCATGAGCCATTTAAGAAGCTTGCATTTACTCTCATTTCTTAGGTGTTTGCAAGTGATGTTGCTGAAGTTCAGTAAAAGATCAATTGTCATGTGGAGAGAATTTTTTTTTTGCATGCCAACAAAAAAATGCTAAAAATAGTAATAATAGTAATCATAATAATAATAAAATATTTCAAATCTGAATTATTTTTTCCTTAAAAGTGCTCTTACAAACATAAACAGAGATCCAACTTTCTAAATAGCTTGAAAATACAAATTCTGACAACAGGAAACATGAAGAACCCCATTACAAACAATATCAAAATGCAACTTTATGCCAATTTTTGGAAGCTTGGCAGTAAAACAGTCAAGCAGTAAACAGAGGGAAGTGTCACATGCCTGATACTTACAGGGAGTGGTATTAGGCACCCCTTTTTGTGCACACTGTTTGCACCACCTGCCCAACACTGTGGCCCTGTTGGAGCTGTTGAATTGAGCCGCACATGCAACCGGAACATAACTGGTTTGCCTTTTCTTTGTTTCAGTTGTTCAACTGCTTTTTCAACCTTTCACAATCGTTGCACCAGCTCGAATGAAGACTGCTTTGTTCTGCCTGATCCACTATATTGTGCCTTGTAGACTTGGGGTGATGACTCTTGGGCCAGGAGGAAACCCTCTCCAGTTCTTTTCATGCCACATGCCCCAAACTTTGAGGCTGCCAGGTCAGCATTATATGTCGCACAAGATTTACCACCACATCATACCTTAGCCCATGGGCACTGGCTTCAGATGCTATCCCAACATACAGAGTGAAGTCCATGAGGTAACCATTGCTGGAATCTGCCAAAACAAAGAGTTTTATCCCCCATTTGGTCGGTTTGCTCTTCATGTACTGTGTGAAGCCCGTTTTTGCCTATGTTGCAACCATCCTTTCATCCATGGCCAGCTGCCTTCTTGGGTGGTATTGTAGTACTGCCACATTTGTAAGGCTTTGCTTTTACTGGGAATAAGAAAGTGATATATATATATATATATATACACATCACATACAGTACTACAATACCACCCAAGAAGGCAGCTGGCCATGGATGAAAGGATGGTCAAACCAACCAACAAAGTAATAGTATTAATAATAATAATATATATATATATATATATATATATATATATATATATATATATATATATATATATATATTATTAATACTATTACTTTGTTGGTTGGTTTGATTCATCGTAAGTAATTTTAATAGAGTTTCTTTATTGAAATGTATTTGCTAGTTGGTCATCACAGTTTGGTTGCATTAATATCTAGTTTGGGGAAATATATCAGTAGAATCTGTGAAGTACAATCATTTCTGTCTAAAAAACCTGAAATACTATCCTTTTTGCAAGGTTGTTATGGCATGATGCTGTACTGGCAGCATGTACATGGTCTAAGAGTGGCTGTATATGAAATACTTTGTCATGTTCAGACCCACCCTTCTTCTTGTCGTTCTTCAGGTCCTTCTCCACGTCATTGAAGAGAAAGCTCCACATCAGTGACTGAAAATGGTGCCAGGTCATGATTGATCCTGGAAAGGGTTGAAACATTATATCATTCAGCTTCCAGTAGTCCTGTTCACTTGGCAGTTTCACCAATGAGGTGAACAGCATCAGACCAAAAAACCTATCAAATTTCTCTTTATCCGTTTCTTGGCAAATTAAGCACTTTTCAGCCATGTTTTTTGCAGCATCTTTCTTTGTGTTGTGGCAGTTTTCTTTTACCATTGCTGAAGAGAAAAACAACTGAAACAGGTTGAGGGAGGTGTGCTCTGTGCTGTCCACCTGTAATAATGATAATCATATGTGTAATGTGTAAGAAATATTTTGTATAAACACATTGGAATAACAAAAAGTGGAAAAATAAAGGATCAACATTGGGGCAAAATATTCACAAATACTACATCTGAAAAGTTTGGACACACTTCCCGATTCAAATAAACGGGAAAGCGTTTCCAAACATTTGACTGTTGTAGATAAAAAAAATCAAAAGGAAAACCGGTCAATATCTGTTCACCCTGGGTCCTCAGTGGCTTGAATATCAATGGTGGCAACTTGGTGTCGAGTTCATCTTCAGTTTTCCAACCATGAGCCAGCTCTGGAGTTCTGAAACAAGAAGACTGACTACACCTTCTTCCATGTCCTTCCTCTTTCTGAGGTGTTGGTGCTGACAGGGTTCTCATCATCCATTAGATTATTGCTATAATAATAATTAAAAAAAAGCATAATTAGGGTTTATTTTTGTGGCAAGTGTTCGTTATTAGTTGGTAGACCACAGAAACTACTTTCTTTGAATCTGAATTAAATGAAAAGTCTTCTGTAATGGATCACCAATTTTTCCTGCTGTGCACCTTCTGGAATGTTTTGGTCCCAGCTGCTCAGCACTGCAGATGCATTTAATTTGTTTAGCTTGCTTAGCCTACTGGCCTAAGCAAGGAACTCCAGACTTCAGACTATAAGTGGAAGAAGAAGGATGGTCAGATGGATGGATGGATGACATTTTTTTCTTTGTGGAGAAAAAATAAGAACATTGGATTACTCACAAATACCATAACTCCACATTCCTTCTCTATATACTTATGGCTGTTTTCAAAACTCTATACTTCACATACAAAGGTACAATGGATGTTGTTGGTACATAGGTTGTCAGTCAGCCATGTGACTGCTGTAACCAGGTCTATTATAGTATTATGTGTTGTATTATAGGACACAGTAAGTGATTGGTCAGTTTCACACTGCATTTTTTTTTTCTGGAAGTAGACATCATACAGGTTTCTTCTTAAATGTGAAATTATTTACAAAATCAGTACATGGTAGTGTTTGGTTCTGAAAATAACTTATGTCTTTGTCCTCAGGACAGGTCATAATCTACTGTACAGTAACAGCCAGCCAGGGGCTTCTAGACGAGTTAAAACCATGTTGTAATTCCTTTAACTCACTTATGCCAGGTACAACGCACATTTCACAGTCCATTTATTTGTTTTGCTTAAGCTCTCAAAAGCTGATGTCAAGAAACTTGTGTAAGAGATAATGTTTTGCCAATGTTTTAATTATAAGATCGTTATAATTGTTTTTCACTACATGTTTCATCCCCTCACATGAAGAAAATGCCTCCCCTGATGTAGAATAATTTAAAGTCAAGAAAGTCTAGTCAAGAACATTTTTCTCACCACATTAGCAAGTATATTGTTGCTTAAACTAAGACTATTTTGACGAGATTTAAGGAATATCTAGAGGGACTGTGTTTGCAGTGAAAACATTCTTCTCTGCACTTTGCTTTGTTGTCTTGGTTGTAGACATTTTTTACGGTAAAGTTCATCCTGTACAAACCCATCCTCTTTCCTGTCTGCACTTTAAATAGAAAAACAATAAAACTTTTATTAAATTTAAATGATTTTTATTCTTTACTAAGACGATCTTCAATTATGTGAGCATGCATCCTCCTAGCCCTCTCTACTGTAGTTCACTTCTTGATAATACTAAAGGTGGATACTGTTAAGAAAAGTTGTTTTTGTTACTAGCATTTTTTTCTTTCCCCTGACTGAGATAAAAGAACACATTAAAGAAGATGTGTTGTGTTGAAATATACACAGATTGTTTTTACACAGTACAGCTTCTACAGTTTTGTACATTTTTAAAAAGGTTCATGTAAATATGTAGAACCAAAAGAATACCTGGGAGGAAAAAAAAACAAAAAAAACAAGTTTGTATCTGTCAGAGAGGCAAAGGAATAAAGAGAGAGAAGACAATTGAAACGAGGATTATAGACAGAGAAGCATTTTTTACCTCCAGCTGCTCAGGTACTGTATATAAGACAGTGTGAAGAAATGGGCTTGGTGACCCGTGTCCCCCACCTTTCAAATCCCATCTCCTTCAATGAAATCAGGTGTCAAAGTTTGCAGAGGATGTAGTGAAAACAAGCCAAACTCAATAACGGCTGGAGCTGTCACAGCTATAGAAAGGGCCAATAAAATAACCTAATAAACAAGAAAGAGTTGTCGTCAACGTGGTGCAGCTGCCGGTGTGGACAGCAGGGCAGCAATGTCTGACAGTGGCATTTGTGCATGACATTGGGAACAAGTAGTAAATATATAAGGTGCATGTTTAACAATTTGGAAAGCAGCATGAAAAGTGCAACATTAGCAACAAATGGAGTGGTTGCTTTATTATATACATAATATATACATAATGGTCATGAATAGTGTAATCTAGCAAATATCAACGTGTATAATTTTGATATATCAAATCATAGGATTAAGATTTTAAGATGAAATCAGTATGAACTTTCATAATTTCACCCTCATATCAGTATGAATGATAGATCATAACTAAGATTCCTCTTTGTGCCTATATAAAATAAAAATCCATTTCATTGTATACTTGTGTCAAATGTAAGAAAGAAGCAGGTTTATTAAATGGATGGATGACTATTTAGTTTGCATAAAACCTTTTATATGCAGCAAAACCAACATCAACTTAACCAAGGACACAACATAGCACAAAACACAAAAACCAAACTGTTAAATTAGAGTTTAAATTTTATGTCAGTTTGAATGTGGCAGAAACCTTGTTTTAAGGTTAGAAAAAAATGACTCCTGTTACTTACCAAACAAAGAGAAAACCAGTATCTACTAGAACTAGAGAAGATTGAGGCATAGTTGTATGTTGATGCCTGCAAGACATGAACCTGACCCCGTTCCACTTGAATTTATGGGAGTTTGTTGGTACACAAAATGTTGAGGAGAGGAATTTTTCTGGGATTTGGGTAGAGTTATTTACAACATTTGTGTTGCACAGTCAAATGGCAGTTTTGGAATTATTTACTCCTGAAAAAACATGTCAGATTTTGTGTGGGACATGACTGTGATGGTTGCTGGGATAAAGGCATGCAGGTTATGCAACTAAGTGGAAGAGTGAGTGAAACCTTTTTTTTTTTTTTGTCAATTCTATTTTCTATCCCCATGTTACAAGGTCAAACTTTACTATACCATATATACTGCCTGGTTATAAAATGGTTTAGATCACCATAGCTAAATTTCACAGCCAAGATAACTTTAACTGTAGTTTCTTTTTCTTTTTTCCGGTTAAAAAAGAAAAAAAGAAAAAAGTAAAATTATATAAAAGCAACAAATGGTATTATTGACATGGACTATTGACTGATGGCACAGCCAATGGCTAGATATCATCATAGTGGGATGCAGTGATGAGTTTGACTACAGAAAGGAGGTGGAATAGGTGTTGAACTGGTGCAGAGAAAACAACCTCTGCATCAATGTCAAAAAAGCCAAGAAATGGTGTGGGCCTTCAGGAGAGGCATATACCCCCCTCCTTCCCTGTACATAGGAGGAGCTCACATGGAAGTGGTCTCCGGCTACAGAGACCTGTGTGTACACCTGAGGGCCTCACCTGGACCTTCAGCACTTCCTTCTTGGTCAGAAAAGACTCACCAGCACCTCTACTACTTCCTTAAGCTGCAGTGCGCTGGACTGGGAAGCTCAGTCTTGAGGAGCTTCTACTGCTGTGTGGTGGAGTGTTTTCAGCACCTGCATCACCGTGTGCCACGGCAGCTGTTCTGCTGCTGAGGGTGGTGAAGGCTGCACAGAGGACTGTGGGGACATTTCACAAGCAGATGTAGGAAGAGGGCCATCTGCATCATGAAGAACCCCACCCACCCCACCACAAGACTCTTTGACCTCCTCCTTTTGGGCAGGTGGCTGCAGAGCTTCCGGACAAAGAGCAACAGGCTTAAGAACAGTTTCTTTCCACAGATTGCTGAACTGTGGTAGGGCTCTGTATACCAGTTAGTCCTCAATTCAGCTCTGGCAGTGCTCAGTTTGGATGACAGCTAAAATTGCTGGCATGTTTAAAAGATGTTAAATCATGACAGACGTGCATTGAATTCATTTTGAAACTTCTTAGTAACAGATTCAAAATCCAGAAAAGGAATGCAATCTCCATTTTGTAGGCAGTGGCTTTGTTTTGACCCAAAAACAGATGGATTTGCTAGTAATTAGGTAGTCTGATTCTGTTCCAACCATTTGTCCGGTACACAAGCACAAGCAGACATGTCTGTCAAACAGCCCGTAAGCAAATGTATTCCCTTCATCCCGCTGCTGTTCAAAATGTCCATACTCAAACAGTGCCAGTGCATTTAATAATAATACTAATAATCAATTTTATATAAGGCTTTACAGGACACGCAAAGATGCTTTACAATACCACAGAAGAGAATACAGTAGAATGACTGTTAAAAACTATGGGAATGCCAGGTTGAAAAGGTGGGTTTTGACAAGTGATTTAAAGGTCTGGAGTGAGTCTATGATGTGGAGTGGAAGGGAATTCCAGCGGGTAGGGGCAGTGGCAGTGAAGGCTCTGTCCCCCCCAAGGTTTGATGTTTGGTCCTTGTGGTAGGTGTCAGAAAGTTGGAATCAGAGATCAAAGACATCAGGCAGAGGAATGGTGGTGCAGGAGGTCAGCGAGATAGGGGAAGGCAAGATTATTTAGGGCTTTGTTGGTGGTGTGGAGGAGTTTGAACTGAATACAGTATTGGACAGGGAGCCAGTGCACATGACAGAGGACAGGAGTGATATGGTCTCTGGGAAGAGTTCAGGCGAGTAACTGGGCAACGGAATTCTGTATGTATTGCAGCATTTGTAGGCCGTTTGTGGGAAATCCATAAAAAAAATGCTATTACAATAATCGAGTGTGGAGGTTACGAAGGCGTGAATGTCTATTTCTGCAGTGGAAAAAAGAGAGAGAGAGAGAGAGAGGTACGAAGATGGGCAGTGTTCCAGAGGTAGAAAAATCATGTCCTGGTGATGTTCTTGATGTTAGATTCAAAAGAGGGAATAGAGTCCATTATGATACCAAAGTTGCACATTGAGGAGGAGGTTGTGACATTATGACCATTGACAAGAAGGGAGGGTGAAGTCTTTAGTGAAAATAAATGAAATTTGGGTCCAACAATGATGATTTCTTCTTTGCTGTTAAATTTTACAAAGTTTTACAAAGTCTATCCAGGTTTTGATGTCAAGACAGTTTGCAATGAAGAAGATAATGACTTGGGTGGTGGATTTAGCAGAGCACTTGACGGTTGTCAGTGTAGCAGTGAAAGTGAAGACCAAGGTGGTGTATAATGTGACCAAGAGGTAGCAATATAGAGGATAAAGCAGAGGGGACTGAGCTCTGAGCCTTGAGGGACTTCTGACTGTTTCAGTGCTGTGGTTGTTACGGAAGCCAGATTGGAATTTTTTGAAAAAACGTCCAGGACTGAAGATGCTGCTGAAGTTGCATAATAACAAAGCATTTCAGTATTTTGGAGTGCAGCGGTAGAGTGGAGATGGGTCTGAAATTATCCAGGTTGCCAGGGTCCAAGCCAGGAATTTTCAGAATGGGAGTGATCGTTGCAAGTTTGAGTGAAGGTGGGTTAGAGCCAGTGCTGAGGGAAGTGTTGATTATGATGGTGATAAGTGGGGTGAGACAGGGGAGACGGGCTTTGATGATGGGCTATAGAATGGGGTCCACGTGGGAGGTAGTGAGTTTCATGGTGATGATGAGTTTGGAGACTTCCGAAAGAGATGAGATAAGAAGAATGACAAACTATGACTGACAAGTATCTGATTGAGTTCTAGTTCAGAGGAGTTGGGGGAGGAAGGGAAGACAGGTTGTCTATTGTTTCAAATTTTTAGTGAAAAAAAGGGTTTAAATGTTGCAGCATTTGTCTGTGGTGAAGGTGGCTGTAATATTGTCCTTAGGTTTTGTTAGTGTCTTGAAGGTGGAAAACAAGGCATGCGGATTTGATGAGTTGAAGTGGACCAGTACTTTCAGAGTAGAACTTAGAGTGAGCATTGCTGAGTGGAGTCTTACCGTTTGAGTTACTGCCATTCAGTGGTTGCAGTTTACTTGAAACCACCAGAAATAGTCGTCAGCAGTGGCTCAGCCTCCATACGCAACACCTCCTGAAAACGAAGTACAAATGACTTCACCATCAACAGTAGAAACAGCTGCTGCCTTTAGTATGAAATTCCCACAAGCCTTGTGGTCAGTGTGTGTAAGTTTTCAGTCATGGAAATTATTAGATGTACTTTAGATCCTACAAACCACTTTCGAGGTAGAACTTATAAAACCAACATTTTACCTGGCTTTGTATGTAAACAACTGGAAGGCAGAATAGGGGGACATTTTTGTAACTCCTCTGTTCCACCTAGGGAGACAGTAACAGTGGTGAAACAAAGTGTAGACAAACTGAACAAAAGTAAGCAGGCATCACAGAACAAGCTACCCTTAGCATACTAATTTAGTCCTGTCACTCAGCTGCTCCAGCAATGCAGAGACGCTCTGTTAACGATCACACATGGATGCTGCTCTGTGCCGTTATTTTCTGGTCTGTGAGAATTAACCAAGGGGGACATTGGTTGTTTGACGAAGGTTTTTGTCTAAATGTCTTGGAACTGAGATGACGGTTTAGTAAGTCATATTGTATAACCTGACTTATAGTATTCATTTCAGTTTCATTATACACCGTTTCCCATAAAGTTGAAATAAAACATTTTTTACCTCTTCTCATTGTGACGGTTGTGGAGGCTCTGTGGTATTTTTTCCCCTCCCCTTCGTTGTGGTACAGACCAGGTGGATGGCAGGGGCGTGGCCAGCCATTTTCGGACACCTGCACTCAATCCCCTCGTCAGCCTCAGGCCTATTTACCAGGCCTTCTCACCACTCCTGGTTGCCAGGAGATTTCCGTCCGAATAGCCGGGCCGAGCCGAGCCGAGCCGAGCCGAGCCGGGCCAAGTTAAGTTCTGCTTTGGGGATTGTTAAGCCAAGTCAAGCCAAGCCACGTTCCGCTTTGGGGATTGTCGAGTCAAGCCTAGCCAAGCCAAGTTCCGCTTTGGGGATTGTCGAGTCAAGCCTAGCCAAGTCAAGTTTCCGCTTTGGGGATTGTCGAGTCAAGCCTAGCCAAGCCAAGCCCAGCCAAGTCAAGCCAAGCCACGTTCCGCTTTGGGGATTGTCGAGTCAAGCCTAGCCAAGCCAAGCCACATTCCGCTTTGGGGATTGTCGAGTCAAGCCAAGTCAAGCCAAGCCAAGTTCCGCTTTGGGGATTGTCAAGTCAAGCCTAGCCAAGTCAAGTTTCCGCTTTGGGGATTGTCGAGTCAAGCCTAGCCAAGCCAAGTCCAGCCAAGTCAAGCCAAGCCACGTTCCGCTTTGGGGATTGTCAAGTCAAGCCTAGCCAAGTCAAGTTTCCGCTTTGGGGATTGTCAAGTCAAGCTCTGCTTCGGGGATGCTACGTCTGCCAAGCCTGGTTCCTGCCTTGTTCTGTGTTCCATGTTGGGAAAATAAATAATTTTCTACCTTCCTTGGCTCTCTGCTCTGGGGTTCTGTTCAGTCGATCCTTGACACTCATGAAATGACCAAATAAATACAGGAATAAAAAAATAATGGAACGTTCCTAAAAAAAACAAGTTAGTTCCAACCATTTAGGCAACAATGTGTTTATACTAGTGTTAATCGATTGCCATTTATAATTACAGTTAAATCTTAAGGTTTTGATCATAAACATGTGATTAATGGCATCAATTATGTTTTTCTATGTTCTTTTTACCTTAAAGACTTTTTGCAAATTGCAATGACTAATGTCCAACATAACAAATGAACATATTTACAGCCTGGTTCAATAAAACTGCTTTGGTTTATAATGTTTTATTTCACATCCATGACAACTCTGATGGCAGTTAATGGTTTTTATACCATTTATCACCTGAATTTATATAAAGCAAACTTTTTTTTTCCTGACATGGGTCAGCTGAAGAAGCAGGCAGCCAAGATAACTTTGACTGACATTTGGTGGGCGCATTCCTGTCAGCTTCCTGGGCAACATGGCCGTGGTCAGTATGAGGAAAAGTATATATTTTATTTTATTTTCCTCCTGTATTTTCCAGTCTATGGAAAAAAAAAAAAAGAGGGTTCAAAGCTGCCCTTCAGAAAACCAATAGGTCACGGGACCGATGCTTAGAACATTGTATTTATCAGCATATTACAGCTGAATCGCTTCTTGATAAGTCGTATTTCCTGAAAGGTGCGTTTTTCTCACGTTACAATAAAATTAAAATATAATTTGCGTTAAACACAATTTCAGTTAATGCACTAATGCATATACATCTATTCCTTATTTTATTTACCACACACACACACACACACACCCCAACAGTTTAAATTTATCATTCCTGTTTACTATGTATTGTTTTTATGTTTTTTTGTAAGAATTTTAATTTTAATCATGCCAATGAAGAGTGTTTTTCTTTTTTTTGTTTCCCACCAAGACCAGTAGGGCAGATTCCCATTTTCATTACACGGACTAGCCTAATTTGCAGATGGAACAAAGGCCTAAAAATAAAGCATACTTTTTTATTCTGACTTTCCAAGAAAGAAAAAAAAAAATCATTGTGCTCCTATGAATAAAGAGGCAAGGGAGCAACATTTACTGTGAGGGAGAGGAAGCACCTTGTGCTGAGCATTTTATGGAGGATTAAGCCTGCACCCATCTAGAGTCTACCATGTCGCTAATATTTCAAACCACAGGTTGCCCCTTTCAGGTTTCAGCGGAATAATGGGGAAGAAGGTAAATCATCCCAAATACAGACAGCAAAAATAGCTTTTCTATGTGCTTGTGCGAGAGCATTTCTACAAATGCCTTCCTCCCCAAGGTGAGTGTACAAGAGGTAGAAGTTAGACAAGTATTTTCAGAAAGCTGACAGCTAAAAAAAATATTAACAGTGTTGAAACAGTTAAAAACAGTATGGAAAGCAGTGTACCATGTAATGTAGTCAGCTGCATCAAGTAGGAGAGCTGGCTTTAAGATTTTACTTTATTATTGTCACACACACACACACACACACACACACACACACACACACACACATATATTACATGATTTCAATGGTGACTTCATGTTCTACATGCTGAGAATCTTAGAAATATAATTAGGATTTGAAACACAACATGAACATATTGTGGTGAACTGAAGTAGTCAGAATTACTTGGAGTTGCCTTTATTTGATTACATTATGAGCTAACTCTTGCTCACAAATTATATTCAAGTTGAGTCATTAATTATGGGCTTAGATCAATCATTACACTGTTGTTTTAGCCACTAGTCTAATTTCAGCAGTAGGACAGGGTTAGGGATGGTGAGGAAGAGGCAAAGGATGACACCGCAAGACCATAATGAGTTGTGTCTTCCTCATTAATCAATGCCTTCCACACAATTTGCTGTCTGTGAATCGGGACTGACCTGTCTCAAGGGTCACTTGCCAATTTTCAGCTGCAGTCAGAGCGCGTTGCACCGAGCTGTGTGCTTAGACCCAGTGTTTCTTTTGAGTGATTTCATCCTTAAGATCATAGTTGCCACATTCCGCTCTATGTGACGGTGATATATTTTTCACGAAAAGCACTCCTACACGACTGCTGGGATTTTCTTCACATTTCTTCCTTTAATTTACCACTGCTAAAAGGTGGCTATGTAGGCAGAAGATGATCATGTTGTATTTTATAGTTCTGTTCATTTATGTGTAGAGTCATTCCCTATGCAAAAACATGGAAAGGGCTGTTCGTGCAACCAAAAAAGAAAAATACATTTCTCAAGAAAAATCAGAAGCATGCCAAAAAAAAAAGGAGTTGCAGACTAGCTACAATAGCTTTAAGCCTATTAAAAAAAAAAAAAAAAAAAAAGAAAAGAAAAGATAAGGGTAATTTGGTCTGAACACATTCCAGGACACATTTGGAGATTGTCTGGGACCCTAGAGTCTTGTGTCTACAAGTATTTTGTAGTCCAAATAGAAAAGCATCCAGGGATAAATTAAAGGACCACCTAATAAACTAATATTGCCTTGGGTGATAACTTGGGTGATTTTGTACACAAATGACCACAATAAAGCTTTTGTTTTTGTGTTTGTGGTGCATCTTTCCAGAGACTAGACCCAAGTAACTATGCATCTGGTGTATGAATGTAAAAAATGTGTTTACTTGCACACCTATAGAATGGGAGGCTCAAAACACGTTTGTTAAAATCTAGCATGAAAATTATATCCAAACAACCCAAGTGCTGTTGATGCATCTCTGTGCCTTTGTATTAAAGAGGCTTGAAAAAAAAAATAAATAAAAGAGTCAGAACGAAAAAGAGGCAGGGCTCATAGGCCAATGGTATTACTCCAAAACACACAAGAATTTAATAGTAAAAGTGGAAAAAAAACAAATCAGAGCTAGGTCTCTATCAAGCTCAGTTAAAAGAGATGAGCTGAAAAAACTGAACAAAACAAACAAAAAACAAAACAACAGGATTAAAACATTCCAGGGCAAACAAAAACTCATCTGACAAGCGGGACTTTGTGGATTCCTCAGAGCTTCCAGCAAGAAGTTTAATGGGCTGGCAAGGAGTGGAGAGCAGGACCTCAGATATAAACTGGCAGGGTAGACAATGATGAGGATAAGGGTCAGGTGTGTGCCAGCAGCTTAGCCGGATGCTCCGGTCACACAAAAAAAAAAAAAAAAAAAACTGAAAAAAAACCTCAAGGGGTGAAGGTGATAGAAAAGATAAGAAAAGAAAAAAAACAGGGGCAATGCTGCACTACAACTCCGAGTCTGTGATTCAGATAAACTTTCGACTGATTAAGCCAATTCATTTTTTTTTCAAACTCAGCTCAGCCTTGTTTTTATGATATTTTTTAAGCTCTACTACAGTACAAAGTGTTTTACACAGTAATTTCATAATGTCCCACAAGCCTGTAAATAAAAGAATATATATTTATAAACAAACAGAACTGCAAATGGGCAAATATTACAAGTATTAAAATGAACAAAACTAGATAAAAAAAGAAGTCAAGATGATGTTGCTGTGTCTAGTATTACTTCTCAACTGGCACTTCCACAGGCTAGGTCCGTAAAGACTAAATTCCTCGTCTTTCGTTCTTGACCTGGAGATGGAGAACAATGAGATTTAGGCATAATTTGGCCTTTAAGAGATTTTGTTTTTTTTTTTATGAGAAAGAATTTAAAGTTGATTCTAAGTTTTACCGAGAGCCAGTGAGGAGAGGCGTAAACAGGAGAAATGCCATTTCTCTTGGCAGTATCCGCCCATACTCTGGCTGCAACTTTTTGGATCAGTTGAAACATTTTGAGGAAATTAATTAGACGCGCAGCTTAAATGCCATCACAGTAGCCTAGATGTGATGAACGTCTGGACCAGACTGTTTTGAGAACAGATGTTTATTACAATAATGATTTACAGAGGAAAAGTAATTTAGGACAATTTAAAAGAATTAAAAAGACAAACCTTGAGAAACATTTTTTTATTATTAAGAGTTTGATGTCTTTAGAGCTAAAAGTCTTACTTTTGCCTGAAAACTGAGTCATTTAGGTCTATGTCTCCTATATAACTTCAATAACTGATGGTCTCCATTAGTAAATAGGGCTGGGTGTTACTAAAACAAGAATGAAAGAAATGAAGAAATGAAGAAAGAAAACAAAAATGTTTTTTTTTTTTTTATCTCACTGCTTTTTAAACAAATGTTTCCAGTCCAGACCACACTTGTTACTTGTGTGGCATTGTCCATGTGAGTGTTTAAGTTTGTTAGAAAAAGCGTAAAATTCCCCCTCCATGCCATATCTGGAGTGAGGTGTGCTGCCCCAAATGTACCCCTAGGGTCTTAGGGGATCCTAAATCAGACTCAGGACACATTGGGCACATCATATCTCTGACACGGTGTGGGAACACATTGCCATCCAACCAGAAAAGCCGGAGGGGTTGGCTGGGGCGAGGATGGTCTGGGCCTCTGTACTTAGATTTCTGCTCCAACAATTAATGGATGAATGAAAGTTCTACAGTGTGATTTGTACAAGATTCGGAATTCATCCAGTCTGTAAACATTATAGGTTAGAAAACTGCCAGCTCAAAAAATAGATTTGTTTCTATTCTGCTTGCCTCGTTTCAATAAACCGTAAGTTGGTTGAAGTTGGCCAAAATGAAGACATTTGTATTGTGCAGATGGTATGATGCAAAATGTTTCTTATGATGCAGCAGCATGAATATATTGAGGGGGTTAAACAAATGTATTCAGCTTTTTTTTGGTAATACAATGCATTTGTATAAGAAAGATGATACCTCAAATGCCATTTAAGGGTACACATCTACCAACTTGTACCACCATTAGGAAAATTCAGTTATTAGCAGCAGTAACAGATATATCACAGGTATGACATGTTACAGCTGAAAACATGACATCTCCTCAATAGCTACAAATATTTGTTTCCACCTGAGAGCTGTGAGTGTTCTTGTTGCATTTTGAATTTAAAAAAATAAATAAAAATAAATAAATAAATAAAATTAAAATGTCTTCCTCTGCCAGTGTAAATGATGGAGATATATATATATATATATATATATATATATATATATACATATATATACATACACATACACACACACACACACACACATATATATATATACACACACACATATCTCAATCTGTCCTTAGCAAGTAAACATTTCCACTAAAGGTGCTCTGATGGAAGAGTGTGACAAATGTGAATAAATAAAGCAAACATCACGTCCCTTATGTTCTAATTTTGCTAATGTTCCACAGATATACAATTGTAAATAGCCCAATTATTGTATAGGGGAAACTGCTTCTGCAACATATTTTAGTTCATTTTTGTCTATACAAACTGATAATAAATCCCATTATCTATGCAACAACACACATCTACACAGCATTTACAGCCAACGGGCAACTCTTTTGTAATAATGCACTTTTCTTTTTTTTCCCAGTGTCAAAACACCTCTCTATCTTGTTGCTAGCTCTCAACACAAATCAATGAACAAATCAATGAGGTTCATTAAGCTGAAATCCCACAAGATTAAATGTAGTTGCTTGGTCACAAAGAAAACAAAAATACTCCAGCTACTCCATCACTATAACTGGATAGAAAAACAGAGCAACACAGGAGCAGCCTGGCTTTCCACTAATGGATTTTGTCGTACCTTAGAAGACTATGGCAGGCGCAACAGACTTAATTCTGTTCTCCTTCAGTGAGTGAATTTTTTTTTTTTTTTTTTTTAAACCCTTAAGCATTTTGTTTGGATACTCTTGTTCAGTCCTTCAACTCTAACAAGGAAGGGATATAATATGTGGTTAAATGCTGAGATACAGTTTATGAAGCCTCAGCTGAAACAACATTAAGTGTCAGGATTGAGAAGTTGAGGAGCCAACCGCAAAAGACCAAGGTAAGAAGCAGGAGTAACAAACAAAAAGCCTTTGTCTAAACACCAGGCACAGATGAAGCAACAAATCCAAGGGAGCCAGAAATCCAAAACTATAAAGGCAACCCTACAAATAACAGACGCAAGCATTCAGGAGACAGGAGGAAAGGGACCGGGAATGGGAACATTATATAGACACATACACTGAACCTAAAAGGTTAATGAGACACAGGTGTTAAGAATGAGGATCAGGAGGACCAACAGAGGAAATCAAACAAGAGGCCGCACTGAAAGGGAAAACATTTTCAAGATAAAACAGGAAATGAAGATACAAAACAGAAGTCTAGCAGAAACTATAAGGCAAGCAACACCAAAATTTAACAAAATAGGACAATAAAGGTGACAAACCTCAGTTCAGTGTTCTAGGACCATAACACCATAAAGCAGTGTCATGTTACGATATCACTTTCATTTTCATCTACTATGTTTTAAAAGATGAGGTAAGGTTTCCCACTGGTTGTGGAAAATGAAAAATAATACTTTCATCCGAGTGAACACTTAACACCTCTAACAGTTCTCAATGTAACAGTTCTAAAATAACAATAAGTATTTCCAAATCTTCTCTCTGATAAGAACAAATAATTGCTGGCCTTGAAGCAGAGTGTGACACATCTGTAAAGGCCTGTTCATGTTGTTCACTTTCCATTTGAGAGGGAAAATCATCACCTTTGAATAATGATGGACCTTAAATAATTAAAATTTGTCAATTCATTTCAACATCAAGGTGAGAATTTTCAATTATTCTTTATGTTTCAGGGTGTTTTAATATTTTGTTTTATGCTAAAACTGCCTAAGTAATGACTTGTTAAAAGGCCTAACGGCATATATGACCGATAAGTGAAATGATTGTCAGCTTGTACAGCATGCAGCTGGGGTTGTTGAAGGCTGACGTTTTTTTTTTTTTTAAAGCTAAATAATGGTACTGAGGCTAGCCAAGAAATGTAGATGTATGTATGTATACTATATCCCCCTTTGTACTTGTTTTTGAGCTTTAAGGTTTGACACAGTTTTAAAAAAAATCTTAAATAGACAGCAGTTTATAAATACTTTTGTGTGTGAGACTGGACCAAGAAGGAATGTCTTTGTGTGTGTGTGTGTGTGTGTGTGTGTGTGTGTATGTGTGTGTGTGTGTGTGTGTGTGTGTGTGTGTGTGTGTGTGTGTATGTGTGTGTGTTTAAGTTAGAGTTCCCTCCCTCATGAACATGACCCTGAGATACTTGAACTCCCCATGAGGACATTCAGCCCTTTTCTGACTGAGCTCATTCTTCACATTCTGCTATGAACTGCTTCTCGCTCGATGACGTAAACAGAATCGAATCATCGCAAAAAGAAGATATGAAATTATTCTGCCCCAGCAGAAACATTGTACATATTGTTAGACAGATAGCAGACAACAAAATGACTCAGTAGGCTTGACTCCAGGTTAAGTGTAATTTACTAAGGTCTTCCAAAAACTGCAATACAACTGAAATTATACCATATATTTCATTCAATGAAATATGCAACACCTAATATGTCTCTCAGTTGATGCAACTCCGCCTGTACAGAGCTCTGGATTGCCTAACAAGCAGGTGTCTTGCCCTCTCCGGGTCGGTGAAGATGTCCTGCATCAAGTGGAGGAGTTTAAGTATCTCGGGGTCTTGTTTCACGAGTGAGGGAAAGATGGAGTGTGAGATTGACAGATGGATTAGTGCAGTGTCTGGAGTTAGTCGGTCGATGTTCTGGACCGTCATGGTAAAGAAGGAGCTGAGTTGCAATGCGAAGCTCTCGATTTACCAGTCAATCTACGCTCCCACCCTCACCTATGGCCATGAACTTTGGGTAATGACCAAAAGGACAAGATCGCAGATACAAGTGGCCAAAATGAGTTTCCTCCTCAGGGTGGCTGGGTGCTCCCTTGAATAGAGTAAGGAGCTCAATCCTTCACATCAAGAGAAGTCAGCTGAGGTGGCTTGGGTATCTGTATAGGATGCCTCCTGGGTGCCTCCCTAGGGACATGTTACATGCATGTCCCTCCGGGAGGAGACCCCGGGGAAGACCCAGGACACACTGGAGAGACTATGTCTCTTTGCTGGCCTGGGAACACCTCGGGGTTCCCCCGGAAGAGCTGGAGAAAATGTCTGGGGTGAGGGAGGTCTGGGCATCCTTGCTTAGATTTCCTCCCCCGCAACCCAGCCCTGGATAAGCAGATGAAGATGGATGGATGGATGGAAAACTGTTCTGTTTGAGAAAAACTGATATTTGAAATTCATTTTGGGAACCTGGATATCTTGTTATTTTGACTAAAGAGGAAAGAGTTAACCATCAGTCCTCAGTTCAATAGACTGATGATCATATGGAAGAGAATCTATGCCTGTTGAAGGAAAGGAAATAGTAGTGCTAAGCAATACATACAGGTTTTAAAACAACAGGCGATCCATCCAGACACTAGTTTTTTCAGAGAAGGCCTTTAATTTTTATGTAGGATAAATACAAAACCAAATACTGCATCCATTACAAAATCGTGGCTAGGACCCAGATCATTAACATTTGGCTCATTTTGAAATAAACATTTGGCTCATTTTGAAATAAAAAACACAACATAGAAGCCTATTAAACAAATCCTATCAGACTTGAAAGGAAAAACATTTATCTCATAAAACTGCAATAAATAAATACATTTTAAAAGAGAGAAAAAGGGAAAGGAAGGAAAATAGAAATAGATAGAAATAGATAGATAGAATAGACCTGAGAATCTTAGTTTGCTCAACTTTTAGATATATTGGTGGGTTTTTTTGGATCAAAGTAAAAGAAACATTCTTGCTAGCTTACTTTTCAAATTCCCATATTATGAAAAAGTGGTGTAACATAAAAATCTCAGTTTTTGTAGTATTGATTCAAGTCCCTAGTCAACTAAACTTGCCCTTTTTCTTTTATATCTGAAAATTGAGATTTAGAGTATTTCTCCACTTTTGGAGGAAAGTGGATGCAGAGAAACATGATTTTTCTATGCACTGAATATTGCAACAGTAAGCTGTTTATTCTGCAGCTGCTTTTAATCCTGCAGAAATGTTCAGAAGAATGCCATAATAGAATGACAACACCCAAATGGATGATAAATGCTAAATAAAGACTACAACTTCTGGTGCAGCTTTTAAAGCTGTTACCCTCTTTGAGGTAAGTAGTAAGCAGGGACATGTCAATACACCTCAGACATAGATGCATGTGTTACAAATATGGTATAAATAGCACAGAGTGAGTGAGTACTTCACTGAAACTCTTTAAATAGCTCCATCTGTTATCAGTCAAGACTTGGTGAGAGAATCCCAATGTATTTCACACCTAAGGTTAAAACACATCCAATGATGTATCATTTAATGTCATTTCATAGATAAATAGAGGAATCTGCCCAATTATGAGTCTTATGAACAATTAAAGTACAAAGCTCACCAGTGCAATTATCTAGTTGGCTAAATACCATTAAAAAAGCAATCATAGTTATTATAGTTCTTTGGTTATTATATGCAAGCAGCCCACAAATCTTGATTTCAGAGATAATTGTGAGTAATGTATTGAAATACATGTGCATCAAAGCACAAGCAAGGGCCACTTTTCTCTACCCCCAGGGTTAAGCAGTCCTCTGCCACCTGGATGGTTGGTGTTTAAATCCATATGAAGTCCACATCTCAAAGCACATTAGGATTTTATAAATAGTGCCTTATTAGCTTATCTATGTATGGATTTGTATAATGTATAAAAAGCACTGCTATGACTACAGAAAACTGTATAGACAAAAGCTTTATGAACATAAATGTGAATGAGTGAATGTGTCCTGTGTAAAACCGCTAAAAGTGGTTCAAAACACACAGACACACACACACAAAAAAAAAAATGCTTAAAAAGGCAGTTCAATAACACGTTCTTATATTTAGTACAAACACTACAGTCAGAAAGAAAAAAAAAAGATTTACAACAGAAGGAATAGGCCTGAATAGTTGCATATCTGGACACTTGTTCATTAGTTGAACATGTAGTTTTCAATTCGGGTATGACAGTCTTTTATTCTTTCCTTCTTTATCTTTCACAGCCAATTGCAAAGTACACATGCTCACTCACTAGCAGCCATCAGTGTCACCTGCAGTAATGCTTCAGTTGACTTAAAGCTGTTAAAAGGAACACAACATGCCAAAGACCTCATCTGAGTGACAACAATTTAATAATGTGAGCGATGACGAGAGGAAGTCTGTAAATATATGGTTGTAATCTGAAGTACTGCGGTGGAACGATGGCCATGAAAAATCACCTGCATGCTGTAAGTAGCTGACTGTATTTCTGTGCGAAGGTATATATATGAGGGAATATATATTCATGTACGTTTTATAATCTTAATGATACAATATTGTCTGCACTTATCTCTGGATCACACCTAGAGACCCTGGGAAAGTCTTCCCAAGGTGCAACCTCCCATCTGTCTTTTGTTTGGCAGCCCCAAGTGCCAGCCATCTAACCAGATCGAGGCTTATGTGGAACTAAGATTCGTTGCAGTCACTCGACTGACCGATAGATGCTGGCTCCAAAGTGAGCCAGTCTCCATTGACCCCCATGTTAAAGTGTCCAACTTTAGAGCAGAAGTAAACACATGCCCTGCTGCTTCGGCTCCCGGGCATGTGTATCTGCGGCCGGTGGGTGGTGGCGGTCCCGGCCCCCCCTGGGCTGGTCGCGCTGCTCTGGCTTCCTCTTTCCTTCTTCCCTCCCGCCTTCCGCCTGCCCCACCCTCTTTGCCTGTCCGGCACCGTGGCTACTGGAGTTCGGTGTCGCTGTCGCGTCGCCGGGGCGCGTGGCGGGGGCCGATGCATTGGCGGGCCACCGGCGACACTGTTTCTTGCCCGTCGGGGTTCGCTATGTTTGGAGGTCGGGGGATCTGGGGGCATCTCGTGGCTTTGTTTCCTTGAGCCTGCTGGGTCTCCAGCTGGTAATGGTCTGTACTAAGGGAGGGTGTGGGATCGGCGGCCTCAGATTCCTCCCTCCCCTCCTGCTGGCTGCGGCCGCGGCCGTGGGGGGCTGGGGTGGCCCAGGGCTGGGGGGAAGGTTGGGGCGCTGACCGATGACGATAGGAACCAACAACGGAATTGTAAGAATAACTATTTAAAGGAGGAAGTGTTTAAATGACTTAATATTATTAGTTTTGTAATTAACAAATGTATTATTATTATTATTATTATTATATTCTTGTATGTATTTATGTGCAAATAAGTGAGTTTATATACATAGATGCATGTTTATATGTGTGTGTGTATGGGTGTGTGTATGTGTGTGTGTGTGTATGGGTGTGTGTGCGAGCGTGTATGTGTAGGTATTGGTGTGTATATGTGTGTGTGTAGTTATATACGTGAGTGTGTTTGTGTATATATGTGTGTGAATGTATGTGATATGTATGTATGTATGTATGTATGTATGAATAGCTGTGTGTGTGTGTACGGGCGCGTGTGTGTGTAGTTATATACGTGAGTGTGGTTGTGTATATATGCATGAATGTATGTGTTATATATGTATGTATGAATAGCTGTGTGTGTGTGTGTGTGTGTGTGTGTGTGTGTGTGTGTGTGTGTGTGTGTGTGTGTACATGTTTATGTATTTGTGTATGTGTATCCAGGTTTGTGTCCCTATGTGCATATATCTATTTAGGTGTATGTGGATACATGCAAGTGCATGCAAGTGGGTGTATATACTTATATGGATGATGTGCATGGATGTATGTATGTATGTATGTATGTATGTATGTATGTATGTATGTATGTATGAATATGAGTTGCATGAGTGTAAGTAAATGATTACGGGGAAATGTATTGTGACATGAACATGCAAAGTGTATGCATATACGGATATACTATATGCAATGATTTAAAGGTATGTGTATGTATATCATATGAATAGCTACTTATATATATGGTCATGTCATGGTCATGTTCTGGGTCTCTGAAAAGCGCCTAGAGACAACTTGTGTTGTAATAGACGCTATATAAATAAAATTGAATTGAATTGAAATTGAATACACATATATATATATATATGTGTGTATTGTCAATTAGGCACATGTGTACATGCATGTATCAATGTATATTTGTATGTATGTATAATCATGTACATGTGCTTATGTATCTTACACCTATGCATATCAAAACTCTTAGATGTCCACACATTAATCCACGGTTTATTTTCATTGATTGTATGAATATGCGTGTGTGTGTGTGTGTGTGTGTGTGTGTGTGTGTGTGTGTGTGTGTGTGTGTGTATGTCTATGGATTATTTATCTATCTTTCCTGTTTATGACTTAATTTTGATATATGTGGACATGTATGAGTATTTAAATACTTCTATGCCTATTATATATATGACTTTTCAATACTGCCAACTCCCCCCAAACGCTTAAACGCTCAGACATGTGATTGTAAATAGAAAACTCCTCCCCCTTTTCTCTGTTTTTTTTTTTTTTTTTGTTGTTTTGTCGCTTATAACACCTGATTGTCCTGTGTCCACCTTTTACTCTTAAACAACACATTATAAACTCTTCTTGACACATATTACAACACAGACACCAGACTGCACCACCACTGTCTCGTCTCTCTCTCCTCCTCTCTTTCTCTCCACTCTCCACACCCGGTGACTCTAGCCCTCCTCTGCAGAATATTTATACCCCTCTTTCTGACTCTTTCTTTACTTTTATCTTGTTTGATTTCTCCAGGGATCAATAAAAATATAGTTTGACTGTTATGAGGGCTGGTGAAGGTTGCACACTCGCACACACCCACCCACACACACACACAAAACACCCTTGGTTACCAGATTAAAATGCATATATACAACTCCGGTTATACAAACATGGTATCAACCATAAATATATGTGCAAACAAGGGCAAGAAAAAAAAGAAAAAAAAAAAAAAAAAAGGAAACATATTTACACCCTGGTTCAAAAAATCATTTCTGTCTTAAACTGTGGATTTTACACTCATGACACCTCTGCCAGGGGTGAATTTTTTGTATCACACCAGGGGAATTTATAGAGAAGCAATACATTTATTTCTAATATGATTGACTGACAGTCAGCTCAGCCAATGGTTAGCCACTATCACTTCCTCATCCATAATTGTCACGCTACCTTGCCTAGTGAAGCAAGCACCCATTTCTATTAACCCAGTGTTGGCTAAACGTGATGGTCATTTTTGATTTCGCCGACGAGCCAGCATGTTAAACAATATATTCCGTTGTTAATGTCTGACGGCAGCTCTGGAGATATGTCAGCAGGATTCGGCAGAAAGGAGCTGGGAGCAAGCTAACTTTGATTGTTACGGGGTGGACGTGTTCCCATCGGCTTCTGGAGCAACAATCGCTGCGCCCCGTATGAAGAAAAACTGACTTCAAAACCGGTCTTCAGAAACCAATGGGTCACATTCCCTAATGCTTCGTCTATTGTTTTATATGTCTATGGACTGCCTTAACAAGTTGGGCCTGGCTGCAAGCAAGCCTCCTCTTATGCCCCTTATTTTCCACCGAGCAGTTCGGTACGATCGGGAACGGTCTGGTGCAGTATTTTGTGTGTTACCATTATATAAGAGTCCCACACAACCGAACCATACCGTACCATTTCTGGGCTCTGTTAAGTTGTAGGTCCATGGAAAAATTGTATGGTATGGTAAGGTAAGGGCGGGGCTACAAGCATCACATGATACAATCTGTTGATTGGCGGACAGAAAAACGTCACTACCCACAACAAAAGCAAGTGCGAAACAAACACTCAACCTAAACAGTCAACGTTGGAAAATAGGAAAAAGATGCCTGCAGACAACAGTAAGGTCTGTGTTTCTCATGCCTGCAACCTTCTCTCACACAATGTGGCATGGATTTACATACTGAATACCGATAGCCTCATAAACAGCTCTTTGACTGATATGTATATGTTCAGTGTTTACAGTTAAAGCACCATTGCTGAAGATAGTTTGAGAAGGATTTATTGGAATACTCAGGTTTTTGTATTATGTTGACGAGTACGTAGAAGTACTAGAACTTTGGATATGCGGATGTATGCATTAGATGATCAAATAAGGTATATATAGGCCTCAGTGGAGGATAAAGGGTTAGGCAACCCTAACACTCTCTGTTTGTGAGTTATTTGTACCGTGGTGCAATTGTCTGAAAATCAATGTTGTTCATACTGTAGCTGTGTTAATTTTATGAGTTTTCTTTTTTGTGCTGTTTTCTAACTCTAAATTAAGTCTAACATTTCATTATTCTGCCACTGCACTGTAACTTATATATTTTTTTTCTCCTCTTCACTTTTCATATTTTTATTATGTAAAGCACCTTGAATTCCCTTGTTGCTGAAATGTGCTATACAAATAAACTTGCCATGCCTTGAGATTTGTAATGTAACTCTAGTTGACAATATGAAAATTCAATAACAGTGGAGGCTGTTGATAAGACAGTCACAAATTAAGTTGAGAGGGTGAACTGATGTCCATTCAAGCTTTGCTCACAACCAGTGATGAGACATAAGCAGGACTTTCTGCAGTGCTGGATTTTGATAGCCCAGCAGCTTAAGGCTTTATAGTGTCAACATTAAATGGTTGTTTTTGAAATTAGGTTTTCCTTATCTTGACCATTGGTGTTTGTAAGTCATTTTAAGTAAACACTTTCCATGTCATGGTGATTTGTTCTCTAGCAATTCTTTGTGTAAGGTTAGGTTAGTGGGGACTGGCTCATCTTTGGTTTTCAGGGGACCTACATCATTGAGATATTACTGTAAATTTGGAACTGTGTCATAATTAAAAAAAAAATATATATATAAATTGAATAAATGTCCTCAAATGTAACCTTTGCAATTTTAATTTACTAACTGCATATCATAAGAAAGACTTTTTTTTAATTCATAATGATTACAATTACTCTCAAACTTTTATGTAAAGTAAAGCTGTCACTTAATGGTGTAACCATTTGTTTTAACGTGCTGCTTCAATCTTATCTATTTAAGTGCTGATTCTGATGCAGCGCTTGAATATGTACACTTGTAGATTTTATTTTGGTACTACTTCTTCAGTTTAACAGGGACTTCTACAGTGGCTTGTGCACAATGTGAGCCACATCCTGTGAAATATGAGCACAGAAAGAACTGTGAAGTGCTCTGTCTGTAAATCACACGAAAAAGATGACACTGTGTCTTAGAGAACAACATAAGAGTCAAAACTAAAAATCACATTTTGCTGTAAAGCACAAAGCCATACACTGTCCTTAAGTTCAGCTAACATACATCACATTGCAAAGCCATTTATAAACCTGTCAGTGCCCAGACCAACCTCAGCCCGGCTTTCATTACTACTGCTATTTGGGGTTCTTGCTGTACAGTGCCATCTACACAAAATAAGCTTAGGATCAGCTCTTCCGTTAAAAGCAGGAACTTATAGAGGAAACATCCCCACTCAGTGCCCTACATATACCTCATGCTGCAGCCTATAGGGCAAGGAAGTGTAAAACAGAGGTTTGCTGCACTGCAGTGATGTGTGATGAAAGCTTATACAGTAATAGGCCTAGCTCAAGGGTGCAGCTGATATAGTAATGGGGTGGTGTTTGTTCAGATTAGTCAACTCAGAAACAAGATATGGTGAGCAACCATACAAAAGCTGAAAGCAAAGAGTGGTAGACTCATATCCAGTTTAAAACAGAAGACATCCAAAGACTAAGCCTGTTAGCTGCCCTTTCAAACGTGAGAATTATTATTATTTTGACAGTTTAACTCTGTCTCTCTCTGCCTCTCTCTCTCTATCTGTCTCTCCTTCTCTCGCTCTCTCCTTATATATATATATATATATATATATATATATATATATATATATATATATATATATATATATATATATATATATATATATCATTCAGTTTATTTCAGAATGTGGATTAGGACCCCATAACCCATCCCCACCCCACTTTTTTTTATTAGCGGCATAATGGCACAGATACATTGTCAGACCTAATCAGAGCCAAATGAAGAAAAGTAGTGGAGTGAGACTGCAGGAATTGCCTCTCTCTCTCCTTGGCACTGCTGACGGGCCCATGGTAAAATTTCCCAACCCCCTATTTTTTTTCCTTTATATTTATTTTTTTTAAATTTCATCTTCCTGTCTTTCCCAACGTCCATTTCTTTTTTGTGTTGTCCATTTTTAATCCTGTTTTTGTCCTCTCTTAGACTTTCTTGTTTCCTTCACATCTCCTTTTCAATGTGTCTCTTCTTTCTAGCTCTCTCTCCTCCACATCTTCCCCTACTTTCTTTCCTTGGGGATTGCCTGTTTGATATTCTACTTGTGTGGTAGAGGGGCAGGATGGATTAGAGCACGGATAGGCCCCACAAACCACCCTGATCTACAGGACAGCTTTTCAATCACTTCTCCAATGCTGTTTCACCTACATAAATATACCTACAGGGACTGACCGCTGAGCAAGAGGAAAAAGGGGAAAATAAAAGCAGGATCAAAACAAACAGGAATGGACAAAAGTAGACTTTATGAACTGCCACTGCTACGGTGCAAACAGGATGAAATATGCCAGAACCTAAATAACATTTCACACTTCCACTGGATGTGACTATAACTAGTGCAGGTTCTATCTGGAACACAAGCCAGCTCAAAGTGAGACCAATGGCTCGTTTGCACCTGTAATAGCTTCCAGCAGTTTGCGCTTCACAATGGATGGCCTGCATAAGTTTTCCTTTCGCTCGTTTGAAGGAACAAGTATATTTTTGTGCCTACTTGTGTGTCTCTACTCTGTTGTACTTTAATCCTAAAGACTGTTCCCATTTATGTGAAAATTGCAGATCCTTTTCTTGCTCTCTTTTTTCTTTTCTGGTCATTGGATCAATAGGGTGATCTTCCAAGGCCGACATTGGGGGGGCATAATAAAAAGGTTACAAATGAGAGTGTTTAGTCCACTCCACTTTCCTCAGGTACTCAGAGAGTATCGATCCATTGTGGCTCATCAAACTGTTTTGTTGCAAAAGGGACACTTGAACGGTAATCACCTTCAAAGTGTGAGATAATAGGATGGTGTGTAATTGTAACTGCTTTCAAAAAAATCACTAATGATTAATCCTGTCAAAAGACAAAATGGTATTGCTTTTTGTCTGTATGTAATCAGTGGAAACAGCAAAATACTTTCTCCTTTGAGAAGTGTAATGCAGCAAAGCAGCACTCATCACCATTTCAACTGTTCTACTTTTGTTGATTGTAACTATGCAGATTTATGGAATTTGGTTGGTTGGTTATACACAGTTATATTATATGGTCTCTCATACATATATATATATATATATATATATATATATATATATATATATATATATATATATATATATATATATATATGTGTGTGTGTGTGTGTGTGTGTGTGTGTGTGTGTGTGTGTGTCACTGTATCCACTAGTAAAACATGGAGGAGGCCCGTTTTTGTTCTGGGGCTGTTTTGGTAAGATTGTTTTGAACCTGTCAAGGTACAATGAAATCTCAAGACTAACAAGGTGTTTTGAAGCAAAATGTGTTGCCCAGTGTCAGGGAGCTTGGGCTCCATTGCAGGTCATAAAATGGATGAGAACAAAACACTGGCTGATTCAAAAGTGGCCTTCTATGAGTTGTGATCTAAGTCCTATTTAACATCTGTGAAAAATGCCTAAACATGCAGTCTGGAGAAGAAACCCTTTAAACCTGAGACAGCTAGAGCAATTTGCTCATGAGGAATGGACCAAAATACCTGTCTACAGATGAAGAAGTCTCATTGAGAGTTAAAGACATCTCTTGATCGTCTCAATGTGGCCTTACTCTTCCCCAGATCACCGCAAGGCTAGTGAAAGATAGGAGTGAATGACAAAGCAACCTCATGTCCCAAACATATGTAAAAAACCTTAATGTGATGAAAAGATCCTTGTAGAAGTGGTTCAGAACAGGCTTCTCCCAATATAGAGCCTAACATTGTATAAGTGGATATGGGGACATAAACAATACCATTAGTAATTTAATGAACCATTGCTGAAATGTCTTTGAAATACCTTGTATTACTACGTCTGCAAAGAAATAGAAATTTAAAGCAATATTAAAAATCACTCTTGACTTTTTCCTGATTTGTTGTTGTCCTAAACAACCTTACAATTGATACTTACATGAATAATCTATATAAAGTAATTTAGCTTAAATAAAAATTAAAATCATCCAAATAAATGTTTGTACATTTTCAACGTCATCGTACATTAGGCCCGTTGTTCTCATTGTTCTTTTCAATATTTGACCTTCATGTTCAAAGATCCATTAGTTTTCACTGTTACAATGAGTGGTTCAGATTACAAAAAGCATGTTGCCTCTATCAACAATTCTATTTTTATAATAGTAGTTGTTTCTTTAAAATGTCATTGCCTTTGTTCATTTTCTTTGATGTTTCTGTTGAACTTTGCACACTTGACTTGTTCCCTCCATGAAATATGAATTATCCTCACTGGCTTCACAAGACCTTGCATACTTACTCTGCCATGTTACTGCTCACCCACACGCAGGCTCAAAGAGATATATGTATTTATATATTCTCATTGCGGGCCTTGTGATGTTTAAGGGACTTGGCAAAAAGACATTTTATGATGGCACTCAGGAAAAAATAGTATATGTCTAAGACGGGATTCGTTTAAAAAGTTGACAAGGTAATTTAAAAATGTACCTCTACTAAATAGACCACAAATGGACTATATGTTATGAGAACTGTGTCATTGTCATCTCAAGACTGCTTTCTTAACTTTTACATTTTTAGAAAACCTTTTTTTTTTGCAAATCACCAGCTCCATATCAGTGCTTCCAATAGTTGTGCTTTTTCCAAAACACAGTCCACAATGTGCACTCTTTACTTCCAGCACAGCTATGTCAATATAAAACTTTAACAGTGAGGATGCATCTCCTGATGGACTGAACAGAAATGTATTTAAAAAACAATTTTGAAAATATTGGTGAGTCCTCCGTGTGGGTTGGTGGAACCTGTGGCAAATATGGGCTGAAAAGAGTTCTTCAGATTGACACAGGTAAGTGCCATTGCGCAAGGAGGGGTGATGTGTCAATTAAGGTGCATAGAGGAGCAAAGTCTGTCTGTGAGAAGCTCATTAACACCAAGGTCAGTTTCATCAAGCTGCCAAGCTGTCATTATTCTTATAACACCGGCAAGGCTAGAAATATAGAGTTGTGCTGAACAGGTATTCATAAACCATAGGCTTGCATGCAGTTTCTATTACAGATTACAAATGCATATGGGT
This sequence comes from Xenentodon cancila, assembly GCA_014839995.1. NCBI lineage: Eukaryota > Metazoa > Chordata > Actinopteri > Beloniformes > Belonidae > Xenentodon > Xenentodon cancila. The sequence continues at coordinate 16,543,083 of CM026199.1, forward strand.
CACGTAAAAATACAAAACACATTCCTATACAAACCACTACTACCACCTCCACAGTCTCCACACACATATACAGATATCGTATAATATTTGCTCTCCATGAATACCTTGCAGAAAATGAACCAGTTGGCAAGAGAGAGGGACTCAGTTATTGTGGTTCCCCAAAGCTGCGCTGTCCTGAAAGGGGCAATCCCATCCAACTGCCGGCCAATAACCTGCCACAACACAGCATGCAGAGGCAGAGGAGGTACTCCTGTCAGGCATTGTAGAGGCTAAGATAAGTAGGCACATGGCTCCTTACCTGAGCGCAAGCCAGAAGGGAATTGGAAGTAACACTAGAGAAGCCAAGCATCAACAGAACTGTCACCAAAGAAGGCAAGATAAGGCAAACTAATCTGTGCCTTCCCCAGTCAACTATATGAAAGCCTATTACGCAATGCCGCACACATGAATACTGAAATGCTTGGAGATGTGTGACATTAACGGAACACAGAGAGCCTTCACTAAGAACTCAAATGTACAAGTGGAAAAAGACTCCAGAGGTAAACTCAAAGCTAATCTCACAAGTTATAACCAAATGTATTATATACCAAACAGATGGTTTGTCCCCACTGCAGTTCTGCCTAACCCTCTCAGCCAGCTCACTGCAAATAATGGCCATGGATGCCAGCTCCGAAGTGGAGAAAACATCAACCAAGTCCTCTGTGTGGATAAATCAAGCAAGGACTGAGCGAGACATTGACTCACTGATCCACCTCATTAGGATTTACAGCAGTAATATCACAATGTACCCCGAGCTGGATAAATGCAACTGAAATATATAAAAGAGGTGTAAAATGATCACAACAAAGTGGGTCAAACTATTAGAAGATCACAGAGCAGATGTCCAGACCAGCCATTTTCTTGCAGGGTTCCAGGCAGCAAAAAATGTTGGGAGCAGCCAAATACCTAAACAGAGTAAGACAGATCCTAATAACCCATCAATACATATTGCCTGTGAGTAGTCAGGTACCCTGATGATATAGAAACATGGTCGCAGGAGAGATTTTAGCCACTGATATAAAAAAAAGAAAGCTCCTCAGGATGGAGGGTTTCAAATCTAGAACCACAAGACTCTACACAAAGCAGAAGGAATAGTGAGCATCAAAGCCACAATCCAATACAATGAAAAAAAAAAAATATCAGTGATCCAGAATAACAGAGGATGGCCTCCAAAGATGATCTGTTAAGTCTCAGGCAGCAGAAATCCAGTGAAGAGGAAGAACAGAGAAGAAGAAGAGATGGAGGTAGGACCACAGTGGAAAGAGAAACCCACGTGTGGCATGTATCACAAACATATTGTAGAAGCTACTGACGTTGAGAAGTCCTCCCAGTGGCTGGAAGAGGTTAGTCTGAAGGATAGCATGGAGGCATTAATCATAGTAGCACAAGAATAGGTCTTGAGCACATGAGCAGTAGAGACCTGGGTCTGTCACATCAGACAAGACCCCAGCTGCAGACTGTGCAGAGATGCCCCGGAAACAACCTAGTAACAAAAAAAGGAAAAACACACACCAAGTGCTGAAAGAGTAAATAGAAAAGATGTGAAAAGTGAGGGCAACTGTGAAACCTGGTGCCAATGGTATTTAGAGCAGTTGGGGGTGTGATCTCAGAGCTCTCAGAGGCCTGAGAGCTTGGGCCTAAGCTTGAAGAGGGCAACCACCCACAGAGAATAGGTGATGGTGGAGTATATACTCACTATATATAAACACCAGACAAGCATGCACAAACATATTTTTTTTATGTATTTATTAATGTATTTATATGTATTAATGCATTTGTCTGTATAAATGTCCTTATTTATTTCCACTCTCTTTAAAATACAGGAGGATGACTCTCTTAAACCTAAGAAAAATGAAATCCTTATAATTGTAATTGTAAACATCTGTATGGGACAGCCTTATAAAAAAAAGCATTAAACATGTGTTTGTTTCTGAGGTAAGTCACTAAATACTGACTAGTCATGTTGTTCTTAACATTGTGTGGTTTTATGGTGAGAATATGTTATCTTGACATTGACTGACGCAATTAATAAAAACTAGTCTATGATCTGGCAACCAATTAACCAAGCTACTTCAAATAGTCTTTTTTTTTTCTTTGCTCATATCTTCATAAGGAAACTTAAAAGTAAACATGGCTGGTGATTTGATAAAGAAACGAGACTGGCATGGTAAGACTTTTGCACAGCACTACTGTTTATTTTTAAAAAGTTTGTTGATAATGTGATGTGAAATGTGATAAAGAAAACTCAGTTTCGGTGCATTTAACATCTATCTTTACGCCCCACGCCAAGACATGAAGGGGATAAAGAGTTAATTGCCTGAGCAAACCTGAAAGGTTTGTGCCCGAGCGCCTGTTCTCAGTGGACCCAGATTCCCTATATGCTGTGACATTTGGTTCTTTCTAGTCTCTACCATGTTATTGGAAAATGGAAAGTGCTGATGGGAAATATAGAGTATGCTATGAACAATCCGACAAAGTAACCATCACCTCTGTGCCCTAAGCCTAACTCTCAACTCAGCTGTGTAGATATGAAAGACAAAAAGGCTCTTGTTAGTTTGTCTGGGTCCACGGCTACAGCTCAATATATTTGGAGGTGACAAGCTTTCAAAGACCGAGAGCCACCTGCTTGCATCCCTTTGCTCTATGTCCTTTTTTTTTTTTTTTCATTCAAACTTCTTCCTTGCACTTGTGTTAGAAGTGCTTTTGTCTTTATGGATATTCCTGAATTGTCTGTTCCTAGAGGCAGGCATTCCACTTGTTTATTCCTTTCTCTTTCAATAAGACCCTGTGGAGAACAAATTTAAACTGCAGTTGGCAACAGAGCCATATCCACTTTCTTCTGGTTTCTAGATACTGTTGTCTCATTGAGAACAAACCGTATATGCGTTTTTCAGAGCACAGTTAAAGCTCTGATATAAGCTGGTAAATAAACTGCTATCACAAATGTTACCCTTGTTCCAGTGCAAATGCATTGCTTCTACATTGCTTCTACTGTATGTGACCAGTCTGTTTAAACACAAACATTGAGGTTAAACTAAAGATTTCTGCAAGTATATAGGCCACATTTGACAGAAACATTGACATGTGGTTCTCAGATTATTATTTTTTTACTAGTGTAGAGTCATGATAGCTAGGAATTGGGTTTTGGGTTTTTTTTTTTTTTTTTCTTACCGTAGACATTTGTACTTAAAGTGAAAAGCATGATAGATCCACTTAAACTCTTAAAGCAGGAGGTATTCAACTGATTGCAATCTGCAACTTTTGCCCCATTTGCATCGGATTAAAATTATCTAGGTGTTCAGCAGTAATTTGGTAATACTCATGGAGGACGTCTGTGATTTTAATCCCATCCAAATGCGCCATGTCTGTGATTTATAAAATAATAATTCAACAGAAAATGACATACCATATTTCACTAAATACCAAGGTCATGAGAAAAATTTAATTCTGTCCAAATGCAAATGTTAGTAAGTCGGTGATGTGCAGGCTGGAATCTCTTTTAAAAAATTCCTCTCGTCATCTTTTCTGCTTCTTTCTCTGCATACTTTTGGCAGTTGCAGTACATTGTGATATTATATTAAAACTTCAGCCTTCATCCACCTCATATAGTGTAATGAGCTGACATTTTTAGATAATGTAACAAAAATGAATCAACATTAAGCGTCAAACGTACATTTTTGGAAAAAGAGGTCCAGATCAGCAGAAGAACCTTCGATCTTTTATTAAACTCAAAGCTTCTCTGACAGCGCAAAACATTTAGGGCTTCAACATAAGCTCCGGTTATGTTAACTGTTTAGTTTACTGTCACCATGGCAACTTAAACCATAGGCAGATATGGCACGTCTGTACATTACAATAAAACACAGACTTTGCTTATCCAGCGGGAATAGGAGGAACTAAATACAGATGTCGGTATGTAATTTCAGAATTACTGCAGGTTCAGAGATCATTTTAGTCCATATGTCTCTTTATTTCTTTCAGGCTTGGAACAACATTTGATTTTAACTTCTTTCAACTTTTAATACTGATGGGAAAAAAAACAGAAAGTCAATAAATTAGGCAGATAACAACCTCAGTATGGCTTTATGACAATTGATACTTTGATCCAAATGTGTTTCTTGATGTCTCAGCTGCAAGAATATCATGTACAAAGAATTTATAAAGGGACATTAATATATTAAGACCAATAAGTGCTACATAAAATATCCAATCTTAAAAGTGTCCATTGCATAGCAATTACTGTTCACTATGTCTGCAGATGCAGATGAAACTATTATTATTATTAAACTGTTACTATGAAATTGAATAATCATTACTTAGACAAGATCAGTTATTGCTGTATTCCTTTCCTTTGTCTGAAACTCAAACATCTACATCTACCAATTTCTGGTATGCAGAAAGTAAGCAGTTAATCAGAGAAGTGTGAAAGTTGTCATAATGTAAACAGATTTACAGATGAGTTCAAACAAAGCATTAGGAGTTAGAAGACTGGTTTCTCTTATTTTTATTTTTTTGTTTTGTTTTACCAATTTGGTGCAGGCAGCGATGCCTCATGTGTGGAGTAATTTAAAAATGTTAAAACACTTTTTTTTTTTTCTCCTCGTAGGATCAATAATTTTGTTTATCTTTAGTTATATGCTTGTATATTCAGAAAAAAAATAAGCAGTTTCCTCACATATATTGCAACCTTGAAACATTTCAGAGACTTTATGGAGTTGGCACGTGAGATCATTAATGTTCACAACATTCACTCCTGAGTTCTTTAGCTTCTCCAGCTAGTTCCCCAGTAATATCTCTAGAAGGTCACCAAGTGAGACAGTGTGTGAATGAAATGCAATTAATCTTCCAGAGCATTTACTGCGAGTGAGTGCACATGCTGCCAAGAGTTGTGGCCTCGTACTTTTTTCTGCTGTATTGCATGTTGCCTTCATTTGCTTGACAATATCCTGGATAAATTCAAATACTTCTGGTAATGATATCAACACAAAAAAATCATCAGCAAGGCACATGAAGAGCCTCATCCGTCATTATCAATGTGTTATTTAAAAAAAGCTATTTCTATTGCATATGTTTTGCACCATGTTGCACAGCCTGTCCACTCAGATATTGGTGAGTAAATCACGAGATAGTAAATCACGAGAGGTATGTCACTAGTCGCCACTCTCACGTGCTAGCGCTGTAACAATTGAGCATGCAGTGGTTGTATAAAGCACACCAGCAGTTGATAGAAGCAGCCGTCAGCATTCGCTTAGGAACACTGTTTCAATTATCATCGCTATGTGGCGCGAAAGCTTGATTGAAAAACCTAATTCCCTACAGAATTAGATAATGTTAGAAGGTGCGAACAACATGTCCATCTGCCATGAAGTTTCATCAAATTTCATGTGAATCAATTCAAGCTTGTGTTTTCAGTTAAACAAATGCACCTAGATAGAAGCGGCTGAAATTGTTGCTTTACAATCAGACACGGTGCAAAATCTTCAGTGGTGGTTCGAACGCTTTTTAAGTGTAGCTCCCTTTTCTTGTTCATTTGGTTGGGACGCTTTGAAAAACAGTCAGATTCTGGAGCTAATTATTTAAGGAAAAATAATGGACCAAAATTCTGGACAGTGCTGTTACTTTTTTATTTTGTACGCAGTAGGGTTCCTTGGAGAAGCTGATCATGTGCCAAATTAACTCCCTACCACTGTTTCCTGCTTGTAAATGTCACTGCTGCAGTTCACAATAGTGCTGTGTTGAAAGGTACCCAGAGACTGAGAAGTGGGGGGATGGGAGGTGCAAAAGAAAAACTAAAAATGTTTCTAGTGCAAAACCAAGTCCAAGTTCCTACTTTCAAAAGTTGCTGTTGAGAACTCTCATCTATATTAGTAGTATATACGCAAAGAGGTTTTCGTACACAAATGAATATGTAACGAGAATTTTGCATAATTTGGATGTCTATCATCTAGTCATGATGCTGTTAAAAACTACAGTCTCCTATGTGAAGAGGAAAAGAAGAATCAGGACAAATGTCGTCACAAGCCTAAACCAGCTCTATCAATGCGTCAGGCGTTACAACAATCAGGTCATCATCTTCCATCTGAAACCATTTTTGGACTTTGGAGGATGGTGTACATTTTCTTGAACAATATAAGGCTTTGCTTTGCATCTGTACTTAGTACAGATAATTTAGAGCAATATTATTTACCCCATGTTTTAATACAAAATGTTGATGAAGGGAAAACTCTCTGTATCCCAGAAAGTTGAAGAGTCTGTCCTGGTTGACACAGACACTTTCATTTGTCAGCGTGAAAGCAGCGTATGCCTGAAATTGATGTTGGTTTCCACCTCTCTGTGAAAACTTGTGAAAAAAACCAGGGGTGTCTTTCTGTCAACCTAAAGACATTGATGAGTAATGACTCCCACTTGAGTCAAATGGTGTGGACGATCAAGCCTGAATATACAGCGTGTGGGTATTGAGCTGCTGGAAACAGCTTTTGTTTGTGACTGTTGCACTCAGGGGGAGTGCGGGGCGTGCTTGAAGCTTTTAGTGGTACTGACAGTGAGGATAGCTGAGCAGGAGAGCTGGTTAGATACCCCCTACAGAGAATTGTGGAGTAGAAAGCGCCCTTTGCCTGCTGTATATAAGACTGTTGTCACAATGTCTAAAGAACGCTTTGCAATTTCACGGCCTTGTTGAAGGCTTTTGTTTTGGTCAATTTATCATTTGTTGAGGTAATATTAGTGGCCTCTACATCCTGTATTTGTAGAAACTGTTAAAATTTCCCCACAGGTTTGACTTTCCCTCCTTGAATACTATGCATTTAAATTCAGAGTTTAAAGAAGTAATCTGTATGATTTAGGGGGGCACTCAAAGTAGCCAATCAGACCCCTAAAGACTACTGTGTATGGTTAGTGTCAGTGTTTTGTTCATTTGATTTTGTGATTTTGGTAAAATTGTGTTTTATATATAAAAATATAAAATTTCAGCCCACTTATGATTAGCCAGGCAATCATGCTTGTGCACATATGCACAATTTCATAAATAATGAATTTACGCAGTTTTATAAATTTGGCAAAGAGTAAATGCATAAGCATCCTTCTGGCTTTGCACTTTTGCAGAGTTTTATGCATCTGACCCCCAGTCTTCCTCAAGGTAATACACCTTGTTTGTCTGCTTTGTGATATTCTGAAATAAGAAAGCCATTTATACTAGCAGCAAGGTGATGTGCACAAATTCTTTGCAGTTCCCCATCATAATCATGTTCATGAGAATGCATCAGGAATAGAATCACTCTCAATCACTCTCAGTTCAAGTTAATTGCGTCTCCTTTAATATTTTGTTGCCCCGTTCTTAAATCCTACACCGGAAGTCCAGGACTAAACATGCTTCTGCCTTTAAATAGAGCATCAAATGTTTTTTTTTTCTTGTTTTTTTTTTTCATGTTTATTCACAACCACGGGGTCGGTATCCTTTAGTAATCTCATGTTTCTTCCAAGGACAATTTGGGGTATATCATGAATGAAAATGATCTCAATAATACTGCTGTGAAAGTACCCATGGCAACTATGAATACCATTAGAGCCTGATCAGAGGCTGTTAGCGTCACATTCATATGGCCAAAGCGACAGTATAAAGACCTGCATGAGTAACTCCAGAGGCTGTCCGCTTACACTCATTTTCTCTGGGTTTTTTTTCTTTTTAGATGTTTTTATTCATGCACGTTTCTATGCTAGCCTTTAATAACACTTGAATAACTTGTGTGGCATATTTACAAATATTTGTTCTAAAGATAATAGGGATCATAGTTTACTAACTGATAATATGGGTAAAAAAAAAAGTAAGAGAAAGTCGTTGTGTCTTTGGAAGTATTGCTACTGTGAGAAAAGCTGCATGATGCAGTCACAGCAATTGCTTCTCTCCAGTACCCTTGACCTAGATGGTGAAGCTTCATAGGGGAGTCGAGAATTAAAAGCGTGAGGAAAATACAATTATGTGCCGGAAAAAAAAGTTACGTGGTCAAATATAGCATTTTCCTTTAATTACTGGGTAAGAAGATGACTTTACTCATAATATAATTATAAATAACATTATTTTCCAATAGTTTTAGAGTTGCCACAAAGGTCATTTTATAGACTGCTTTGAATTTTAAATTTTAAAGGGAATTTCTGTCAATATATGACCTACTAACATTGTATGAAAGTAATCCTTCGATCGAGGCAGTGTAACACTTACATCTTGTTAGAATTCAACAATTTATCATATTCAGATACATTTTTGAGCTCCATGCTATTAAAATTATATTTAAACAGTTTTGTTTGCTTCTTATAAAATTTCATTTGTTAAACAAAATTCTTTTTCTTGCTATATCCCAGTAAAGATAACAATTACTCCCAAAGCTGGTTGACTGGAATGGCCTTTCTGTGTACATTTGGTAGCTATTGCGGAAGTGCAGTGTAATTAAGGGGTATCTCTGGTGACATTAGGACTTGAGGCATCCAGATTAACCCCAGTCAGAGACGAACATAAACCCCGTTTGAAGGCAGGTTTTAGATTGGTGTCTGGTTGAACTCCCTGCATTAATTATTTAGTAATTAGCTACATGTAATTGCTTTCTGACACCTAGGATTACAATGTCTTTGTAACGTATTAGCTTTCTCAATTATAAAAGTCTTGATTAAGCCTGTATTTGATGTTGCTTATCTTCTCTCTAATTTCCCTCACTTCAGCATGATCGTGACTTTCTCCTCTGGTTTCAAGTTTGGACTTGGGTGGTTGAGCTGTGAGCTATATGTGATATTTGACCACGATGAATGATGTGTGTCTGTGATCTCTAAGCCAAGACCTCTAAGTGTCTTATTTAGCCCAAAGCAACTCATTACACTTGGAATATAAAAGTGCACTTGTCAAAGTGTGAGTTGTTTTTTTTTTAAGAATAAAAAACACTGGATGCTCTTTTTTTCCCCCCACTCTGGCTGTCTGTATTTGCACAATGAGACCTTGAATCCAGGGCTTGGATCTCATTTCTCCAGACCTATATCTACCCAGACATCAGGCCAAACAGAAATGGCTGATTATCAGAGGGGTTATGGGATGGATTGGGAATCACAGAGCCACTGGGACCAATAGAGGAGCAGGGCTTTTATGGGTTAGCTCAACCGTCCAACATATTCTAGGGAGACCCATAACTTTACAGAAAGCTTGTTTATGTATACACATGCCTTTGACTTATGCGTGGCTGTGTTAATATGCTTGTGTGGATCATGCACGCCTTTAACGGTTTTGCATTATATAGCGCTTGTTGTGACGTCATGCATAGGAATTCTCTACTGTAAGCTGCAAGCTACGGTGAATGGAGGAAGGAAATTAAGACATTGTTTACTTCAAAAGCTTTTCTTTTTGACAGATGGCCATCTTGTTCACACAGTTCAATGTCCCAGTCCAATATTTTGGTGTCTTGGGAGTTAATACCCCAGTTTTAAATGACTCCGTCTGAACCTCCATGTCCCCTAGAAATGCATTTTAGCCCACAGAAGATAAACCATATTTGAGAATATAAATAGTCATCCTTTGCAAACAAGCTTAGGCTTTAAGTCAACCAACAATAGACGACAGGTATCATAAGCATCCATTTCTTCCATTCTCTATACCCGCTTAATCCTGTACAGGGTCACAGGGGTCCCCCATGGAGACTATCCTAGCTCAGTACAGGCGAAAGCCAGGGGTGCACCCTGGACAGGTCACCAGTCCAGGACCACGTATCGATAATAGATACACAACCAGACACGTACACACCTACAGGGAACCTGTTTTAGGACTGTGGGAGGAAGCAGGAGTACTTCGAGAAACCAGTCTCCTGCTGGGCCTGGGAATCAAACCAGGAACCTGCTTGCTGTGAGGCAACAGAGCTGACCATTAAGCCATCATGCTGAACTAAGTGTTCGTTTATTTTGACAAAACACACTGTTCTTCTCCAATCATTCTTTATTGACACATTGAAATAAGTCTTTCACTTTTATGATTTGATCTCCTCAGAGAAATGTTTGAATTTGACTAAGATTACCTACTAAGTGGCTAATGATACCAAAGACACAAGCTTGTGCCCATATTTGCTCCCTCAAGAGCTAAATTAAAATCAGGATTTCAAATATTACACCATCAAATCACTGCTCTTGAGCTGCTGGCAGAGGGTGTACAGCAGGAAAGTGTGTAGACTGGATTTAAACAGCATTTCTCAGAGCCAAACTAAAAACCTGAGATGGGTTCCTATGACATCATTCTCGGATACCAATGTTAAAAAAATGGAAATAATGGAACAAGTGGAAAATCAATTTATTTATTTGAACCGTTATAGGTCTAATGCTTTCACTCATCAGTGAAGCGTGTGGCTTGGGGAGGCTGGGGTTTAAGCAAATAGACACTATGACCAAACTGTAGTTTGTGAGCATGCTCTTCATTTTCTTAAGGCGCCACTTACTAATGTAAAGTGGCTTCATACAAAAAACCAGAAATACTGGTTGAAGACGTCATTCCTTTTTCTACCATCACAATTTTTACAACATTTTGTCAGTAATGACACATGTATTTGTCATTACCAGAAAATATTTGTTATTGCTCTGTTGCCTCTGCAACATGCTTGTGGTTCTGTGTGCAAAAGGACCTTGGAGTCAAATGCCAACTTATTTAATGTGGTTATGTATCATGCATGTTGTGCTGAAGTTCAGTCTTCATTTAAAATAAAATATGCACAGTCTCACTTTGATATATGCCGTGTTAAAATTCCCTATCCAACTAACTGTGATCTCGGTTTATAGTGCTTGAACTTATACTTCAAGAAGCAGAAGTAAATAGTCTTATCTACCTGCAATATACAATGCAGATGATGCTGAGTGGAGCAAGGTGAGGTGTGTTTAAATAACTCAAGCAATAATGAATCATAGTAAATATGTTTTGTGCATCACTTATAAGGATTTAATATGTGTTCTTGTTGCACTGTTTGCTCAGTTATAGCTAATAGCTATAATGACTCATTTGTTCAATACTGTGATCTGGTTCTTTAAACATGATTACCGTATTAACTGTAGAGTTTCATGCATTGTAATCTTTAAAACCAGCTCACATCTGTTATCTGATCACAATCATATATGTGCAGCGGGGGGAAAAGCACACTGTTGTGGGCCCACACATCTAAAAGTATACCACAGGTAGGGGAGAACCGTATACATCTTTATGTCATGCCAGTAACTGATGACATTTTTGATTCTCCATTGAAGCTCAGTACCAAAAGCTTTTGATGATCACAGAAATGGTTGTCATAACTTAAGTTGTGGAACAAAGACCGCACTTTATCTCCCAAGACAGCTTCTCCTCTGAAACTGCACAGGTGTGTCTATCATTTTCTCCTAAGTCTCTTCCTCTCTCTCTTTCAGCACAGCAGAATTTAATGGAGCCTGACAAGACTTTGCAGGGAGACTGCAGCCAATACGTTTTTAAAACCTTCCCCTTTTTTCCTTGATTTTATCGGACCAAACATGAAGCTTTTCAATAATGCGGTGGGTTTTCAGGAGTAAACCGTAGTGTTTTAATATAATTACATTTAATATTTTACCACTGTAATTTCTTGTCAGAGCTAGATTGCTCCTGCTGACCAAAGAAAACCATCATTTCCCCGTCTCCGTGCCTGTGGGGGAAATATTGAAATACATTTGTACTTGTGTCTGAAACAAGTGGATGCCCGCTTGAGGTGGACGAAATCAGTCTGGAGACCATTTAATTGAAAACATGGACGAAAGGACAGACAAACTGCTTGACGTGTTATTCCTGTCAAGCTGTTTATTTGAGGAATATATTTAAATAATACTTACAGAGTAAAAAGATAAATAAAATGTGTTTGTGAGTATAAATATTGATGAAGAATCTGTTGTACTGTGCTCTTGCTTCCAGTGTGCCTCTTTGTAATAACACATTTCAACATATTCATGCCAAAGAAAAAAATTCTGCTTGCATGCAAAGTTGATTGTTATGTAAATATGAATTGAAATAAGTGTGGGGGTACATAAGAACAACACTTCATACTGCTGTTAGCCTATTTATCCAGTTGTTCTTGCTTGACAAAAAGTAACAGCCACCTGCTGGTCTCATCCAGTCTTAAAGACTGGATTAATCATTTAGGCTGTAAGACTGTTTGACACTAATGAATACTTAAATAATGACTCTGGTTACCATAGCAGTACTGCAACCATGAAATAAAAGTGACTTTTGAAACTTCTGCTCATTTTGCATATGTATTAGTATGTGTTAAGATGTGATCAACAACCATTCCAGTTTAAGAACTCAACAGGAAATTTGCAAGCATAAAAATGAAAAGGAAAAGGAATAATTTGGTCTTCCACACATGTATATACACATGTTGGAATGCCGCTGATAAAATTCTCCACACATTCTGTCCAGATGTCGTCTTGAAGGCTGTATCTGTTTCTCTAAAACCTTGATGTACTTTTGCACCAATGCCTCATTACTATTGTCATGACTAACTTTTTGGCCTTATCTCTGATAACAGTCGGGATGCTCCCTGCTATGGAGCACAAGGTGCCCATATGCTCCCAAAAAAATCTAGAATACCGAGTCAACTGACAACAACACATTTCCACTTAAAGATGGTCCATTCCAGATGCCTCTGAGCAGAGAGAAGTCGGCATCCACTGAACTAGGTCGATAATAGTCCTCTTTTTTGCTCTGTACAGTTTCAAGTGGTATTTAGAAGAGTAGCTCTGTATCCCAGAGGTTGCCTAATGTTTCCCAAAGCAATCTTTTACTCATGGTTACAGTCATCTGAGTAATCAAAGATCGTGGGTGTGTAGGTCAGGATAATGCGTTTGCTTTTTTAATGCATTTATTCCTCCACATTCCTTGGATGGTTTATTGAGTTTTATTGAGGTTCATGTAGTGTCAAGCTGGAAATACGTAAATCCTTTTCAATCTTTCTGTGAAAAACATTGTTTTTAAACATTTTAACTGCTGTTAAATCGATAACTAATAAATCGATAAACTTTAAAGGTTTCATGGAAGCAAAAAAAAAAATCCCTCCATACTCATCATTATATGTAATTTTGTACAGTTTTGTGAGGTTTAATAATGAAGTATATGTCACATTTATGAGAGATTAAGTAATAACTAAGATACTGTAATTTAAACAATGACAACATTGCATTAAGACTAAAGCACGTTTTTTAAATGTAAAAAAAAAGATTAATCTTCATGCCTGGTGTAATGTCGATGACAGCATTTAGTCTATTTCACTGAAAACTGTGTATGTGTCCCAACAGTTACAAGTGGCCTACTTTCCCAGATTCAAGAGATGAAAGAAGAAGAAAAAAAAAACACACTGGATATGCTGTGCAAAATAAACAAGATAAAATCAGATCATAATGGCCTTGATGTCTAACTCAGAGGCTCAGCGAGGGGAACCGAGGGACAGGATAAGAGAGGACACTGACAGCTTGTACCCTTGATGGCCAAATCCCGACCCCTATTGTCCTTCCAAGTTAGGGAGCATTTCCAGCTGACAGAAACTGTGCTGTGTGTGGGCCGTGTCTGGCACGCAGACTCTTCCTTGTATCCTTGTAATCCCCCTTATTCCTGCTATTTATATGGCCATGCTATTTTTATTGCCAGACTTTTCGAATAGATTTTTTATTACTCCCTCACTATTGTCCTTTTTAGGTCTGCCGTCCTTGGGCCTGTTTCATTTCCTTTGAGGGATAAGTTCTCTATTCATCTATCCATCTGTGCCGGGGATAGTGGAGGTATAGATCCATTTGAAATCATGTCCGTTCTATGTATGAGGTCTTTGGAGGCAGATTCAGCCTCAGGTATGACCTACTTCAGCTCATTGATGATTGGCCATTTGATGCTTACTGTATATATTAACTTGTAAACCACAATATTTGTAGTTATTTAAAGCTTTCTGGTTCCTACACATTATTATGTCATAGATTAAATACAATGTTCCAGCAATATTATTAAATCTTTTTGTTGTGTTATCCATGAATAGCATTTGAATGCACACATAACCAGCTTGTCATTTTTTAATTGTTAAGATCTGAATTACTTTTTGTCATTTTCCACCTTAAGTGTTTTGTTCTTATGGCCAAAGCAGGTGTTTTTCCATACATTTCCTGTTAAATAAGCTCAAATTTGGTAAAAATGAAAAACCACTTTACATATAATTGCACAACGAGTGTTACCTAATACTGTGTCAGTGGTACTGGATTATCAGACTATCATTATAAATGGGTTGCAACATAACTGGATTCATTGTTTTTACAAGATTTTTTAAAAATAACGTCCTCAAAAGTTCAGGTCTGCTAGCATTTCTGATTTGGCACAATAATTGTCTTGGTTTCCTTTTAATGAAAGAACACAATAATCCTACTGAAAAAATACATAAATAAATAATGGTTTTATATTCATAAAGATGCCACAATGCCAGTAGGAAGACATCACCAACATTTAAGTGAAAGCTTTGTTTGGAAATGACAACTTTTCGTCCTTTGTTACTGTTTTAAAAGCGGGCTGTTGGACCCGTGATAATGCCAGGATGCCAGGAATGGCAAAAAGGATGTCTGGCTGAGCAGCCGCAGCAATGTTGAATGAGTCGCTCAAGGGATTTGGGAGGTTCTCTATGTGAATTGTGTCCATGTTCAGTTGAAGCATTGTCCAAATCCCAACAGAAATCCTGCAATAGGAGTTTTCAACTTATCCATGGCCATTGAAAAATAAACTAAAATAAAATTAGAATACAAATGTATTTTTCGCTATTCACTATGGATTTTCTTTTAGCAGTGTATGGTACTTAACTGTCAAATAGTTGTTAAATAAGCAAATAACCATTACATTCACTTCTGTATTTTTGCAGATTTGTTTTTATTTTTTTTAATCTTTAGTAAGGTCAATCTCTGATGCAAGTTTTCTTCTGTACTAGTATATAAATATTATTAAGTCAAATTAAAATTAATGCTTTGGAATGTGGATTGTCTTTTAATTGCACTTTTCTTGTCTTATTGACCTCTTATAGCCTTGTTCAGGCCAAAATTAACGTCCAACCAATCCTACATTTTGAAACAGTGTGTCATTATTCTGCAAGCCCTCTTTTCTATCGTACAGACATTTGCAAAATGAAGAGGCTACTTTGGTTTCAAGTTTCTGTCCTCCATTTTTTTCTGCTTGGCTTTGACCTGTAGATTGTAAATCCTC
The DNA here is from genome assembly GCA_014839995.1 of Xenentodon cancila. Taxonomy (NCBI): domain Eukaryota; kingdom Metazoa; phylum Chordata; class Actinopteri; order Beloniformes; family Belonidae; genus Xenentodon; species Xenentodon cancila. The sequence continues at coordinate 16,558,357 of CM026199.1, forward strand.
AACAAAGATGGAATTTGCCACTGTGTGAAACTTTGTATAGAATGATTATTGCAATCTGGAAGAGCTTCTTGCAGGGAATAGAGTTGCTGGACATCTTTTCAGAGTAAATGCAATTGTATGCTAGAAAGATCCCTTTCTGTGAGCACTGCAAAAGTAAGAGCCATCTATTTCCTCGGTTAAGCCTCAATTGAAAAACTAACCCTTTCCGATGGCAAGATCATCTCCTCTCAATAGCTTATCCAGTCAGCACTGAGTCAATGCCACCCAACAGTTTTTCAGGACCAAGCTGAGGTTCCAGACCCCAAAAAAGAGATGTTTTTGCCCCTTTCTAAGTTCCCTGTAATGCAGACAAATGAATCAGATAACCCAAAACAGCTATTATATATTAGTATGACATATCCAATAAAACTAGTTATCTTCCTTTAGACCAAAAGATGAAAAGAAATCTAAGACAAGGTTTTGCCAAAATTTAACAAAATATATATATATATAAATTTGACCTTGTACTTATTAAGATATATTCATATATCCATATGCAAAAGCAAAAGTGTTTAAATTTTATTTTCAATGTCATGTACTTATATCACAAGTTGTATACAAAATAAAATGAATATGGTTAATGTTACCAGTCACATTATATACATTATCATTTTCAGATGAAGTAAAAGTGAAATAATTTACTTTACTTTTTGATCCAGACTGCAGCTTGACTCGTACATATAATTGTTGCACTGCACATGATCCCTGAAGTAAAATATATGTCAAATATAAAATATCACATTAAAAGCCACTTAATTTGAAGTATGCAAATTTGGAAATATCTCTGTATAGTCATGAAAATAAAATAATAAAAAAAGAACACACTGTAATTAACCATCATTGGGACTCTAAATATAGGGTTAGAGGGCTCGACTGGACAACCTTTAATTGTATTTTAATGATGGCGCCGCAGAGATGGTCAGAGATGGAGAAGCTAGCTGCCCGTCTCTATAAGGCAGCGTGTAACTGAGAAGGCACTTCAATCCACTGTCTGGAATATAATAGGGATACATCTGAAAATAACTTCATTTTAATGACTTTGTTCATTACCAATTGCCATGTAAAATTCATGCTGAATTTCATGCAGAGGGAATTCACATGGAACAACATTTAGAGAATCTTAGCAGTGACACCAAGCAAAGTTGCGCTCAGACATTTTGTTGTTCATCCATTGTATTTTTTGTAGTTTTATGTTAAGAAACCATTTACATATGTGTAACAAAAAAATATCACAAAAAATTGCATAAAACAGAAGTCCTTTCATTTTCCTACATGAACATTAAATTGGATTGTGTCATATTCAGTGAATGCATGATGAATATTTCAACCTTGAAATAAGAAATCACATAATGTATGTGGTGTGTTATGCAGCAGACTTGCCATGTAATTTTCCTCTTGTAATGCAAAAATAAACTTGAATGAAGTAGCCAACCTGAACATATGAGTGACACTAACACACTAACACTTTAATTTTCTTCAGAGCCCCTTAATAGCATTCAGTACTGCACCTGTAATTGGATCTCTGCTGGTGCCCTCTCTTCCTTAATTTTCCTCTCCTTTCCTGCTCAGAGCCATGTTCACTTGTTTGTTTAGATTATAGAGTAGGTATCTAGAAATTCATTTTTAATGCAGGATGCACTGACTATCAACCACCGGATGCCCTCCAGCTTTCAATGCAAAACAAGAATTGAGTATTCTTAAAGAAAATGATCAAATTAGCATTTTTATTTCATCTGCTGATAGTCAAAGTAGAGGATCACACTGTAAAACACTATCAAACTAGCTGTAATCCTGTGTTTTGAAGTTCACAGTGAATTTCTGGAATTTGCGAACTGACTCTGGCTGGCTGAAATTGGGAAAATAATAGTCAAGCATCAAAAACACAGGAGCCGCACAAAAACGAGCAAGCCAGCTTTGTGTCAGCTGAGTGACAACAGTGCCCTTGGTTAGAGTTGTGCATTCCAGCGCACGCACACGCACGCATGCACGCACACACACACACACACACACACACACAGAAAACATGATCAACTCTCACCTGTTGTGTTGCCTCAATGTAACAGAATACAAATTTGATCCATATAAACTACTTTGATCTGAACGAAACAGGTGCTACTAATGTTTTGTTTTTTTTCCCCTCAAACCTTTTGATTTATGTTTGTTTTTTTTATTTCGTTAAAATTAAATCAATTTGTGTCTGCGAGCTATCAAATCTTTTAGGATACGTGACGCACATCACGCAATTAAGCATATGGACAGATTAAAAGTCCGTTTTCAGGGAGATGAAACACCATGTCCAGAATGAACCTTGCATTTATTTAAAAAAAAGTTCTTCTAAATAAAGATAACAGAGTAAAGAAAATGCTTAGGTATGTTGCTAATTTTGTGGAAATAAGTGAAGAGCACCGAAATGTAGAATACCAGTGCTAGCGGGAAAGACAAGGGGGATTAAGTTAAAGGAAGGAAATAAATAACTAAAAAGAGATAAAAATTGAATGGAATTGAATAATAATATTTCTATAATATATATATAAGATATATAAGATATAAATATCTTCAGTCAGATATTTATCTGAGTCTTTCAATTTAAAAATAAAGAAATAACTTAAAATGACACAGGACATATATATATATATATATATATATATATATATATATATATATATATATATATATATATATATATACACACACATACATGCATAGTAACCTTTTTTTAAATTTTAATCCAGACCTAAAGTCAATTTTTCTCTGTCAATTAGTGGCCTCACACCAACCTCTAATTTATCCTAACATTTAGAGACGTCATACCACCAGGGAGTAAATGCTGTCTGCGAGGCCTAAATTAGAACAAGAGAAGAAGTTTAACCGGAGAAGGGATTTTTCCTCATTGCTGCATCAATCGAGTCACACTGCCTGCAGCATCCTGATTGTAGAAAGTATGGGCAGCATTCTTTTTTTTCATAGTGAATACATTTACTTATGCTAAATTAATTTCAGAAAAAATGTGTGAAGGAGCTAAGCCTTTTAATGAAATACAATTAAGCCATCTAGTCCTTTCAGACATGGCACGCTCAGCTGACACCAGTACAAAGCTGAAATGCTAAATGTGAGTTAACACGTTCTTGACAGTATCTGAAATTAACACTAAAACTTAATTCTGAGAAGCCCACATTTTTATTCCATTATTTTCAGTTTCTCCACCAAAGTTAGCCCCCCCAAAAAAATTCTAAGAATATATTTTACTCAAAATGAGGATTTGGGAATACACATTTGTCACTGTCAAAAATGACAAGCCCTGTGAATGCTTTAGGAAATTAATTAATCATCTTTTTTTTTTTCTCCATCAAATGTGAAGACTGCATAATGCACCATATGTATATTCTCATTAAGTTATTGACTACGCTTCTCCAGTTCTTTTGACCCTGAATAGGGTCACAGAACAGTGACAGGATGGTGCTTTTCTTGTTCAGCAACAATAATTGTATTACCATTATATTATCATATGATGTATTATCATCTTTCTTAACATTGTAAACTGATCTTGCAAGTTACCAGCAACACGGTCTTCTTATTCTGTAATCCTATATTGTAATTTTACACGTAAATCAACTAAGTGAGGTGTGTTAATAATGCTGGACACTGTTATGAGATCCACCGATGCCCTCTTCTCTTTAAACTCATCACTGTCATCTCGCTATGAGGTTGCCTGGGCCCCCTCCCCATTCCCTTGACCACTTATTCACTCCAGGTTCTTATAGCTCGCGCTGATAATGTGACATTTATCTGTAATTAGACCCTTACGTATTTTAATAGAAAATGATATCTCTTAAGGTCTCCCTGTCATTTGCATGGGCAGGTCTGATGATAATCGGATGCTAGAAAAACATTCTCGATGACATGGGCTGTCATCCCAAATTAGCAGGCGCAAAATCCTTATCAGGAGAGTGACCTTCCGGAGCACTGCTCGAGCTCCGACTGCACGCGTGAACAGAGGGCTCTGCATAAATGTATCTTCATTTGCATCCCCCTACCTTGGTGAAGCTAATTATACTTGTTAAAAAAGACGACATATGTTGCATTCTGCTGCATCGTACTATACACTAAACTATTAATTAATAATTAGGCACAAATTAAATTATGTTTGCATTTATTGCAGGGTGATGATAAGTCTTTTGACAGCAGTGACCTTAATCATTTCAGTGAAGATGTTCTTTTATTTAGTGACAGTAAACATCAGCCATTTTCCTCTTTGTGGGCCGTGATGGCTCATGAATATTCCATGTGAATAAATAAGTTGGTTCCATGGTGTTTTTTTAACAAAGCTCTTTAAGTCAAGTTTAAAAGTTTATAAAGAGCGTCTAGTGAGCTAGACCAGCCAGTAACGAGTTGTCATATGTTGTGATTAGATAAAGGGACACGATTTGTAAGCACCTACTAAGGAAATGAAAGTAATGAACTGATAATGATCTTATCTTCAGAGTATTTGAAGAAGTCTGGATGAGGAGGTATATATAATGATGAGCCACAGGCAAATAGACAAGGATGTGCTGTGATTGATTAATAGCCATGATTATATTACACAAGCACATTATAATTGTGCTTGTGCACAATACTCTCAGCCATATATATTTTAAAATGCACAAAAATATAATTGCAATACACTGCAGCGCCCGTCCTCTTGTCCTTCCACTACCAGCAGATCCCTACCTAACACCTTTGAATTTGGGTGTATCAGGGAAGACGAGAAGAAGTAGAGGGATCCTGTGGAAGACTTCATTCCCTGATGCCAAGGGAACTATCTGCAGCTCAACACCTCAAAGACCAAGAAATTGGTCGTGAACTTTGGAAAGTCTAGGGGGCAGGATGTGTGGGAACGATGGTGATTATTGGAGGAGGAGGGCAGTAGGAATGGGAGTGTTGTGAGGGCGCAGTTATGTTTTTGTTTCTTCTTATTTATTCTAGTATTTATATTTTTCTAGTCAGTGTGCTCTGTACTTTTACTATACCAGTATTTCTTTACTTTCAGTTTCCCCTCTGTGCTGCCGGAACTCAAATTTCCCAAAGGGAACCAACCAAGGGGATTAATAAAGGTTTATCTATCTATCTATTAATCTATAAACCGCAACAGTACCCTCTCAAATCAGCTATTTGCTCCTATTTTACAAAATCCTTGTTTTAATTTTTCTACTGCGTAGGAGCAGTAAATGCAGTAAATTTGTAAACACGTTTAAAAAAAAAAGAACAATTACGCTTTACAATGCTTTATTTTCTTTGTCATTCTATGTCCTCGACATAAGTGCCACATATCATTCCACTTCTTCAAACTCTCTTTCCTCTTAACAAGGGAACTCTTTGCTCAGAAACGAGATTAGATGAGTAGGTTGTTGAGTGTGGCAGATTGGAAGTAAAATGTGAGACAAAGCAATTGCATTTCATATTGAATTGGGATTAAGGGACGACTTGGACTCCCCTGCACACCTCTCATCGTTTGGTCTTCCAACAGCGACTGCTGAAAGCTCATGGCAAATTGAAAGGCCTTATCTGCCAGACAGCTGACCTAATGTTATAGAAGCTGTCAGTCTTTAATCTTTAATGTCCCTGAGTTGGGTTTTTTTTTTTTGGTTTTGGTTTGTTTACTCATTTGTACTGGAGTAATGTGGCTTTTTAAAATAATAATTGTAGGTTTAAAGTTAGCTAACACGCAAACATGACACAGCATAATGATGCGATATCTGATAAAAACGGCTCTTCTTTGACCGGATGAGAATCAGCTCCAGCAGAACACGGAAAGATGTCCACGAGGAAATTAGTCCTTCTGCTGCACCTTAAAGATAACCAACAAAGCTCTCAGGAAAATGTTTCTGTTCTACATTTTCTTTAACGCAGAATTATGTGCATTAAGCATTAACCCTTTAATGTCAGCTGTATCATATTTGATACGTGAATTTCTGAGACCTCTGCACCACCCGCATAATTACATTTAAAAAGTTTAATACAATGAAAACAAAAATACAGTGAATAAATAAAGGAAAACTTGGTGTATTGTTAATACACATCTTGGACCTTACAAATCATATCAAATAGCGGCACACATTTCCGAGTTTCCTTGGCTGAAAGATGAAGATAAATCTTACTGTCTATCAATGCTGTTTCCAGGAATGTAAAACTGCAACAACATTCCCTGATGACCGGGCAGAGCTGTTACCATAGCTGTCCCTCACCATATGGGTGGACCTGCCTCGGACGCCCTGCTCTGTCAGGTTAAAATATTCAAATGTGTTTTTCAAAGAATTCATGCTTTTGTCGTGACAGATGTAGATCGTCAAAGGATTCTGAGGTAAGAGTGACATATTACAGCTGCACCTTAATCCACATGATCTGAACAGTAAACTGAATTTTAGTGTTTTCAGGCAATCATTCAACGTGAGTGAATAAGACTACAACCCCACTCCTGGCTTTTCATGCTCAAAATATACTACATTTGTTACGATTTCGGCTGGCATCCACACTACTTCAACAAAATCAACTCTCAACAATAGAGCTTTTTTGATCCACTGCAAACCCCACTTCAGTATGTAAATACTTTAGCAACAGGCTAATGCGGCTTAACAGAGCTGAAAACCTTTAAGAACAATGACATAATTGCACAGATTTACTTTATGATTCACTCATCTGGTCATATATGTCCTTTCCTGATTCACCAAGTCTGTAATATATACCATGATTAGAAAATATCTCACAGACAATATGATTAACTAATTTCAGGTTCGATGACTCAAGTGTTATTGTGTCCTGCCTTGTCAAACCAAAGAAAGTAAACTGAACTGAGATGTGTGTTAATGTGTGAAAAAACCATATGGAGATGAAAAAGCAAGCACTGCTGATTTTGTTGCTCTTGGTATCACCTGCCATGGAGCTAATTTCTATATTTAATAATATTCCACTTGCCTTCACCCACAAGAAGAAAGCCATTATAGGGAGAACTCTGCAAGGAAAGTTAATTCCAGCTGAGAGTTTGGACTGTTTTCACTCATGCAATCATTCCCAGAGAACACGGAGAGCCATGTAAAATGCATTTAAAGTTGTTTGTTGTGGCTGGAGATCTTTTCCGACAAAAAGTTGAAACACCAGTGTGGCTACAGATCAATGTCATTTTAAAATGGAGTTTTAAAACAAAAACAGACTAAGGTGGACCTCTGAGCATCCAGACTATTGACTGATACTATTAGTGTAAAAATCATGAAATGTATAGGGACTATGCAGTCACCTTTTTTTTCTTGTTGAGTTCTTACTCCACTTAATTTAACACAAAGGTTGTAGCCTACAGCTGTTCCAAGTGACTGTGAGAGAGAGAGGAACCACCCCCCAGGATAAAGGGATAAAGGATAGAGCGAGTGATACAGTGTGAAATCTGTGTCGTATAGTGAAATGTTCACACTTATGTCAGATCACTGATCTCTGATACCACCTAGTTGTAAGGACTGCAGCTATAAAATAAAGATATAATCTATAGGGATTTTTTTCCAAGAGACTGTACAGATAATAAAACTTGTAAAAGATGGCGAGCAATCTTGAATGTCATAAAAGCATCTTACTGACAAAAGGCTGCTGTTCGCTCTGTTTGCATCTTTATCATCACGCCAGGTTAAAACACTCCACCTTACCTGCTTACTAAATATTGATTTATACATTAATAGCCTTGTAAAATTATTCATTTATAAATTTTACATTGATATGGCACCTTAAATCAACCTCGCTAAACTAAAAAGGTTCCCAGTCTGGTCCATATATGCAGTTAGAAGTGATCAAATCACTCACTCTATGATTATTGCAAACCAGCTTTATAATCTGAGCCATGGCCCTTAGAAGCTATACAGCCCCCACCACCACCACCCGACACACCCCCCCCCCCCCCCCCCCCCCCCCCACTACTACTGAGCTAATTTCTGTGCTTCCTCCCTTCCATTCCTCACAGAGGTCTTGTTGAACTTATTACAAATATTTTGACCTTTTCACTTGCTGGCCTCTCCAAATATAGACAAGGGCAGGTAAGTGATCAGTCGAGCAGAATGGTTGACAGGCGCTCAGATGGACAGGACAGTGTGTGGTAGAGTGCTGTGGGCGGGATTTGAGCTCAAAAGGCTTCCGAATCTCAGAGATGAAAGCGGCAAGAAGGTAAAATAAAAAGTGAGAAGCACAGTCGAGTCAAGGCACCCCCTGCATGCTGTTCAGCATCCAGATGACCCCTTTCACAGCTGAAGGATGTGTCTGCCAGTAATTCAGTCCATCATGCTGATTTCAACAGCTGAGCAACATCTGTTCATAAGACGTGACAGATGAAAGAGATGCCTCTGAAGATGAGAGAATGCAGAGAAAAACGAATCCAACATATCTTCGGTGTATTTGTATGGACCTCGTGTTATGCGGCAGCCCGAGAGAATAGAAGCTGTTGTGCTTCCATTCTCTGGTACATGTGATCTGCACACCGCGCTGCACAGATAGGTTGCGAGAAAAGGGAATTGTGAGGGGTAATCGAGGCGTTTGCCTCATCCGTCACGGTTCTTTCAGCTCTATTGTGCTCTGCTGAAGGTCTTTCACTCCATTACATTGTTTTTTTTTTTGTTTTTTTTTACCTCTTCTCCTCAACCTCTTGAAATGTCACTGGGAAATGCTCACAAAGAACTGCTATGGATGAGAACCAATAAATAAAGCAGCATACATAAACCTCTCCTTCTCTATCCTCTGCATACACCTCCTTCCACCTGCACTTGTGTGCTAGACGAGAGGGCAGGCACCCGAAGGAGTTGGACCAGATACACTTCCGTGCGTGTTCTATACACATGTGGAACTCATTTTAATTTTGAAACAAAATACTGCATGCAGAACATAATATGATCAGTGACACATGCAAATGACCGGCAAATAAATCTGATTTATGCCACAACTGAGTCTTATTAACATCAGTGCACAAAATTTGTAGAGCTGTATACACTCATTTTAGTAAGTACACCTGGTATACCTTGTAAAGTGATGTCTATGTATGTAACATATATATATATACACACACACACACACACACACGCATTCACCTCTTTATTAGGTCTACCAGGGGTGTCTAACAAAGTGGCCAGTGAGTGTATATGTGTAAGGACACAGGTAGTGAGAGTTCCTATGGGGAAAAATTATTTTGATTTTATCACCTCCGGAAGCAGGTCGCACCACCCTGGTTGTTGACAAATACGGTGGCTGAGAAGATTGATTAGTCAGCAAGCACAGGACTGAGACAGAAAAGAAAATTAAGTCATCACTTTAGCAACCTGAAGTTCAAACACAACAGAGTCCGCCGCTGTCCGCTCCTTATCTACCCTTCACCAGCAACACCGGTGGCTGTGTGCCTGTTGGCCAGGCAAAGTTTTTCTGCAGAAGATAGGTGCTGACAGACATACTTAAAGAGTGTTTTTGACATTTGGTGAAAACTGATAAGGATTTATCTTTGAATGAACAAAAACATAAAGTCATGATCTGGAATAATCAAACAGTTTTGTGGTTGTATTAAAAGGATTTTGATTTAAAAAAAAAAATGAAGACAGATCTTGATTACAAACAATTGTTCTAGATAAATTCTGATGGTTATTCTCAATAGAAAAGTAATATAGCTTGAAAATGTACCTTTTGCAGTCATTATTATCTACCTGTTTGAATTCAGTGTTTGTCTTTTACTTTTTGGCTAAGCTTTACAACAGTTTTAGTTGCAAGAAGGGATGTTTTAGTTGCACTTGAGGACTGCTTAGCCTTTTTTAAAATGACCATTTGACTTTTTTTTCCATCTTATACAATCTGGTTTAGGGTGTGTTGATTTAATCTATTTTCCTGCTGTTTACGTGTGTAACTATGGTGACAGCATGTCGGGATGTGAATGTTGCCATAGTATAAGTGACCTACAGTGGTAGGCCAACTATTCAGTCCTCAGCATTTTTACATACTGATGTTTTCTTGGGTGAGGTAGTTCCTCTCAGTTCCTCTCAGTGGCAGGTGAATACCTTGCATGGCACCTCTAAGACTGGTATGTAAATGGTTTAATGAGAAACAAATTAAAAGGCACTTTGTATAACCAAGCCACTGTTAAAAATAAACTATATACACAGATCATTTACCTAAACACTTTAAATATATGCTCATATGGACAAAGCTTTAATAATTACTTGCATCCTTTTTTTTAGATATAATTTTTGTTACAAATGGAATATTTCAGATTCGATTAGATTCCAATACTATACAGAATACAAGTCCAGAGCCAATGAAATACAACTGACATCTAACCTAATCTGTAAAAGTAGTATTAAATACCTATTGCAAATCAGTGGTATTATAAATATAAATATAAGTGTACATGTAAAAATGATGTACGTAAAGAACAGTAATGTATAAAAGAGCAATGTTCAGGAAAATGCCATAAACACGGAGGATGGAAGGTTGGAAACCCTGGCTAGCTGTTGCCTGGGAGGTTATTCTTCTTCCTCTTGTGTTTTCCTGGCAGACTAGATGTAGTAGGGATGCCTTGCTCTTTCGACAGCCTGGTTATCAGTACAGCTTTTCCCGAGACAAGAAATATTTTAAAATAGTTTTTAAATAGTTTTCTTTTAATATTGTGAGATCTAGTACCATGAGATCTCATCACACCACTACTCAAAGCACTTGGCAATAATGGTGGTCAGGGTAACGGGTCAGGAGTCATGGAGGTCCTTGGCTGTGAAGCGTTTGGGCCCTGGAACAATGGTTTCAGACATGAAGCTGGAGGCAACACCAGTATGGGCTAGAGACATGTTAAATATGTCAGTAAAGACTTCAGTACACTGCTCTGCACAGACTCTGAGAACCCGCCCAGGAACACCATCAGGGCCTGCTGCCTCGGCGCATTTATCCTGCTCAGGATGGTGCACACGTCTAAGGTAGAGTATTGGGGAGTGGCTTTACTCTCAGAGCCCAAAAGGCACAACATTACTACTGTATATTGGTGCTCTTTTCCAAATGGAGTACTTTTGTGGGTACACAAAAACTGTTCTTACATGCACAACTTCTGAATGAATGTTGTCACAATTGAAAACTGTTGCTGTGTGCCTGCTGGAAATGAAGATAGCAAACCATCTTCTTTGGCTGCTTTCCTCGAATTACCTCCACTTGACTCCAAAAGCGAGTCAATCTCAATTGAATCCCATGTTAAATTGACCGACTTTAAAGCAGAAATAAACATGTTTACAGCCTGGTTCAAAAAACCATTTTTTGGGTGTGACGAGGGGCGTGAAATTTTTTGTTGAGTGGCAGTTGGCTCAGCCAATGGCTAGCCGTTATTACGTCCTTATTTGTAATCGTAAAGCTACTGTCCTTCGTGAAGCAACCACTCGTTTGTATTAACCCAGCATCGGCTAAACGCGACGGTCACTTGTGATATTTCCATCGAGTCGATATGTCAAATGGTAAATCCTGCTGGAAATGTCTCAGGGCACTTCTGCAGAGCAAAGCTAACTTTGACTGACAAGTGGTGGGCGTGTTCCCGTAGGCTTGAAAAGTCTATAACCTGGTCTTTGGCAATAGTCCATTGCCTGGACGTATAAGCACTAGTTTTAGTGTATATCTGCAGCTAACACCTATGCAGTAAAGAAGTAACTAATATAAATAATAATAATAATAATAATAATAATAGTCATCGATGAAGAAAGAGAAATTATGAACTCAACAGTGACAGGCCTAAATCGCCCGAAAGCCCTTAATCCGATAGTCATGAAGTGCTTCATAAGGCCGGCCATGTCCCAGATCAAGGGCTTCATCCACATCACTTTAGATCCATATCACTATGCCTACAGGAAAAAACTGCTCTACTGTTGATGCCATGTCATCAGTGGTCCACACAACCCTCACCCACCTGGAGAGCAGTACTCCTACACCGTTCTGCTCTTCCATGACTTTACTTTTGCCATCATGACCATCATTCCACAGACCCTGGTGGAGAAACCTTCAGGCTGCAGACAGGTAGTGAGTCTGAATACAGAGAGGAGGTTGAACACCTGTTGAGCTGGTGCATGGAAAACAACCTCTGCATCAATGAGGAGAAAACCAAGGAGATGGTGATGGACTTAAGGAAGGGCAGATACACCCTTCCCCCGTACAGTACATTAGAGGAGCTGTCATGGAAGTGGTCTCCGGCTACAGATACCTGGGTGTACACCTGATCGAGGATCTCACCTGGAGCTTCAACACGTCCTCAGCACCTGTGGCACAGCAGCTGCTCTGCTGCAGGAAGGAAGGTTCTGCAGAGGGAGGAGAAGGCCGCAGAGAGGATGGTGCAGGGATGGTGGTGGGGACCAGCCTACCTACAACTACAGACACATACACAGTCAGATACAGGAAGAAGGCCATCTGTATCATGAAGGACCCCACCCACTTACACTCTGAATACTTGAATACCACCTATGTGGCCAAATGTACTACCTCATCTGCTTTTTTCACTCATGTCTTTAGCAAAGCTAAATTCAGGTTTCTTCTTATTTAATCTTATTTTAATGTTTATATTGCTATGTTAGAAAATGGCTCTTTTTTTGTTTGTGCCATTTTTCTTGATATGGATACTATGACCGGGACCTGAGGGCAAATTTCGTACCCTCTCATGTATAATGTGTGCTGGTATGACAATGAGGCTCCTTCAATCCTTGAATTCTCCAGATTTGCCCAAAAAACTAGGACTTGCCCCTCCTATCAGAAGTAAAAGCTGTGAAAATCCATCATAAAACCGTATGATTTAGGAAGCAGTCCTTGCTGTGATTAAGTAAAAAGGTTGTGGTTGTACTTCTAAGGAACAGTGAGACACAAGTATGTTACTAATTCCTTTGTCTACCAAAAAAGGTTTCAAAATCCTGCTGCTAATGAGAGAGGTGGGTGGGGTGGGATGTGTGTGTGTGTGTGTGTGTGGGGGGGGGGGGGGGGGGGGGGGGGGTCATCTTTTGATATGGTGATATCTACCAGACTTCAGTGTTTGATGTATCTAGCCTTACTTGAAGGCTGAGCAAAGTATCAGTTGCAGGTTTCTTTGTAACGTGAACAGAATAAGGAAAAATACATTTTCTGATATCTGTGACCTTATTAAATGATTCTCTGTCACACCACAGGCGAAATGCATACTCACATCGCATGCCACATTTACATCATGCACATCCACATACTTATTGCACAAATCTTCATATCTCAGATTCAGACGTTAGATGTACACTTGCATCATGCACACATCTCCATACCTCACACATACCCTTATGTGCACACACACAAAAACATGATATTCCTACTTTCAAGTAGATTAGTTGCTTACACATGGGTCTAATCATTAGGTTGTGATCTTACCCCAGGGACCGCCCCTGGATGAAGCAGGCTATGATGTTCTATGTAATCATTGTGTAATCACTGAATAAACTGAGATTCTGGCAATTGCTGCACCTGTGTGTGAATCTCCCTCCGCAGAGCACTCAGTCTGAGACTGAATCTTTTTTTTTTTTCTTCTTCCTTTATGTACTTTTTATATTACAGTAATGAGCTTAACCGGGAAGAAGATAAAGGCTGGAAAACTAAAGGAGTGCTTAATAATATGAATTCTTACAAAAGTGGGAAGTCCATTTGCTGTGAACCTTGCGTTTGGAAGCCAGAAGACCTTTTTTATGAGCAAAAAATGCTAACTAACCTGTGGGAGAAGAGGAAAATCTACCAATAGGGATCATTTTAACCCCCTCCCAGTGGTGAAAACATTGTTCGTGGTATGTTAGTCCTACAAGTAGTTAGTGGTATTCTTCTAAGTAAAAAGCTTTTTATGTAATAAAGGATTGTTTGAACATCCTAACAGCGTCTTAATTCTGCGAATTGATGTTCATCAGTTGGGTTTTTTTCATTTCAGTTTGGCTTTTCTCTTGTAAATGTTGGTGAAATGCAAAATCACTGTGTTTCAATTACCATGCTTGTGACAAAGTTATGTTTTCTTATCTTGAGTTAAGTCCTTCAAAGTGATAATAGAGATGGATTCCCCAAACCTCTTTAACTTTTAAAGGTTAATCTCTATTTTTGCAACCACTCTAGCTGTCACTGTTAAAGAAATATTCAAGGCAATAAATGCTATCTACGTACCAGGCAGGGCGCGAGGACATGGCAGGGTTTTTTTCTTTCGTTGCTCTGGGGGAAATTGATGAGAATATGGGGGGAATATATAATTTTTATGAATTTAGACTTACTTTGTAAGAACTTTTTTTTTAATGAGAAGAAATACACTACAAAACATGATTACATAGAGAATTTAAAAAAAATGTATTTAATTTTTAATAAAATAATGTGGAAAAACAGCTTCAGACAGTGCACAGGTGCTGTAAAATAGCAATGACTACATAACAAGAAAAACATTTGTTTTATAAAAAAATAAAACAAAAATAAATTGAATAAGTGCAACCAAAACAAGACATCGATAGAGCTCGGTGCATGCCTGTCCACTCTGCATAATCTTGAACTAAAATCTGATAAACATAACTGTAAACAAAAATGTGTTTTGGTGTGCAATAATGTTAATAGTTTGAATGTGCGTCCAACTTTCAACAACTAACTGACGATGGCTTGAAGAGACATGCATCTGCTACAGTTTAACAAAAGTTACTATACGACCTTGTGATTTTTTTCTGCATTTATGATCAAACAAGGAAAACATTTTTTATTGATGATTTTTTCTCAGGTAAACGCACTGCGTGCAGGAAAAAACTAATAATAATAATAATAATACATTTTATTTATAAGCGCCTTTCATAAAACCCAAGGACACTTTACAATGAAGAGATAAAACAACAATGGATAAAATCAGCAAAAATAAAAATACAAAACATTAAGGGCAGTGTAGTTGAACATAGAGTGAGTAGGCAATCTTAAACAGGTGAGTCTTGAGTCTGGATTTGAAGATGGGACGTAAAGGTTACCAGCAGAGTGACAGGATGAATATAATCCATGGACTTTGATGAAAGAACTGTGTGATCTTTAAGCATTGGACGGGAACTCCAGAGTGCTGTTCACTGTTTAGTCCTGATCTTATCTTTCTTCAAGAGCCAGCACACATAGATTGTTCTTTCTGATCGTATGATGCTGAGCCTTGGGAAATTCGTAGGAATGTGGCACATATTGGGCTACAGCCTTGAAAAGTACACCCACTTATGAAGAACTCCGTCATGCCATTTCATTTATTTACAAGGCTCTCAAACACAGGGTAAACAAAGATGTTTGCGGTAAGTTCATGGGTGGATATGATTAGTAAATCGGTTCATTGGAAATTTGACTTGAAGAAGCTTAACGTGTTAGGAAGCTGTGTGACTGGGCTCTAGAACCGCCCAGCTTTGTTGTAATACCTACTACACCAAAGATGGGCTCTAGAACCGCCCAGCTTTGGTGTAATACCTACTACACCAAAGCTGGGTGGGACCAAGCTGGCTTGGTCGCAGTTTGATTTCACATCCATGACAACTCTGAGGAGGGTGAATTTATTTGCACCACGCCAGGAGATGTTGTAAAAAGCATTACTTTTATTTCTAACATGACTGATTGACAGTTGGCTCAGCCAATGGCTAGTCCTTATCACGTCCTCATCCGTAATTGTCATGCCATTGCGCTAAGCGAAGCAGCCGCCTGTTTGTATTAACCCAGAGTCGACTAAACGACGAATATAGGCAGGTAACAGTCATTGATTAATTACAACTTTGATAATTCCGTTATTAAAAGGGAAAATAATGAAAGTGTTTTTGAATTGAATGGAAAAGTTTTAGCTGTGTGGGGTTCGCTTATTGGTGTGTACTACATGTAACGCTATTCAAACACAATAGATCTAAATTCATGAATATAGTAAATAAAGTGACTGGTCAAAAGAACACAATGCGCAGTATCAGTTAGTCAATCAGTTAGTCTGTTTTTGCAGACTTTTTTCAAAGTCAAAGTCAAGTTTATTGTCAATTCTACCACATGTAAGATACATACAGAGAATCGAAATTACGTTACTCTCAAACCCTCGGTGCTACACAATAAATACATTTTAAACAAAAAGTGCAAATAAAAAAGAAACAGGTTAGAGCATTTTTGCAAAGGGTTTTAACACGGAGGGAATTCGATAAGAGTATATGTACAAGTCTCTCATATAACTTTACTCATGGACCGATTCTTTAGTGCATATCATTTGTGTTTGTTTTATTCTTTCAGATACAGACCTTTTTTATATGCTATGGAAATATTGATAGTGTCAATCACTCTGAAACCAAGCATGTTGTCAGGTTTCAAAAGAACACCACTAAACTGTTACAGTATTACAATATAGAAGCTGGCTAAAAAAAAAAAAAAAAAAAAAAAAGCATGCAGACAACAAGCAAGAACAATGTAAGCCATTTTTATTGAAGATCGAAAATTTCTCCAGCTTATATAGCGACAGTTCCGCTGCTGCTAACGACGACTTAAGATCAACATGGCAACCCGGAAACTGCAGAGCAAGCCAACTTGCATAATGCACAGCTTCCACAATGTTTTCACAAAGTGCAAATGCTCCATAATTCAAATCCCTGGTCTGCAAATCACAACAGATTATGCATTGTAAAATATTAATACATGACAAACTGGCATAGTGAAAGTGTAACAACATATCAGCAATAGAAAGCCTTTTTACGTTTGTCATTCTATGAAATAATAAATGCTTCTATTAATATGGAGATATATACTTATATCCTTGTAACAGTGGAAATTAAGAAACTTGAAGCCCTAACAGGGCTTATATATATATATATATATATATATATATATATATATATATATATATATATATATATATATATATATATATATATATATATATATATATATACTTTATCTGATAGATTGTGTCAGAAAAGACAAGAAGACCTGCCTGTGTCAAAATCCCATCCTAACCCCCAGAGCTCCTGTGCCATCACAGCCTGACAGGACTTAGTTCTAACTGATCTGTGAAAATGAGTGACAGCCACAGATCCAGCCTGAAGTGTTGCCACTGCAGTGCCAGCAATGCCTAAAGTTTCCCCTTGATTTTTCTTCTGACACAGAAGTCACTGCAGGGGTTAAATGTTTTTCTGTATATGGAGAAGAAATGGAGAGAAGTGGTTGAGACACTAAAAAAAAAAAGGGGGGGGGGGGGGGGGGGGGGGGGGGGGGGGGGGGGGGGGGACTTGTTCCTGGTTGAGATGCCACAGTGCACATTACTTGACAATAAGCTTTGTCAGTTAGTCCATAAATTAAGACATAAAGCACTTGAAAAAAAAAAAAACTATCTTTGGTTATAGTTCATCTAAAGAAAGATAAGGAATAAATAGAAACAGTTAACTTACAGTTAAAGTGGAGCCTAAATAATATTATATAATAGGCGACATATAAATATCTGTATAGTAATATAGACAATCGTTAAACAAATACACATTACAAAACACTGTTCAGCAAAGTGTTTATGTTTTGAAAGCATAAAAAGGACTGATATATAATTTCTTGAAATTTACTGAATTTCAAAACAATGGAAGAAAAACTCACATTGGAAGTAGACAAAACTGGACCAGTGTCTTAAATATGTTTATATGGAAATGGTACATTACATTGACTCAGGTTCATCTGTTCAATCCTTGCCTAGTTTTCCAGGCATAAACTGCTGATTATTAACGTTTACCGATCATTAAGTGATCGTTTGTAATTTGTTTCCTATCTAATTCTGCTTTACCTTGAAGCCATCCACATTTTAATCATCATTATTATGATCATAATTGCCATTCACAACATCATAGTCAAAAGAACATCAAACAAGCCATCGCTAACTGATGAAATGTCACACTGTGTTGTTTGAAATGACTTTACAGTCTGGAACTCTTGCTCCAGACCCAAAGAGACTCAGTGCCAGTCTCCTGAAAGACAGACAGTCTTTCTTCCCCAGTGTTTCTTGCAATTCACAATATCTACTTCAGTTTTAGAATATAAAGAGTGTATAACATAACAATTTTATATTATATTATATTATTACATAACACAATATAATACTAACATTTTTACAGAGTAACAGCTGATGTGCATTGCGCGTGTCAAATCACTCGCATGGCACACATTCCATTCATTTTCAACGGAAAGCGACAAGGTGTTTTTTCACCAACTTCGCAAGAGATCTTGGGAGGGACGTGCATCAAAAAGTTGAGCTTTGCTCAACGTTATGCAAATTAGGGCATCCAGAGCAAGCGGGAAAGTTCCAGCCCATTACGCTGAGTGTGAAAACTGTGGAGGAAACGCTGTTCACTGCCTTTCTGGCTGGATAGTATGGGGATGGTGCAGCTTGTAGGGAGGTGGATGAGGTTGTTGATATTGTTCAAAACTATAAATCTAGTAAAACTATAAATCCAAGCGGGATAATTGGTGGTTGGTCACAAATATGGTACACATAACCTATCGATTTCAAGTTATCTTATCTATTAAGTATTTGCTTTATTTATTTCAGGTCAGATATGTCAATGAGATTATTATTTTTCTGTGGCTTTCTAGTTAAATTAGATTTTTTGGTATGATCCATTGCATCATTATAGCAAAGCCAAAACCAAAGTACAGCTTCCACCAAGCAAAATAGTGGGAGAGATGTGACTGCATGGGAAATCACTCATGTAAAGTGGACATGCACCCTACAACTTAATGACTTGACTTGCCCATTTTGTTTCTTTTAATTCAGTCTATAACTGTAACCATCTTTAAAGGAAAAACGATGGATGATCCGGCTGTCTTTGGACCTCATTCATTAAATATTTTTTTTAAATCTACGAGCAGATTTGCAAAAAAAATCCCCTCCTTACTAAGAATTTATTCTAGGTCCACAAAGGTTATCTAAAACTCAGATTTGATCATAAGAACATTCATGAATGTGAATGACTTGCAGCTAGGCAATGAGCCCCCAGTGCTCATTAAATTCCTGTGCAGGGACGGCCATATAAGGAGGTGTGAAGGTGCAGTATCCTCAGCTTGCAGGAGTAACTGTGGACATGTGCAATGTTCAGAGAGTAAGAAAGGAAGGGACATTTTCCTGACGTGGTGAAAGAGGTAGTTTTAATTTGCATGAGGCCAAGAACACATTTTATTTCACTCTGGTAAAGGCTACAGGGGTGACAGATCATGGACAGACAAGGCAAAGGTCTAAAAAGGTGACTTATGCAATTAACGCCATTTCCTCTGTCTAATGAAGCATCGGAGAGATGAAGCAAAAACTGTTAGATATAACAGTATTTCTTTACATTGATAACATTCTGCTACAGCCAGCCACACTCTTATTACAACTGAAGAGACCTTTCTATCAGGAATTAAACCTAATGGAAACAGATGGCACCAAAAATGAGACAATAGCCGACTCCAAAGGTAAGCTCATACTTGTTATATGATGCACTATATCACTATACATTCTGGCAGCCAGATGATGTATTGCTTTTTACAAAAACTTTAATGACATTTATAGCACAAGCTCTTTTTTTTTTCAAATTAATATTATTATTATAGTTTGATTAAAGTTTGTTGGTCTATTCTTTTTGTAGCACCAAACACATCAATCTACAGGCAAAAGGGAACTTTCAAAAACCAATTATTAACATGCATTTCTTTTATTTATTGTGAACTGAAATCAATTATTGGTTCAGCTGGCTTGGGCAAATTCACTTGCTACTATTGAACTATGTTAAAATAATTAAGGAAAAACACATTATAGTTTTAAATTATTCTCATGTTTAAAACAAGTCTTATGAAAGATTCACAATGGAAAAAAAAAAAAAAAACAGACCATTCAACCCATGAACATTTTACAGTCTGATAATTACAACATTCATGAGCACCCCTTATTTACAAAAGCTTTATGCGTGGTCAGGGACATGAATACATTTTGAATCAGAATCAGAATGCTTTATTGGTCCCTTGAAGCGCACCTCTATTGCAGCTACTTGGTTGAGTACAAACATGAACAAATACCAAAACCTACAGATACTGAGGTACTGAGGTATACCGCCTCAGTTCACACACATCCACAGTGCAAACGCCAGAGTCCTGTCATGTGAGAGCAAAATTAGAAAAAGACCAAAAAAAAAAAAAAGAAAAAGAAAATGCATAAGGAACACTAAAGAATAAAAGTCTGCATGTAGGGTAAAAAGTCAAGACAGTTGACGTCAATTAAACAATAAAATTAAGAGAGAATAGAAACTCAACAATGATTTAAAATCCCTTTAAATTACAGTTAAGTTACTGGATTGCAGATGGGATGAATTACTTTTAGTTAGGGGTTAGTTCTAGTGAGAAGTACTAACCCTGGTACTAACTACTAATATATATGCAGAAAAAAAAGAACTACTAATATTTTAATGAATGTTAGTTTGAATGGGTAGTTTATACAGAAATTTGATGACTCATATGTCTCGCTGTATTGGTGCTTCATAGTGACGTTATTCAAAACAAAAAGTTTTTACTACAAACCCAGCAACAGCCACCTGCATTTGTAATCCATTACACATTATTGTGGATGTCTTTTGATTATATGGTTGATACTTGTCTGGTTGGCGCTCTACGTCACAGTCTTTGTTTCTCTGATTGCTTGCACGAGTATCCAGTGACAGCCGAGTTCCTTTCTGCATCCATTGATACAGCGATCAGGACATCGAAGTCTAATTCAGAGACACACGTATTCTATGTATCAAACTAGTAAAGAATTAGGATCTCTGGCCAGGAAATATAATGGCAGAAATGCACATAAAATGAATCGCTATGTTTTCAAAAGTCTCGAATCACATGAAAATTAGAATGAGTGTTTTCTTTTTGTTATTTATCTGTTACGCGCACTGTAAATTGACCTTTAAAGTCAAAAGCCAAAACTAAAACTAAAATAACAAAAGCCAAGACAGAAACATAAAGGAGGCTTTATTTTTTAGCAACTTGGTGTGAAACATAATTTCAAACCCACTGCCATGGAGCTGGAGAAGTGCTATGAGTTCTGCCTCCGTTGCCTTTGGCGTGCGGAGGAGACGTCGCTCCAAACTACATGTGGCAGCTCAGATAGATGTTGATTTATGGTGCCCCTCTCGCCCTTTGCAACCCTATCTGTCCTCCCCATCAGAATGCATTTGCAAGGTTTGTATTCGATATGAAGTGGTAACCACCCATAGAGTCCCTTTTTTCTGATTCAATGCAGATGTAGTGGATGCTGCAGTTCTTTACAGCATCTACTACTACATATATCTTTATCTAGTCCCTGTAGATTATGTCTGTGCTCTCTAGGGGTAAAAAAGTCTTATCGAGTAGTACTTACAGTTTAATTTTAACAGTTCCTTCACAAAATTTCAACAATTGTATACATTTTTGTTGCATACAGTATCTGTAAAAAAGTAAATAAATAAATGTTCTCAGATTTGGTAAATGGGAACATTTGCATTTTAAGGGTTAAGAATTATTATTATTAGTTTTTATATCAATGTGTCTATTTTTTTTAATTTTCTCAGTCACAATAAAGACTGAACCTGGGCATGCGTATCATGAAAAGTTTATATTAAAATCACTGACTTACCACACATCAGTGAGTAGAAGAATTATAGTTTTTTTCCTAGAATATCTGAGTGGGCCTAACTGTATATGGGATATACCAGGGATGTTCTATGAAACGTTCCAAGATCTAAGGGATGTCTCAAAGGCCTTCAAGATCTGTCATATTAGTGGTTTCTGAAGAATATATATTATATATACACTGTAGATGTCAGTACTTTCATATTTCTTTTACATATGCTTTGCTGCATGTTCCTCATTTATGCTGTATACGTTTGTGTATTTCTTACCATACCCCGGTTCTGCTGACCTGTACTTGACGAGGCTTTGCTTTTGCAATTCACCAAACGTTTTCTAGATTTGGATTTGTTTTCACCTAATTTATGCAGCAACTTATTTTCAGGTAGATTTCCAGACTTGATGCAGCATCAGTCCTCACTATCGCAGCACATGTACATTTTCTGACTAAATTAAGTTCACTGATTACCTGCAAAGATCTGTTCTACCCTTTTTACTTTCTTTAACAGTAGCTGTACACTTCTGTGAAGGGATACTATATTGGTATGCTGTGTGCTGCAACTTTTGCTGGGAACCTAAATCTGATCATTCTTATATGTGCGCTGTTCAGGGTTTTTACTTACAAGTGGTGAGTTGTGTAGTGGCACCAGTGTAAAATCCCAAACCCCACCGAGTATCTGCCCACCAGCAGGTGTGTGGAGTAATAAAACTATGTGTGTGCGCATTTCATGTAAGTGTATAATCAGTTACAATTTAATGAACCTATAAAGTTGAAATTTGATGGATTAACACTCTTTTACTGATTTTATTAACCTTTCATCCTACATCTGCTTTAATGGCCAGCTTCAAAGTAGCCAGGTCAGTCCTTCCCCACAAAGGAAATGTTCTTTTCATAAAAATTTGTATTCATGAATTTTGATGAACCCAAAAATTTTGCTATAACTTAGGGTGTTTCCTTTAATTTATTATTACTTACATTTTTTTTAAATGTCTGATTTGCTCTTCCTCCAGAATCATCTCCTGCCTGCTGCTTGTTCCCTAATTCCTTGTCTGCTTCAGCCGCACTGATTGCCCAGATATGTTATTGATTTGTCCTGTTCAACGCTTTAGCTCAATGTTGAAAGACTAAAAAAAATAAAGATTTAACTCAGACAAGGATTGAATCTGATTTACTTCTACAGAAAGCAAGGGGTCACGTCTTTACAGCAAGGTAGATGACAGGGAAGTGTCCAGCAGGACAACATGATGTCAGTAGTTGACACTGAGGTTACAGTAGGTTCTGGAAATGTGCCAATATAACTGTATCTGACTGAGGCCTAACGTGGCCTTGTAGATGGTGGAAAACATCATATCTCCTCACAGGCTGGAGCCTGCAACCAGAATATATCCAATTCTCTGTCAGGTCACGAAGACCCGTAAGTGACTAGTACTGTATTAATGACATAATATCCATCCATCCATTATCTATTCCCGCTTACTCCGTCTCCGGGTCACGGGGGTCTGTCGGAGCCTATACCGACGCATAGTAGGCGGAAGGCAGGGGTACACCCTGGAGGTGTACAAGGTTGCCAGTTTGTCGCAGGGCCACATACAAGACAGACAACCAAGCACACTCACATTCACTCCTACGGGCAATTTAGAAACATAAATAAACCTACCATGCATGTTTTTGGACTGTGGGAGGAAACCGGAGTACCCGGAGGGAACCCAGACAGCACGGGGAGAACATGCAAACTCCACACAGAAAGACCCACCGGGCCGGGAATTGAACCAGGAACCTTCTTGCTGTGAGGCAACAAGGCCACCGTGCTGCCCTAATGACATAATATCTAATATTTAATCTTTATTTTCCACACTCTAGTCTACCATCTGTACAGTAAGGATGAGTTTTCTATAGTTGTGTATAGTTTTGAAGCTTGTTGTATTTTTACCCTGCCTTTCCATATAGTTATTGCCTTTTAATTTCTTACTTCTTTCTCTATGAATATTTACACATTTTGAATAGCCATACTCCTGATTAAATTCAGAGCTACATCAAGGTAAAATTGATTCAAAATTAAGTAACGAAAAAACCCACTTTCCATATAGTAGGAATATGAGTCTTAAACTGGTGAATCAGAGAAAAAGAAATTCCTTCAAAGAAACAATGACTGTGGAAAAAAGGTTCAGCCTCTACTAGTACAACTAAATCAGATCTCAGGTTGTCTACAGTATGTTGTGATAATTAACTACCATGCTGTGAATGTGTTTGATGTTTTTCTAAGTCTGTTCAATCTTTTGTGAAGTACCATGGTCTGCATGTGCCCTCCCAGCAGGTGGGCATGTGTCCTGCCTTTCTTGTCTCAGTAGTTATTCATGGTAGCAGGTGCTCTGTCTGACATTTGTGGGGCAGGTCTTCAGCCTTTGTCTTTCAAGCCCTGGGGGAGTGCAGCAACCATGACTTCATTGCACCTGATCCCCCGTACAACGTATGCATTGGTCTATTAGCCTTCCACCCTTTTCTTCCAGTTACTGCATCAGTGCAGGACACTTTTTATGTAAATGGTTTAACAATTAGCATGCCGAGAGGTACAAGAACACCATCTGTATTTTCACATGCAAGGAAGTTTTCTGGAACAAAGTTCAACATGAGAGTGCTACATTAATGTGATTTCTTCTTTGAAGTTTATGCTCGACAGTTCTTGGAGACAAACTAGCAGAGGAAAAAGGACTAAAAATATTATAATGCACAACAACTGGCTTGCTGATATAGATTTAAAAAGAACTTTGCTACAGGGTGGCTGTAGCTCAGAAACGTGGCTGTATGGGAATTAGAGTTGGTTCAATTCCTGGCCTTGTAGTGTGCACATCAAAGTGTCCTCGGGCAAGACTATGAACCCCACTACTCTCTTCCATTACAGGGAAGTCACTCAGATGCAGATTAAGTTTGTAACCTATCATGTTTACACTTCATGAAACTGCAGCCAACTCACAAGAACACGGCCAGGCAGATAAAAACGTACTTGACCAGTTCTTTAACTAGTAGGATGCATGTTGTTTTAAACAAACCATTCATGTTTTCTGTTAAAGCTTATTCCTTCCAAAGTTGCATGAAATAAATTAACAATATATTTAAAATTCTAGTTGACACTGTAAAATTTACTCTTGACTGTGTTTTTCTTTAAAATGTTTTGATTCAGCAACCATCTTAATACCAGAAAGTGTAATAGCTATGATGTTCCACTGTGCAGATTCATAATGGTACAGTGTTCTTACTCATTTCCCTATCTCAATGTGAACAAGGGTTTATGTCTCACTGCTTGACAATACTGCTGTAATTTCGTTGATGGTCATTGACGTGGATGTTCAATACCTTGATATCTGTCTCCTGATGCATGTTTCTTTTCTTTGACAATCACTTTAACCTTCACACCTTCCATGTCCAAAATCTTCTTATATGTGATGTTGTAGGCATTCAATACAGTTGAATTTGGCCAATAATACTTACAAGGTTAAAGGAGATGGCGCACTAAGGTGTTATTATTTTGTTACACCAGACACCTGGATTTGAGACCTAACCTGCACATTTACCATAATCTGAGAAGTCATTCTATATATTCAACTTTTCAAACTTTCCAATAATTTGTAAATGGTTAGGGACAATTGCAAGAGACAAGTATAGCAACTGAATAAATGTATCAGCTAGAATAGTTACTTTGTTACAATGCTTAATATTTGTTGAGAGAAATGTGAATATATATACCTCCTCTACATGGATGACATCAAGCTGTATGCTAAGAGCGAGCGGGACATAGACTCCCTGATCCACACCACCAGGATCTACAGCAACAACATTGGGATATCATTCAGGCTTGAGAAATGTAGGAGAATGGTGACAAAAAGAGGCAAGGTGGTCCACACAGAAGGGGTCTCAGTCCCAGAAGGAACAATAGCAGACATTGAGGACAGTTACAAGTACCTTGGAATACCACAGGCAAATGGTAACCTCGAAGGGGCAACAAGGAAAATGGCAACAGCCCAATACCTCCAGCGAGTAAGGCAAGTCCTAAGAAGCCAGCTCAATGGCAAAAACAAGTCCCGGGCAATAAACAGCTATGCCCTGCCAGTGATCAGATACCCTGCAGGAATAATAAGGTGGCCAAAAGAAGAGATACAGACCACAGATGTTAAGACAAGGAAGCTCCTCACCATGCATGGTGGGTTCCACCCTAAATCCAGCACACGGAGACTGCAAGCCGTAAGGAAGGAGGCCGAGGACTAGTGAGTGTGAAAGCCACTATCCGGGACGAAACTGCCAAGCTCCATGAGTACATCAAGGACAAGGCCCAAACGGATGACGTACTCAGTGAATGCCTTAGACAATGGCAAGGTGAAGAGGTGCTGGAGGAGGAAGCATCATGGGAGGACAAGCCCCTACACGGGATGTACCATCGAACCATAACTGAAGTGGCTGATCTCCAGAAGTCCTACCAATGGCTAGAGAGAGCTTGCCTACAGGACAGCACAGAGGCACTCATCCTGGCTGCACAGGAGCAGGCTCTGAACACCAGAGCAATAGAGGCCCAGATATACCACACCAGACAAGACCCAAGGTTTAGGTTGTGCAAAGAAGCACCGGAAACAATCCAGCACATAACTGCAGGCTGTAAGATGCTGGCAGGAAAAGCATACATGGAACGCCATAACCAAGTAGCGGGCATACTCTACAGAAACATCTGTGTGGAGTATGGGCTGGAAACCCCAAGGTCAAAATGGGAAACACCTCCCAAGGTGGTGGAAAATGACAGAGCTAAGCTCCTGTGGGACTTCCAGATACAGACAGACAGGATGGTGATGGCAAACCCACCAGACATTGTGGTGGTAGACAAAGGGCAGAGAAAAGCTGTGGTGGTGGATGTGGCAATACCAAGTGATGGTAACATCAGGCGAAAGGAACACGAGAAACTTGAGAAATACCGAGGGCTTAGAGAGGAGCTGGAGAAGGCCTGGAAGGTGAAGGTGACAGTAGTGCCCGTGGTGATCGGAGCACTCAGGGCAGTAACCCCCAAACTGGAAGAGTGGCTGCAGCAGATCCCTGGAACAACCTCAGACATCTCAGTCCAGAAAAGTGAAGTGTTAGGAACAGCAAAGTTACTGCGCAGAACCCTCAAGCTCCCTGTCCTCTGGTAGAGGACCCGAGCTTAGAAGGGACACCACCCACGGAGGGTAAGGAACGAGTATGAGAGAGAGAGAGAGAGAGAGACAGAGAGAGACAGAGAGAGAGAGAGAGAGACAGAGAGAGACAGAGACAGAGAGAGACAGAGAGAGAGAGAGAGAGACAGAGAGAGACAGAGAGAGAGAGAGAGAGAGAGAGAGAGAGAGAGAGAGAGAGAGAGAGAGAGAGAGAGAGAGAGAGAGAGAGAGAGAGAGAGAGAGAGACAGAGAGAGAGAGACAGAGACAGAGAGACAGAGACAGAGAGAGAGAGAGAGAGACAGAGAGACAGAGAGAGAGACAGAGAGAGAGAGACAGAGACAGAGAGAGACAGAGACAGAGAGAGAGAGAGAGAGAGAGAGAGAGAGAGAGAGAGAGACAGAGAACAGAGAGAGAGACAGAGATAGAGATAGACAGAGAGAGATAGAGAGAGATAGAGAGTAGAAGAGACATATATATATACATATATATATATATACATATATATATATATATATACATATATATATATATATATACATATATACATATACATATATACATATACACTGGTTTCAGGATGCACCACCTTATATATAAAATCAAGCAACTGTAGTATTTTTTTCTTCAGGTATTCATAGGTGGTTGGTGGCTGTGTTGGAGCCATTAACCTCAGACTTCACACTTCTCTGGAGAAGGTTTTTTCTAGTCTCCATCCTGGAAACAATGTAGGGTCATCTGTACCTAGGAAAGAAAATGCAATTTATATTTAGGCAGCAATATTGGAATGTTTTTTTTAAGTTGTGTATCAATAACATTGTCAATATGTCTCTAGGTAACTATATACTTTGTTCAACAAATGAATATATAATTCCATTCAAGTAACAACTGATTTGCCAAGCAGTGATGTCTGCCAAAACAACAGATTTTAGGTTTAAAACAAAACTGGATTTTAACCAAACATTTCTAGTTCTTTGGATCCCATTAGACATCCCATCAACCGGATTACAATTACCTTGGTTTATGTATGACTTTGTGTCATTAGCCAGTGGTGGTTCAGTTGTCCAGATGTGTTGGTAGCAGACATGGAGCAGAAGAGCACTGCACCTAAAGAAATAGGCAAGGCAAGGCAAGGCAATTTTATTTGTGTATCACAATTCAACAACAAGGTGATTCAAAGTGCTTTTCAAGGACATTAAAACAACACATAAATAAAAAGCACGATTTAAAATGTAAACAATAGAAGATAAAATCAATGCTTATAATGTAATCAGAAAACTTAAGCTTTAAAGTAAAGCAGTGTAGATTTGAAGCTTTATTTAAATGCAGCTGAGAGCAGGTGTTTCTTCAACCTGGATTTAAATAAACTGAGTGTTTCAGCTGATCAGGTGAAACAGAACAAATTACCCATCCAGCCAACCATTTTCTATACCTGCTTAATTCTATACAGGGTCACAGGGGTCAGGTGGAGCCTATCCCACCTCAACACTGGTTTGTAGTAATTTGTTCTTCTCCTCCCCTTCACCTAACCATTTATAATAACATCAGTTACCCCAAACACACCTTGAACTTTTCAGAAGAGGTTTGGTTGCAGCAATACCACAAATGATTGTCAGTATATTTCATTGAAGGCAGGATTTAGTTTAGCTCCTCACTGAAAACAAGAAGTTACCATTTTAACAACAATCAATATTATTCTGCAATAATTTATTTCCTTGTCCAGAGTGATAAAAATCTAATTACTGATAACATGTATTTCTGGACTGGTTACTGCACCTGCCATTCAATATATTTCTGGTTCAATGCAGCCGATATCTGCAACTTACCAAAGCTGAAGAAAATTAAAAGAGTCCTCTTCACAGATTCATCCATCGCTTGTCCATGTTAACAATGAACATAGAACACAGAGTCACAGAAATTGAAAAGACACAATAATACTATGAACAAGGGAAAAAAAAACATAAGGACTTACATGCTAATCCTCAAATAGTTGACCGTTTCATCTGCAGCTATGACGCTCTTACTCAGTAAGACTCATTGAGTTCAGCTGCAACAGCAGAAGAGATATGAGGTAGAGATTTATTTTTGAATGACTTCTACCTCTGAAAATCATAGTATCACCTGGCTCACATGGTTTTAAACACCATGGGGAGGGGGATGGAGATGAAGATGCAGGTTGTGTGTCTGCTGAGTGACATAGCAGTTGTATGAAATGAAAAGAGTAAAGAACATGATAACTGCTTTGTCTTTCAAGCCCAAGCCGGCAGCAGCATTATCTTATCTAATAACATTTACAAACACACAAGCAGGGCTCTCAAGTTTTGATCTCAGGTCAGGGTGAGCTTTACGCTGTCTTGCGAGGAGGGAAGTATTTTCAGGTAAAGGCAGTACCGGAGGGACAGCTGTCTGAAAAGTTCTCTGAGTCTTTAAGGGCTGCAGGACACTGTGAAATCACAGACTCAGATCAGAGTAGACTTTATCCAGTGTCCATATCTTTATGTTTATCCAGCTTTCAACCATGCTGCTATAGCTGCATTTCCATAAGGCCCACCAAGTTTTTTACACCAAATTCAGAAGAGGCACACCCCTCTGAAAAGGAAATATGAGTCAGTTGACTTGCACATACATTTCTTCGAGACCTCAGGTAATACATCCATCTATCTAGCTCCACTAATCCGAGGTCGTGCTGCGGGGGCAGTAGTCCAGACTTCCCTCTCTCCTGCCCCCCCTCCCCTTTCTCCAGCCTGAGAGAATCTCAAGGCTAAAAGACATAATACCTCCAGCGTGTCCTGGGTCTTCTCCAGGGTCTCTTCCCATTGGGACATGCACAGAAAACCTCACCAAGGAGGCATCCAGGAGGCATCCTTGTTAGATGACCAACTCACCTCATCTGCCTCCTCTCAATGTGAAGGAGCAGAAGCTCTATCCTGAACTCGTCCTGAATGACCAAGCTTCTGACACTATTTTTAAAGGACAGCCCAGACACCCTGCGAAGGAAACTAATTTCTGCCGCTTTAATCCGCGATCTTGTTCTTTTAGTCGGCACCCACAGCTCATGACCATAGGTGAGGGTAGGAATGTAAATCAAGAGCTTCGCCTTTCAGCTCAGCTCCTTCCTTACCACAAGAGACCAATGCAGAGCCTGCATCATTAATAAAATATGCTAGATTAGACCATCGAAGAGGACCGGTGAAGGACACACACACACACACACACACACACACACACACACACACACACACACACACACACACACACACACACACACACAAATCATGATACTAATCACTAATATATATATATATATATATATATATATATATGCAGATAGTTAAAAAAAAAAAAAAGTCGTCATCACTGTGGATAAACCACGGATCAACCTATTGAACTCCCGATACATTCTTCCCTCACTATTAAACAAGACCCCACGATATATGAACCCACTTGGGGGAGTATCTGATTGCTGATCCAAAGATGGCGCTTCACCTTTTTCCGACTGAGGACCATGGTGGTGCTGAATCTCATCCCAGCTGCTTCACATTCGGCTCTTAACTTCCCCAGCAAGAGTTGAAGGATTTAGACTAGTGAAATTGACAGAACAACATCATCTGCAAAGAGCAGAGACCCAATTCTGAGGTCACTGCCTAGCTGCACCTAGGAATTCTTTCCATAAAAGTAATGAACAAATTGGGTGACAAAGGGCATCCTTGTAGGAGTCCAACCACCATGGGAATTTAGTCCAACACTACAGCTGACAATGTGGACCTGAGAGCTCTGACATCAGATCTAGAGGGACCGAATAGCCCATATGAAGGATTCCGGCACCCCATACTTCAAGAAAATCCCCCACAAGAGTCCCCAAGGGACACGGTCATATGCCTTCTCAAAGTCCACAAAGCACATGTAGACTGTGTAGGGCAAACACCCATGCCCCTTCCAGGAGCCTGCTGAGGGTGTAGAGCACATGTGTCAAACTCAAGGCCCGCGGGCCAGATGTGGCCCGCCATGTCGTTTTATGTGGCCCGTGAGAACTTAAAAGTTTTGAGTGTCTACAAATAAATACCAAAAAAGAAATTAAGTGCATGCTTTTACCAAAAACTACATTTCCCACAATGCCTTTCGTATTCAATAGCCGCAGCAGTGTTTCCACATCTATGCCAACGAAGTGAAATTGAGATATGAATAATGATCCCAAAATGTCCAGAAAGAGAAAAATTGATGCAGAAGGAAGACTGTTTCAAGAAAGATGGGAAAGCGAATACTTGTTTGTGCTTCAAGGAGAAAGACCGGTATGTCTTTTGTGTTACGAGGCAATATCGGTTGTCAAAGAGTACAATCTGCGTCGACATTTTGACGCCAAACACGGAGATAAGTACCCTAAAGCTAGCCTTCAAGAAAAACAACAAATTGCCCAAGAATTAAAAGGCAAACTGCGGTTGCAGCAGAGTTTGTTAACAAAATCCACAGCTAAAAACGAGGCTGCAGTAAAAGCTAGCTTCATTGTGGCTGAAGAAAATCGCCCAAGCTTCCAAGCCTTTTTCAGAGGGAGCGTTTTTGAAGCAGTGCATGCTGAAGGTCTTTGAGCAGGTGTGTCTCGACCATCAATGAACTTTTGAATAATTTATAATAAATAATGAGTTATTTAACATTAAGGAGTGGTTACATTTATTTTACATTACATTCGATTACATTTAGTTACATTTATAAGTCACATCTGGCCCGTTGAGGATAGCCATTATGCTGATGTGGCCCTCGGTGAAAATGAGTTTGACACCCCTGGTGTAGAGCTAGCCCACCATTTCACGACCAAGACCTTAGTAGTAGTACACCTTACCAGGGAGGCTGAGAAGTGTAATCATTGTGTAGCTGGAGCACACCCTTCTGTCCTCCTTCTTAAAGAGAGGGACCACCACCCTAGTCTGCCAATTCAGAGGCACTGTCCCCCATGTCCATGGGATGTTGCACAAGCATGTCAACCAAGCCAACCGCACAACATCCAGAGCCTTAAAGAACTAATGAAAGCCTGGTGCCTTGCCACCCAGGGGCTTTTGAACCAACTTGGTGACTTCAGCCTCAGAGACAGGAGAACCCACCTCCAAGTTTGAAGGCTCTGTTTCTTTGTACAAAGGCAAGTCGGTGGGATTGAGAAGGTCTTCAAACATCATACTGTCTACAACTGTGTTTCCCAACCCTGTTTGTTGGAGCACACTGCTCTGCATTTTTATAGATGTTGCCCTGCTTTAACACAGCTGGCTCAAATCAGTTTGCTATCGTCAGACCTGTGAACATAATGATCACAAACAGAGTGATTCAGCAGGTGTGTTTTAGCAGGGAAAATGCCTAAAACATGCAGGGAGGGTTGGGAAACACTGGTCTACATTATTCTATCATCCCTGCCAAAATTAGATAGCAAAAGAAGACTAGGTCAAATTTGGAGTCTGTACCGTTAACTGTGAAATCTTTGTCTTGACTTGAGTCGCCTTGGTCGATGCATCAACACCACTAAATGTCTTCTTTTGTAAGTCTTTTTGTACTATGATGAGCATAAGCATCCATCAACTGTTTATATTACACAACACTTCACATGCATTTAATAAAATACTCTAGACATATCTAGCAAAATGATGTTACATCTACCTTAAACATACTCAATGACTTTCCTTTTTTTGATTTTAATAATTGTCAAATTACTTGGGGCCAAAGACAGACAGAAAATCTGGACCCAACTGGTTTTTAAAAGAGTAAGATGCCTGTAAAGATAGTTTCTTATGCAAACATTTTAAAGCAAAAGCCATGAGAGAATTTTCTTTTCACTCACAGTTTAACTCTCCTTTTCATGACTAATTAAAAACCCTTATCTCTTTACTGACATAGTCTATTGCTCTTATTCCTTCTTGTATCCTTCTCATCTCTTCTGCTCATCAGGCATCTCAACATGCCCCCTACTCCTATCTGTTCTCCTCCTTCCCTTCATAGCCTGTCCCTTCATCAGTGCCAGCTCCTTTGACATCAGACATTACTCTACTAGCTATGGCTGCTGCTGCTGGACTACTTCCCAGCACCGGACGTCCTCCAAGGGGAGCGTCCACATGTCACGGCAGATTAATACCTTACTAGCTGACTGATCAGCTCCTACTGGTGTAGAACCTAAGTGTATTGTGGAGTGGCCCAGATAGGGAAGGTGATCCTATCCCAAGTCATCGCCACTCAGGTGGTCTGACCCGGAAAACTGTGATCTATACATTTAATCTTCTAGACAGTGTCAGGGTGAAATAGTAGAATGCTGTTTTGCAAAATAATTTGGCAGGTCTGTGAGCAATGGTGATTAGGAGTCAAGTTGATCAAGCTAAGTGGCTGTTTATGAGGAGAGAAAATGAAGAGGTCACTACTTGCTTGATTTAACTGCAATGCAAAGTCTGTCGCAACTTCTTTGAAGAAAAATATTGTGTTTTTAAGGTCCTTCCTATTCTTATGTGCGTGCCTATCGCAGAATACAAGCCACATGTCTATATTTAACAATGTTCACTTCTTATGTTGGTCCTACGGACTTTGGTGGAATAGGCGAGGGAGAGCCACACACAAAGAGACATAAATATACGGATCATCACCAATCATTAATTCATTATCTATATGGTAGTATCCACTTCTCTGTCCCATTTAATCTCTTCATATTATAATTTTTGAGATGCATAAAATGAGCACTGGTGCAGGTTTAAATCAGATGTGAAATGACGTCAGTAGTGTCGATCTCTTCAAGTCCCCCATTAACTGTAAAGTGAAGTGACATGGAAAACATGAAAATCCTCATATTTAAAAAGAAGCGGCAATAATAAAATAATAGGGGGTCATCTATAATCGTCTCTCCCCTCAAGATGATGATGTCTTTTCAAACTCAATTACACATAAGCGGGACAATTTCTTCCTTTATCTATCACACTTCATCAACTAGGGCTTGGCAGCATATCCGATCCTCCTCATTAGCAATCACTCCATCACTCACTAATAATAGCCTATCAACTTTGTCTAAATGACCAAAGTTACAGCAGGGGAGAATGAAATATTAACTTATGATATTAACCTAGGGTCGTGTTTTAACATTGTGGAATTAGATCAGATTTAGTCAAATATGGCCATAAATCAAATTGAAAGGAGCAATAAAAAAAAACAAAAAAAAAACGACAAAGTGGTTTAGAACAAAATTAACAGAAACAAAGAGTTTTTCTTCTTTTCGGTAAGAAGTCATAGAAGAGACAAGGATCAAGTTTAACCGAAAACTGAAACCACTAAAAAGAGTCATTTAAGGATGGTTTAACAAATAGACAGAGTGCAGTGAGAGAAAAAAGGGGAAATAAGCAGCACCTGAGGCAGGCACTTTGGTTTATGTGGCCAACCATTACCATAAATGGATGCTGACTGCCTGCAGTCAGGACCAATACACTATCTATAAGGGTTCATTTCTCTTGAATTTATTTTGCTGGTGGTGTGACGGACGGTCGCTCGTCTTAGCAGCCTTAATCAGTTCACTTTCACATATCTCTTCAGGCTTGCACGCCACAGGCAGAGGTGCATGCAATGGGTGTCACATCCCCGCCCCTCTTGTCCTCTCCCATTACCTACACAGATGCCACGGCAAATGGCTGGCTTGAGGTTACAGATGGGGGTCTGCTGTTTTATATTTGTGTCAGGATAGTGGAGTATTGGGAGCATTTGTTCAATAGAAGTGCCACGTGAGAAAGATTTCCTTGGACTGCTTTAACAACCATTATAAAGTAAGGCGAGAACTATTATCTGTCTCTCTTGCATGCTAAAACACAGACATACTCAGTCATGCACGCACAGTTAATCTACACATCTGCCAAGAAAGCACTTAAACAAGAATGGGAATGCATAGAAAAACACTTGTGCAACTTTGACATTACTCTGAATATGTGCTGAATGCGTTTTGTTCTTAAGTGCCACAACCAATGTCAAACTGTCAATAGAGAATTCACCACATCCTCAAGTAAACCACCAATTTAACTAGTGGGGCGGTGGTGTTTAGAGCAACGGTGTTTACTGGAGTCATTTAGTAAGATAAAGAACAAAGTGACACCATGTTGGTGTGCACGTTCTTCGACTGAGTCGTTATCTTTCAGACAAAGCCCATATTTTTTAGCAAAGTAGTCTGATACTCAATAATGCAAATGTGTTCTTTAATCTAAGCTTCCCTTAGACTGGTAATTAAATGAACGATTTAAGGTTTCACAAGAAGCAAAAACACTTTGTATGCAAACTATAACCTGTCTGGTTTGCTGTTGTGTGATTCGTCAATATTTAATATAAAACAGATAATATTTCAAGCTACAGTGTAGAAGAGTCACCTAGCAGATAATTCTCTCTCAACAAGTTGCTGTACGGATTGGGCTCTCAGCATGCTTTACAACCATGTAAAGGTCGGTCAGCACCATCTATCTTTGTACAAGATTAAGAGTATGCTTACTGATGGGCTTTTTCTCTCATGAAAGACAAGATTTTAAATAAACAAAAATTGTGCTGATCCCTAAACATGAGTATTGATTGCAAACCCACCAGACCTGAACTCCACTGAACAACTACATGCTATTTTAAGATTTATTAAGTCACTAATGTGTGGTAAATGTGCTTCATGTATAGGTCTAAAAAAATATTGCACAGTTTATCATTGTAGCAGCAAAGATTATGGACTTTTCTGACTCTAATCCCCCGTCTTTCCTTTCCAGTTAATGAGTTGTTATGTTTGTGTATGCTTCCTTGTGTTGCTCACCTGGGAGCTTTACCATAAATACGATTAAGTAACTCAGTGAGTTCTGTCAAGTCTAAACTCAGGATTTCCTGTTTCATGAACGTGGGTCTTTTTTTGATCTGGCTAGATCACCGTGGTATCTTACGTTGATCTCATTACCTGCTCCAGATGTTTATGTTTAGTGCTCCTAATTAATCCTGCAAACTTTTTTTTTAGTAATCATATCTCAGTTGGAATCATGCTGAGGAGCATTAAAATGTTGTCATGTAGAAATATTGAATTTCAATGTCTCACACTTTGACCCCACTGGAAGAACTTGATCATATCGATTAATTCATCAATTGTTGACACACTGACTGTGGCTGTGCCAGACTTCAGCCAATATTCCATTGTTTCTCCAGTCCAAGTCCAAGAGCCTGGCTTGCATGTTTTAGACTATTCCCTTCTTCAGCACACCTGATACAAATGAATGGTTCATTAAAGGACTTGTACTTACCTTGATAGTGATCCATCAGTGTTTCTGGAGCAGGAAAACTTCTAAACCCTTGCAGACCAGTGGCTTGAGGATCACTGCATGCATGATGGGCACTCAATGTATCGCACAATCCAACATAAAAGAGTAGTACACAAGCACTGGTCACTAAATTATTTGGAGAGAATTCATAATGTTTTACCTGTGCAACTGCAATGATGCAACTAACAGTGGTGTCAAAAATAATACTTGTGTTTAAAAATTCATTTTGCTTAAGAGCTCAGTTCATAGTCCCTGACATTCAACAGTCCAACTGACATCTTAAAAGTCAATTTGTGTGGCTATACATGCTGATTTAAGTCACCAAATTAAATCAGATTACAAGATTAACGTATTCTCTTTATGCAGGCTCATTTAGACTGTACAATTTCTACAGTGGCATAAGATCCTCAAATCTCAACCTTGCAAATGCTTATTCTTTGGGACAACGTAGGAAAACATTGCCTATTCTAGAAACCATACCAATAGATTAGAAAGTTAATTTGCATAAAAGAGAACATCCATACAGTCGTTACCTGCCTTAATCCTATTCAGGGTCATAGAGGTCCTACAAATCAATCAATCAATCAATCAATCTTTATTATTATTTTTATTATAGTATTGTATTGTAGTATTAAGTATTGCTGTTTTTGAGACTCAAGTTATAGATTAGAGACCTTCCTTGTGGCTGGATCTTCTTAAGGGCTACATTAATAGCCTGTTAGTTTAAATAGACCACAGAAATGTACCACTTTCCACAACAAAATCTTTTTATGGTTTTTATGTTACAGCAATGCCATTATAAATATTTGAATGCTTTTTATATTGTTCACATTCATATATTTGGTTTGGTCATTGGCTTAAAAATTCATGAAATTTGTTTTACAATGTGGGTTTTTGAGGCATGGGCTTTTCCCAGAAGTGGTGCCAAATTTTCAAAATCAAGACTAGGGAAGAAAAAAAAAAGGCCAAATAGATAAAAATGAAATAAATAAATACTACATGTTTATTTTCCCAGCAATAGAGGCTGAATATTTTACATTTTAAGACATTTTGCTAATGTCTGCTTCAGGGGTTACAAAATGTAATTGCGTTTGTCCGGTTGTCTTACTAAGAAAAATATGTCTTTTTAAGATAATGTCACATCTTGTGTAAACATTAAAATTACTTGTATTTTTTTTATCCAGACCGTTATGTATGTTTTCCATATATATTGAGCAATTTCAACATGTAAACTTAATTCAGAACTAAGTTAATGTTTCAGTTTACATATTTTGAGAACACTGTGGTTTATTAGTACATTCTGCACATTTTTGTTTTTTGTTGTTTTTTTTGCTTCAGGTTTTGGATAGAGAGTATAAAGCATTTCACAGATATTTAGTTATTATTATTTAGTTATTATTATTATTATTATTATTATTTGATATAAAGATTTTAAAACATACTGTAAGATTTCAGATGCTTATAAATGAGCTGTTTTCCCTAATTTAATCTGTTTTCTGTTCCATGTTACAGAAGAGCATTTCTTGTTCATCAAAATGTAGGTCAGTGGTTCAGCTAGTGTTTAGCTGTGTTCACTGAGGCAGCGTGAGTTTTATGACTCAAACAGACATCTGACTAACTGCACATTATCACGCTTCATCTTTCATTCTCACAAGGTCGAAGTACACTTTCCCCTTTGCGTTACCCTTATGCTGCTCTGACCCTCAACCCTCCTCTCAGTGTATCACTGTTCACTTGTTTGAACTCTCTGACCCGGCAGTCTTCTCTCACTGCTCATCTCTTCATTTGCACCCCGACCTCATTCTTTCAGCCCAAGCTCATCTCTGGTGACAACACCTGATTGACATTAATAATAGCACAGAATGGAAAGGTTAATTAAGACCAACTGTTCCCTGCCCATTCCTCGACACCATCTGCTCCGTAACACCAACCAATACAAACCCTGAACTGGCATGAAAAAGGATAAATTGTGCAGTGTATAGACAGTCTCTTGCAATGGCTTACACTGTTTTTAATCCACCAAAAAGTGCAAATATTTGCATGCATTTAGAGATACTGAGTGGAATCAGAAGACTGTATTAAAAAGACAGTAAGACCACATTTATGAGAATATAAGTCTTTAGATCATTCAAATCCTGACTTTTGCAATAAATGCACACATTAATGCACTTCTGAAAGTGTAAGAAGCCCTTTGAATCTTGTGCAATAAGGAGAAAAACAAAACAAAACAAATAGAATGTTTGAGATTTACATATTGTCTAAAATTAAGATGTTAAAATGTAGCCTTATTTTACCCTTTAGCTGCAATTGAAGACAAAGCAAAAGTCCAGTATTTGTGTGTAGGCAAGCAGAGATTAGCAGCAGAAGACTTTTGCCAACCATCTGAAGCATTTGATGATCTTTTAGGGAAATGCAGAGAAAAGTCATTGTATGTCCTGTACTGGCTCCATTGTTGCAAGCCTCTATTTATTTTTTTTATTTCAGGATTAATTTTCAAAGGAAAGTACACTTTGTTGAAGTAGTCTAATTGTTAAATATCTTTCACCTTGGTTAGCACTGTTGCCTCACAGCAAGAAGGTTCCTTGTTCCTGGTGTTTCTGTGTGGAGTTTGCATTTTCTGCCCGCGCTTGCCTGGGTTCCCTCCGGGTACTCCGGCTTCCTCCCACAGTCCAAAAACATGCATACTAGGTTAACTGATCGTTTTAAATTGCCCGTAGGCGTGAATGTGAGCGTGCATGGTTGTATGTCTCTATTTGTGTACCTGCGATGGACTGGCGACCTGTCCAGACCCCTGCCTTTCGCCTGCCATCTGTCGGGATAGGCTCCAACAGACCCCCGTGACCCTAAGACGCTGTGAGCGGGTATGGATAATGGCTGGATTGGATGTTTCTCCTGATATTTATCTGATATTTAATTTATTCAGTTATCCTAACTAATTTGGCGAACACCAAAGGCAATTGAACAATAACAGAGCTTTTTTTATAATTTTGCCACCACAATGGATGTTATAAAACAATCACACACCATACAAACAAAGTGTAGGCTTTTAGCTTTAATTTAAGAGGTTTAATTTAAGGTTGAACTTAAGAGGTTTAAAAAAAAAATCTTTGATTTACAATTTAGGAATTATAACCATTTTATGCAAAGTACTTCCATTTTTGTTCCATCCATTTAAATGCAGAGGGACAGCCTGGATAGGTCACATATAGACAACCAAACACTCACTCCTATGGATAATTTAGAATTTCCAGTTACACTGAATTTTGAGCTATGGGAGGAAGCCGGAGTACCGGGAGAAAACCCAAACAAACACAATGAGAACACTCCACATTCAGATAGGAAATACCCATTGGGATTCAAACCAGTAACCTTTTTGCTGATGATCTACCTCCATTTTTAGAAGATCAAAAGTATTATTGTTATTATTTTGACTTCAATAAGTTTTGTCTTTATTATTAAAAATGTGTATGTTGTGACATTTTTAGAGGGGTCTAATATAAAAATGTTATTTAAAGCCTTAGTCTGATCAGGGACAGCCTTGGGAATAAGGGCTGATTTTTTTTTCCTTCACTTAGTTCTGCATTGTACAAACGATGCATAAATCTGCACATTAGTGATAACCTTGAGAATAGAAATGGGAGAAATCATTTACTTCAATAAAATCCTGTAAGGATCAAAGGTTTGCCCATTCAGACAATTACTGAGTGTATCTCAAGGAGTCTTCACATTTTAAAATATTTTCTTCTGCAGTGAAGATGGAAATTTTTAACTCAATAAATAAAAATGAGAGATATTACAGCTAGATGTGGATAAATATTTGTTGGTGCCCTGTCATGTCTCTGCCTGATTACTTAGTCAGTTCAAACAAAGAGACTGACTACACAACCCTAGCAAGCAAAGTAGTAACTAAGGTTGCAGTAAAATACATAAACAAAGTGGTGACAAACATCTAAATATGGAGACTGGAGGGGATTTCAAACTCTCTTTATCTTCACTTTCATTTTCTCTCCATCTTTATCTCTACTGGGATTCTATCCTTTGATCTCTGAACCTGTAAAATTCACACGGAGAGGCACTATTGACAGTAAGGAAAGAGGGAAGTGTTAGTAAAGGCAAAGTGAGGGGGTGAGTGGAGGATCAGATATGCAGAACAAGGACGTCAAGGGCAGAGGAGGCAGATACAGCTGCAGGCAACCTATCTGGATATGGGTAGCTTTGGATCTGCTCCTAAACTAAACGACCATGATCCAAATGATGAAATGATAGTGTGAACACTTGTAAATGCATTAGTAAAAATTATCTTCCCAGAACCACAGTCCACAGTTAAAATAAAGTTGAGATATAAAGAAAAAAATTTTTTTTAAAGATATCCTTTTGAAATATTCTTATTTTTGAAATACTCTTAAGCATTAAAAAAGTGTGTTTGTGTGCTATTTACCTTCTTCTATGGGTGTTTATAATTATTGTATCTTTACTATTTGCATGGTTTTCAGTGGACTGGCAACCTGTTTAGGGGGAATACATCATGTAAGGGTACTTTTCGCTATGTACTGGGTACTTCACGCTACAGCACCAACATGTAACCATTACCTATGCATGACAATACCTTATAACCTTTTGTTTTGTTTGACTAAAAAGTTGTCCGAAAAGGTCAAATTTGATGAAGAACATAGATCTATTCTCAGATGGGATTGGACCGGATCATTTACACTGACATTATACCTCTGCAATCGTTTCTGCACACGCTCGGCTTCTCTAAGGGACAAGTGCTCTACCTTTTCACACAAAATCCATGAGTACCATTACAGATCCATCTTTTAATATGAGTTTAGTGGCCAATGCAGCTTTGTAGTGCCCCAGGTTGGTGTCTGATTGAAAATTTAGTTAATCTGTGGGGCTCTTTCGTTGTCTGTTGATGGCAGGAAATGCATTGCTTTCTGCTGGCCTGCACAGCCAACAACTTAGCACTTCCAATGCCTTCCAGTTATGTACACAACATTCTATGAACTGCTGCTCACAAAGACAAATCTTCAGAATAGTTGGGCCCTGTGAAGCCAAGCCACTGCTGTCCAAATAAGGAAATTCTGCTGTGGAATGCTCTTGGTTATTATAATGAGCTCCTGGTATAAAGTAGAAACAAAACCAAAATATAAAGGATTTTATTTTTTCTTCCATTTGCCCTGACTAGTACAGCATTCAACACAGACTGTGTGGTATAATAATATGTTTTTATAGTCTGGTATGCATCCCAGATACCAAACTTTCATGCTCAAGCCTTAAAACAAAGGGAATTTTCCATAATATATGTTCCCTTTATACTTATAGGTTCAATACATTATATGGACAAATGTGTTTGGCCACAGCTGTTACAAAACTGAATCGAGGTTTTCAAACAGACACTGGACTGTAGAGATGTAAAAAGATTTTCTGCAAAGTGACGAATCACAGTCCTCAGTCACTGGTTTCGCCTTCTCATCCAACATCAATGTCTAACCTCATGAATGCTCTACATAATGAATGTGCACAAAATCCAGGAAAAATTCCAAGGTCTTGTGCAAAG
Source organism: Xenentodon cancila (assembly GCA_014839995.1). Taxonomy (NCBI): domain Eukaryota; kingdom Metazoa; phylum Chordata; class Actinopteri; order Beloniformes; family Belonidae; genus Xenentodon; species Xenentodon cancila. The sequence continues at coordinate 16,600,025 of CM026199.1, forward strand.
GCTTTCAAGAAAAGTGTAAGCTGTTACAAAGGGGGAAACATTAAAGTATATTATTATTATTAGTATTTTGATGCAATGTGATTACAGTTCCAGTTAGTGTACTGATCATATGTTTAACAACTTATGTCTGTATAGTGCATTTTTATTTAAAAAAATAAAAAAATAAAATAAAACAACATTCAGGCAGAATGTGCATCTTCCCAGAATAGTATACATCTTCAAGGAAGGTCATGCAAATGACACATGCTTTCATTTCAGCTGATTGGCTTTTGACAGTAATTGAGGCATACAGTTAAACCAGAAAATCCGTTAAGCATGCTGAGCCAGAGAATGCCATAATGATCACCACTGAAAAGCATCATTGCTTGCCTATTCTGCCATGCTTTCACAACGTTCCCTATCGTTTTTGTATTTCCAGGGGATTAAGTGATGCCTTGTACCCCATTCCAAGGCCTTTCTCAAAACAAACGATTCACTAACAAAAATCTATCAGGTAAATGCAGTTAGTAAACAAAGAAGTGAATATTGACTGTGAAAATACATTTTAGGCCTGTGTGCTCCGCATAGTAAACCAGGACATGAATATTTATTTGTCCAGTTTTTTTACTGTGTTGTTTTTATTAATGTTTCATAATAAGCATATGTTTTGCAGACACAACAAGGAAAACTCACAGTCTCGTCCACGTTCTCTTTTTCAGTGACATGGATTATGGATGTTTGGTTACAAGATGTGCTGTTGCACAGACATAATGTTCATGGATCATGAAATCTTGAAACATCTTCAGCTGTAAAAGGGGAGTGCAGTTCAGCTAGTTGTTCACGAGACTGTGTTGTTTTAACCATGAAGAATTTCAAGTTCGAGCAGGAAGGTTTATGCACTTCCCCAGCCACTTTCCATAAAGCACCATTTTAGCTATCTCTGAATGCCACTCAATTCAAGGAATTGCCTTTTTTTTTGTAATCACTATTGTTGAGCTAATTTGTGCCTCACAGAGACCAGTCCTCCTATGACTCCCACAGTATTCCTGTAAGTGGCTTAAACATTGATGCTATTTTTTTCCTCATTATTGCATCCCTTTTCTTACTAAAAAAAAATCCTGTTTATCTCAATTACTGCATCTAGTTCAAAGAGGCTTAATATATTCAGAATGTCCAAACTTCTATTTGTTATTCAGTTATGACTTGACGTCTTTCTTCATATGATGAAAGTTCCCACAACCGCAAGTGTACATATTTTCTTTTGGCTTGACCTTAAGTAAAGCTGAAAGTGTGGATGACGTAAATCTCAACAACATTTACAAAAGACATCTCTTATAGTCCCAGTCCAGTAGTTGTCAATCCCCTATAAAAACTTTTTTTTTCAAATTCTATATTTAAAATATATTTAAATGTAGTATTCTGTTGATTCAAGGAGAAATCCATACCCATAATGTGAAAGGTGAATTATGAACATGATCTGTCAAGAAATACATTTTAATAAATTATTGAGGACACAAACAAATAAATAAGGAGCAAACTGCTGTGTGACCCACGGAGTAGTAAACCAAAACAAACATTTAAGTAATAAAAGAAGTAAAATCTTAAGACTGAGTGACCCTCTGGCTTACACATGTGTCGTGTACTCTCTACTATTTTAAAGAAAATAGCTGGAATATTATTAAATGTTTAAACAAATAAATTAGTTAAATAAATCAATGCTCACATAAACATTCAGCCAAGCCTTTATAAAGCACTTTAAAAGTGCACTACAAAAAATTTTAAATTGAAACTTTCCTTTCTCTCCAACACAAAGATGAAAATGAACACCTAAACCATCATTAGAAATCAGTTTATACTCAGGGTCTCTGGCATTGTATGTCGAGGCCTTTGGCAAAAGCAATTCACACTTCTGTGATTGCATTGAGAATTTAGATTGAACAAGTATTAGATCAATTATAATCTTGCCTTGAAAGTGCAAGGCTGTCTAAAACCCAATAAACACTTCACAATTTATAGAGCAGTTGGACTTCTGTTACTTTATTTTTTTCTTTGTGGTTCATATTGTAAAACCAATAGTCACAGTTTGTAACAATTACTCATACTTAACAAATCTGATGTTAAAAGTTAAAATTCACACCGAGTCCTGCTTGCTTGCCAAGAGGTTAGGCATTTTGCCCCATTTACTCTATGTTATTGTAAAAAGGGATCAAGTGAAGCAAACTTTAGAGCAAGTTTTAGATACGTTCACACCAACTTCATGAAACAGTGGAGGGAAATGTTCATGTTTACCAACAAACCTCCCTATTAAATGTGCCTTTTCATTAACTGATTCATTCTAACCACAAATTAATCCATGGATTGAAGATGCAATAGGTGACACCTGGAACATTTGCAAGACCAAGATGAATTATGAAATAAGCATATGTAACCTTTTTAGATGCCTCTTCCTTCTAACCCCATCATCGTGAGGGTAACCTGTTAAACAGAATTTTCATGGCTTGTGTTAAAATGATTTGTGCAGTTTTAGCAACAGAACCAACTGTTTTTTTAATGATAAAAAAAACATTCATCATGTATTCATACATAATGTTAATTTTATTAAGTAAACACAAGCATTAACTAATAGAAGGACTTGACAGAAGGACTTCATAATGCATTTTCATTTCTTGATGTTTTGACTGAAATGGTTTGGATAAGTAGTTTTGGAAGTAGAACCAATAATTCGTATTCAGTTTTATAAATGGTGAGCCTTTAAAAGAGAGCACAAACAGCCCAGCCATCTGCCTGAGAAAATGCATACAATGAAGCTTGAGCCACATCGTTTCAATGCTTTGAAGACATTAGAGACTGCTTTAAATTGTGAAAACAACAGATACTCATTATACTTATTTCACAAAGCTGCACTGTCTGTCAGTCTTTGGGCGAGCCTCTGGGGAACACTGCCTCTGTTTTTGAAAAGAGAGAGGGAACATTTATCCGTGTTCAGTTTTCTCTGTTTCTGCAGTGGGTGTTGCACCGGCAGTATTAAACACCAGAAATCAGCTTATGTACTGCAGGTGCGCCATAATACTCAGCAGATCTTCTACGTCTTACACCAGGATTAGAAGTTGTTTTGATAGAGGTAGCTTTATGTAACTCAAGGGATAAAAGTCTGCAGACGCCTTTTCCTGATGTCTTGAAATCAGAAGTTGAGCATTCACCAGCATCATCATGTGAAAGCCTTCAGGCATTTTCAACCTTCATATTCTTAGGAGGTCCAAGAGAATCTGATGGCTTGCGATAGTATACCTTCCATAACTTTGATTGGGTCTGCTTTGCTGTGCAAAGAACGTCAGTACTGTTTAAGCCCTTGCCCACAGGGCATACTGTCCTGCATGTTCTAATAACATTTTTAATATATTGATGTTTCAGTTTGGTGAGTTACAACAAAGGCAAGTATTCAAAACAAGTCACGATCAATATTCTTGCCATGGTTCTGTCAAATCCACTGCGGTATTTTCCATCTGTCTAAAATATGAACTCGAACTTGCTTAGACCTCCACTCACCTCACTTACACATCCAGCTGTTTCTGCCGTAACCCCTGATTTACCCCAGCTACTCACACACCTGCATTTCCTCATTGTACCCTTTTCTAGCCCTCCTTTCTCAGTTCTTTGCTTTCTTGTCATGCTTCAGTTGCTCTGCGTAGAGTGGTCTTGCTATCCTAGAATCTCTTTGCTTGTACTATACATATACCTGCCTGCCAAGAAGCATTTGAATCAAGTCATTTTGTAATGGAATGCAGTCTTCTCTTCAGTCTGATGATATTACTGAATGGATCAAGACCTCCTGAAAGATGCTTGCTATCATTTGGTGCCCAGGTGATAGATTTGCCCAAGGAGTGACAGTTTCTGTATGAATGGATGTTGAAATGTTCTGCCCAAAGTAGTAGTAATTGGTGTTCTACAATGTACTGAGCCTAGATTTGAAAATGTTTTTCTATGTCAGCATACTTCCATGCTAAATTTAGGCAACTTTAGCCAACTGCTACTTGCGTTCTTGCCCCGGCTTCATACCAACAGCATGGCATGTGCATTGCATGTTCCAAAACTCACCCACCTTAGCTGCTTGAGATGTAAGTCTTAGTCCTGACTCCATTTCAACAGCATCAAATCTAGAAGTTGAATATGCTTTATAATCATCCTATACAGTTTATAGTAAGGATAGGCTCCAGTCCTTGTTTTAGTTCCTCTTTTTTCTTTTAATCTAATTACACCATCCCAAAATGAGTATTAATTAGAATTTGGTAAACACTTGATTGCATCTTTTTTATGAAAAGGACTCGATTAGGACATTTGTAGATGAAAGAAATGTGCTGGGGTGGTGAAGAAGAGGAAAGTATTAGGTAGTTAAGTCATACAGTTGAGACAATTTGTCAAAGTTCAAAGGGTCAACAACTTGCTGAAAAAATGTTGTGGTTGATGCTTTCTTCTTCTTTTTGATGAGACTACTTTAAAAGGTAAGTCTCACATGACAGTGATAATAAACACATTTAGATTATTTGCTGGTTAAAGACTTTAGTGTTGGCCAGACACAGGCTCATGCGTTAAAAATGTAATCAGTTCTGGAACAGCAGTGTGTGGGACTCTGTTTGTGACGATATATTGTCCTGTTATGTTGGTCTCAGACCTAACCAGTTTTCCTCCACAAAAGAAATTTGGAATACTGATTTGCCTGACCACACAGTAACCGATGGTCATCTGTTTGTCCATCCCAGATGCCTCTGAGCCTAGAGACATCAACAACATTGATCTGTTTTTTTTTTCCCACACTTGAGCTTTAAGTGTCATTTGTGGTGTCCAAAGTAGGCCTATGTCTTTGCCCTTTTGAGTTAAACCGTGCATGTACATGTTCAAAGGGACTGAAGGTTGCCTATGTGGTCAGCCCATGATCCACAGTTCCTGGTCTGGTCTGTGAGCTGAAAGTGCTGGAGAAGCCAACACAGAGAAATACAGAAAACAATACAAAAGCTTAAGCGTAGAGGGCCTGTACCGAGCTGTAATACTGTCCAATTTAGCATTCAGCCTTTTTTGCAATTTGCTGCCACCAACTAAATCAAAGATTTATGTCTTGTTTTGGTGTGCAGCGTAATAGTTCAACTAGAAAAGTCCAATGCTAACAAGCTGAAAGCAGGCACTAACACCCGCTAACGCACCAGAGCATGACATAGTTTGGTCGGTAAATCGACAAAGAAAGAAGTCCAATTAAACAACCTAGTTGAGCTATAGCTTTAGCTCAACTAAACTGTGCATGTAAATGTACTGACTGTCGTCTCACCTTTTAGGCACAAATTTACATCTGTGGCTGAATAGTTATTTGTTTTGATGCCAATGTAGAGTTTGTGCCAGGTGTGAATAGATAATAAATATGCCTTTTAGTCTCTTGTCACACCATAACTCCAGGAACATTTTATCTGCAAGACCACTTGAGGTATTTGTGGCACTCACAATCACCTGCTGAACTGCAGGTCCAGTTCAGTGAGGTGAGAGGAGGCTACTTTTACTGCACTCAATGAATTCATTTGTGTGAAGGGAATCCATCAGCTGGGGAAATGTCCTTGTAATATCTCCGTTTTCTCAATAAGAGGCAGATTTCCAGACAGGTAGCAGCCATGACTTCTCTTTACTTCAGTTAAAGTGTAGGCTACTATACACGCTCTTGTACAGAGTTCTTCATAACTCAACATCGATCCTGATATCTTTGTAAATCATTTAAAAGTCAAATTCAGACAGTAACACTGTAGTGAAAAGTAAAAATAAGCAAAATGACAATTGAGATTCAGTGTATTTTTGCATATTCAGGAAAAAAGGACCATTTTGGATTTGAGTCCATTTAGTCATACAAACTAACTCAAGTCCAAGCTGATGGCATCTTTCACAAATTAGCAAGGTGTCTTAAGGTTGGGTTTTGACAAGTTAGTGCCAATATGAGACGTCAAAAGTAAACATCAGAAACATAATTTTGGACTGCTGACAGATGAGAAAAAAAACAAGCTCTTGATATTATGGCTGGAGGAGAATTAAATGAGTCAGGTCAAATGACCTATAAAAAACTTTTTTTTTATAGGTTTTTTTTTTTTTTAATTGTTGTTCTAAGTGTTGTATACACTCTTTACTTTTCTCAGTTGATCCGGATGCTTTTTTGATCATGTTTAGGTATCACAGTTTCTTTATAGGCAATAAAAAAAACGTTTAGTTACTTTTATGAAAACCTCATACTCAATTTTTAAATACACCACTTTACATGGACATATGTAAAAATAAATCATTTTATTATGTTTGCCAGATGTTAAATACTGAAGCTAAAGTTATGTGTTATGTAAAGAGACACGGCTGCAGTGACGAAATATTCGTTCATTTAAAAAAAAAAAAAACAAGTTTAGCAAATTGAAGTACTTCCATCTGTTTTTTACAACTATAGCACATCATGTTTCCTCATCAAAAATAAAAAATATAACATGTTTTTGTTTAAGTCTTTTATATAACAATTACACCTATATACTTCAGAAACAAATGGATCTGCCTCACTTATAGTAATATGATACAGATATACTGCTAATATGTAAGGTAGAATTTAGCAATTTTAGAAATTGTTGTAAAATCAGTTACATTATAGTTGACTTTGTGGTATTGCAAAAGAACTCTTCATTACACACATTAGCATGTGCAAAGACATTTCGAAGCATGTTAATTTGTTTTTATTCTCTTCTGAGAATAGCATATTTTAAACATTGTTTTTGCATGGCTTCTGTATTTATTAATGTTTTTAGATGTGTTATGCTTCCTTAAGATATGTGAAAATCTTCCTCAATGTTTTCACTGAGTTTGCCTTTGGAGCGTGTATTAATGCTTGTAACTCCAGTCCCCAACTCGCTTCCATTCAGTGTTAATGAAGTATGAACTCACTGTTTCAACTCATGCATGGTGCCCTTCTTTAATGATTTCCTTATGTGATATGATTTTGTATCCTCCGGATGTAGGAAATATGCAGCTCAGAGGAGGAAATGATTTTACAAGTCAGCTCCATTTTCGATCCTCTAGCTAATAGTATGCTTCAGCTGCTTTACATTAGGAAACAACAGCTGTTGCAACTTATAGCATAGCGATGTGACAGGTTTCTCCCAGCATTTCCATTTTCATTTTGATGGTTAAAGCAATGCAGTTAATCAGTTTATTAGAGTGGTAAAATGCTTTTATTCACTGGGTTGATGGAGCAGAGGGGCCAAATTATGCTCAATGTCAGATGTGCAGTTTCAAGGAAGACTGAATTCTCTGTGTTGTTGTTTGGTTTATGACTTTAGCTCTCATAGTTAGCACTGCTGCTGTTAACTAAGGAACTCCCACTACACCTCACCCTTGTTGCTGTGTAATATTTTCTTCTTCTTTATACTTATTTGTGTCTTATAGATTCAGCTTTCAACAACTGTCCTTCAATACAGCTATCAGGAGTGTCCATGCAGAGACCTTAATTTGTGTATTCGAAACATACTCACAAAGGAGCCCAACAAGCCATCTGCTATTTAGATAGACACTGACCTCTATGCCTCTCCAAGTTGGATCACACCATCAGAGCATACAGAGCCACACAGAGCCACACAGCCAGCCTGCCTGGTTGTTAATCTCTAAGCAGAAGAAGGTTATCACTGCATTCGAAAGGATGGGCCCTCTTGCAACTCACCAATAAATGTGCCCTCTTTCAATTGCAGGAAACAGTGGGTGATTCATACATTGTTATGCTGTGAAGTGAAACAGTCTTGGTGTCAGTACATCCCGAAGTCCAGAGCATTCGATGTCAGTGTACGTCTCAGTAACATTAAAAGGTATGGTAAGCCATTTCTGGATCATGTCAGGTCAGTTAATATTTGAACAAAACATCAATAAAGCATAGAGAGCTAGTTCCTTTGACTCCCTCCCACCAGTGTTTCACACAAAAACACATCCCATCATGAACCCATCCAAGCCTCACCCAAAATGTATGTGCATGAGGGCAAGCTGTTTCCCTGTTAGTGAATTACTGGAGCAATGCGATTTTAGTTTTATCGAGCCATGGTTGTCTATGAAGACTGTTTAATTTCTTTCCCTTTTTTATTTTTGTTAATGAAATTCATTTAATGTGACCAAGTGTTCTGGGTTGGAAATGACATACCCTACTTACTTTACTAAAGTTACTTTTAAACAGTAAAACATTATTCTTGATTGTACTGATGTCTCACACAGTCCTATCATCCTATTATCGACATTATCTCTGACTCTTACCATTACAAATAGTGAAAGTGAAAAAACAAAAAATTGTCCAATATTATGCTGTCAAAAACAGCAGCAGTTAAGTCCTAATGAATTTAAAACAATAAATCTAACTCAGAAAAGCAAACATCTTGAATTGTGCTCTTCTTCTATTTGTAGAAACAGTGTTGATCTTGTGCCGTTCCCAAAGAACCACTCGACTCTGACCTGAATTCTCCTGCTTCTGCAGCAGGGGTGTTTGTGGGTCACATTTGCATTCCAACCATTTCTTTGAACCATTGATGTAATTAATTTAGAAAAAAGGGGGGTGATGAATAAACCACTTAAGGAAAAATGCATGCATCCCACTAATAAATAATTAGCTTGAGGAGAAAATAAACATTTATTCTGCCTACAAAGGGGTTTTAACAGTTGGTCTGACAGTAGCATGTTGAAGGGTTGTGTTTAAGGCTTTGTATGCAAAAAAAGACAAAAAAAGAAAAGAACCAAAAAAATAGAGATGTCTCTCAAAACAGAGCTAGGAATACCAGGTGTCCAAGCTTGAGTAACAGTTGTATTTGTGCGTCTGTGTGGATTTTCTTTTGCTTCACTGAACCTGGAGAGAAAAAAGGGCACTCTGTAAGAAAAACAGATAAAGTTGGCATATAAGTGAGTTTGACATCTTAAGGGACTTTATTTCATCTGTCTCCACATCACATTTCAGCCCAGCTTTCCTTTTTGCAAGATGAATACTGTTAAAAAAGATTTAGCGCAAATTTAAATCACACTTCAGAAAATAACTGACGTGGATATCGTTGGTTATGTCAGTTTTCATTTTGATATGATTTATTCACCTTTATATGTTTTTTCAGAAGTGTACATAAAAAACCCTGACATTTAAACTTAGGAAATTAACTAATGTGGTGGTGTACTCACATTATGCATCCGCAAACTATTCTGAACATGTACTTTATTACAGAGAAAGGCATATAGCAATGCAATCATAAAGCTGTGTGTCCAAAACAAAGTGGAGCGTGGGAGCGTGCTGTACACAACTGTTTCCCTCCCTTCTGCATCAATGATCATTGACTTTAACTGTTTACCAAGAGTGATTGACTTGCGCGCTTTGTTTGGCTTAGCTATCTAAAGGTAATCGTTGCCTTCAAGTCTACAGATGTTGTTTCAAAACACACCTGGTAAATGCGCCAGGGGGATTGACTTGGATTCAGGACACCCATTTGGTTTAATTGTGATGGACAGTCAGACACCTCATGTCAGACAGCACAATCAGGTCTAATTCAATATGTTTTAGAGTTTAGACTCTGGAGAGGAACAAAAACACTGCAGTGCTCAAGGCCCTGGTTGAGATTGACACACAGGAATGCCTGTGTGCAGAAGACCTAGACTACATATTCAATTTTATGCAGTCAAGATGATCTGTATCTGATTTTTGTTACACAGTTGTGATATGTGATTTTCTGAAATGCCCTGAGTTGATACTTGAACAAAAATCCATTTAAAATGCAATTAATTTAAAATCCTGCAGGCACAGAAAGCAATGTGTCTGTCAACAGCAGTTACCTCAAGAATCAAACTCGACTATGACGGTGATACCTGCAAAATGAAATACTTAATTAACCCATCAGCCTAGTTATCATTTAGAGCCTCTCACCAACATCTGCTAATTTAGGAAGTAGATAAATATAGAATCCCTTTGATGGAGTTCTGAACTGTTCGTGGAATATAACTGATGAATATGATATAATAAAATAAAAAAACACAATTAAATCAATCAATTTAGCATAAATGAGCAGCAAATGTGAAATACTGTAGACTTCAGTAGACCCTGAGCAGGACTGAAACAACATAATATAAAAAATACTCATACGTGATTTATACAAAAGGGAATAAAAGATTAGAATAGATAAGGAACAACATGATGCAGTTATAGTAAAGTAAAAGGTGCCAGCAAAAAACAAAAAATTGCATTAAACAAAGGCACTGGAAAACAGTGAAGTATCTATCTAAATTGACTGCGGTTGGGCCTCATTTAATATCAACAAGAAGTTTATTACTCCTTAGTGCTCTACTTGGCTTATATACTGAAATATGTTGTGGCCCTATATTATGGGGTCAATTTGTAAATAAAATGATTAATATGATTTTGAAGTCTAGTTTGTAGGTGACTAGTTGTCATTTTGAAAATTTACCAGCAGTGATGTGCTTAGTTCTCCAAGTTCTTGTAGCAGGATGAGCTGAAGCTGTCTAATAGTCTTATTGGTAAGACCAGGCAGAAGACAGTAATCAGGTCAATGAGAGATGAAAGCATGGATAAGGTTCTCTAAATCTTGTCAGGATATGTCTGACTCTTGATATTTGTTTCAGATTATCAAAAGCTGATTTAGTTAAAGTAATGATGTGGCTGCTGAAGCTCACATCTAAATCAATAAAACTAACCTGTTTTTTTTTTTTTATTAAAATCAAAGCAAGATTATTAATTTTTTTTTCTTGCCAAATACAATTATTTCTGTCTGATCTTCATTTATTTGAATGAACTTTGACTGGATCCAGCAATTCACTTGCTACAAGCACAAATGACTGAGTCTCATTTACCAGAGTCAGATAAATCTGGCATCTGCATAACTGGTAAGCAATAGTGATGTCTTGCATTACTTGACATGGGGATTGAATAACAGTGATCCAAGAACTGACCTTTGAGACACCATGTCATGGAGATAAACTTAGATTTATGGTCACTTGTGGAAACAATATAGCTCCTGCTATTGCGGAATGATTTGACACAAGAGAGAACTGTACCTGGTTAACCCAACTCAAAAGCCTTGAGCATAACTGGTCTGAGTTTAAGGACACTTTTCAGGCTGCCTTCTTACCTCCTGATTACCTCGCAGAGGTAGAAGAAAAGCTCAGAGACATGGTGCAGTTACTGGATCAGTGTCTGAGGGATTTTGCCTATGACTACTTTGCTCTGTGTCTCCGTTAAAAGCCGGACATCACTGAGACAGAGTTAGTTTGTAAAATCCTGAATAATTGCAATCCCAGAGTAGCTGGCTGTCTCCGAGGCACCATTTTTTTTTTTTCTTCCCTTTCTTGTCAGTGTGGACATCGTGCACACGCTGTATGTACGATGCACACCGAAATTAGTCTCTGCTTTTAACACATCAACTAGTTTCACTAGTAAGCAGTGGGGCTGCTAGCAGGGCAGCTCCCCGGGGAGCTATTGGGAGTTAAGGGCCTTGCTCAGGGGCCCCCAGTGATTTACCATTGTGGGCAGCCCTGGGCTTGAACCTCCACGCCCAAGCACACCACTGTAACCACTAGGCCACCACTCCCATCACAACCATGGACCAGTTGGTTCAGAGTGGCACCCTGGTGGAGAAGGACTGATCTCATCTAAAGAATAATGGAGAAAGGTGGATCTGCAAAAGGCGAAGGAAAAGGGATTAAAGAGGACACAGGATAAAGGGCCCTCTAAAGAAGCAAAGAGGTTTGCTGATGCAGTTGTTGTAGTACACCCTGGCAAAATGTCACCAATGACCCTTCTGCATGTTCCAGTGGCTGTGAGGGGCAAGCAATGCCTGGCTGTGTTGGACACAGGGTGTACATTATCACTCATGCGACAGAGTCTCTGGCTGGAGCTTGCTCATAAGGATGAACAACTGCCATGTGACAACGAAAGCTTTGCCCTGGTCAATGGGAAGACGTATGGTGCTCTGGGGAAGATGAGTTTAATGTACACCTCGCATGAGATGATATGGTCTCTGGAGACATACATCATGGCTGATGAAGACTTTGCTTTCCCTATCATCTTTGGCCTGGATTTTCTAAAACAAAAACAGCTACCTTCATCAATATGGGTGACCAAACCTATGGAGTGAAGGGACCAAGGGGCTACACGTTCCATCCATTCCTGCTTTAACCGGGGCAGAGACTGTCATATGAAGTCATATGAACAAGAAACCTGAAGGGTCTCTTTATTTTTGTGTAGACTTGCGGTGTCTAAATGCAAAAACACACTCAGACGCTTATCCCATGCCCATTATACATGGGCTTCTTGAATCTATGCACGGGGCAGCCTTCTTCAGCACCCTTGATCTTTGGTCAGGATATAGGCAGGTAGCCATGTCTTCTGACAGTAAGGCCAAGACAGCTGTGATAACACCTATGGGACCGTATCAGTTTAAGTGTATGCCATTTTCGGGAATAATACAGGAGCCACGTTTCGACTGATGGAGAAAGTTCTTGGGGAGCTAAAGGGAAAAATCTGCTGTGTATAGATCGACAATGTCATCGTTCATTCTCCCACTCACCCACACAGTATCTCTGGGACCTCCATGCAGTTCTGGGAAAGTTCCATCTGGCTGGATTGACTCTCAACCTGAAGAAGTGTGTGACGCTGTGACGGTTCACATGGGATTCATAATTGTGCGGGTGATTTGCTGACGTTATAATATACAGCGTTTTATGCATTATGGAATTAAACAGCGTGGAGTGTCTTTTCTGGTGTACTCAATCTTTGCAAGGCCTTCTTAGGATCCCTTTTGTAAGTGGTAACTCAGTTCTTTAAAGAATTTATTGGCCCAAATGTTACACACTTTTCTCGTCTGAGAAGGATTTCCACATTGATTTCAATTCTCGTTCTCACTTTTAAACCTATCCACAACTGCACTCCTTTGTACATCTCTTCACTTCTCCACATTAAGAAAGCCTCCCACACACTGAGGTCTTCTTTTGTTCTCTCTCACTGTTCCATCTGCCCATCTGTCTACCTTTAGTTGAAAAACTGTCTGTTGTTTTGGCAGACTCAACTCTGTAATCCCCCCATCTCACATCTGTAATATCAACTTTCTCACCATTTTCGAATCTTAACTCAAAACTCACCCCTTTAGATTGCTTTACCTGCAGAATTGTTTTATTCATTTACACCACAAACAGCTCAGAAATCTCAGAGATTTGATTTTTTTATGTACTTTTAGTCACCACTTACCATTGTTTTCTTTTGTTTGTCATTGGATCTTCTCAGAGATGCTTATAAATAAGTGTTATTTTATTCTCTACAGTATCAAAAGCTGAGCTAAGATCAAGCAGCACCAGAGTTGATGTTTTACCTGAGTCAGTGTGCAGATAAATATCTTTAAGACCTTAATCAGTGTTGTGTCAGCACTATGATGTTCTCTGAAGCCAGAATGAAATCTGGCCATTTGCATTTAAAAAGTTGTTTAGCTGAAAAGAAAAACAGCTTTGTCAATATTTTTCCAGTAAAGTGAGATTAAAGATGCCCTGTAATTATTTAATATGGAAGGATGTAGGCTAATATTCTTCAGTAGAGGCTTGATAACTGCAGTTTTTACTTATTTGAGAAAAGTGTCTGGTAGACATGGACACTTTTTGGACATCTGTTTTTAGAGTAGTAAAATCTTTTTTTTTTTTTTTTTTTTTTTTTTTTTTTTAAAAAGGTGGTTGGCATGATGTTCAAACAGCATCTTGATGGATTTAACTTCTTTATTACATACCCTATGGATTTAGGACTAGCATACCACAAGCTAAATTGTCTCTGTTAACAGACTCCAAGTGACCCTAAGTTTCTGCAAGGCAGACGGGTCCAGGAGGTCACTTCCGGCTGTGGCTTAAAGCATTGTACAATGACTAATCAGATAAAAATAGTGATGCGTACCAATGCAAAATATAATTTTCATTTGGGGATTAGTAAAATATGGGCAGCACGGTGGCTTAGTGGTTAGCACTGTTGCCTCACAGCAAGAAGGTTCCAGGTTCAATTCCCGGCCCGGTGGGTCTTTCTGTGTGGAGTTTTCATGTTCTCCCCGTGCTTGCGTGGGTTTCCTCTGGGTACTCCGGCTTCCTCCCACAGTCCAAAAACATGCAGTGTAGGTTAATTGATCTTTCTAAATTCTCCCTAGGTGTGAGCGTGATTGGTTGTTTGTATGTGGCCCTGGATAGACTGGCGACCTGTCCAGGGTGTACCCCTGCCTTTCGCCTGATATGCGTCGGGATAGGCTCCGACAGACCCCCGTGACCCGGAAACGGATAAAGCGGGTATAGATAATGGATGGATGGATGGATTAGTAAAATAATTTTGAATTGAAATCAATTCAAATTCTGGCACATCCCCAAAAGAGTGAATCTTCATTGCAGTAAATGGTCTCCTTTTGTCACGATGCACAAGTTTAGTTATTCTCTCTTAAGATATAGAGTTGAATGTAGCTGACTGCAGGTCCACAAGAGTCATCATTTTTTGCTGCAAGCAGGCTCACAGCATGCCCAGAGGGCTCTTTGTCGCCAACTTTTGACTCACCAGAATGCCTCCCAGAGTCCATATCTCCCGTCATTACTTCGATGACTGTCTTATTTTCTCTCAACCACAACATTGATATAGCTCTCTTTTTATCTTAGGCTCACCAAGCAACCCTCTGCCGGTTGAAAACACTTGTTTGTTTTAAGCATATATTTTACTTTACTATGTAAAATTATGAAAAAGAGAGAAAAAAATGAACTTGTAACTGTGGTTGTTGCATGGCATCTTATGTTGTTTTCAAAGCATTCAGGTCAACCCTATATGCGTTTATAAGGCAATTCTTTTTTTTTTCAGTTCCAAATTCAGAGGATAGATTTTTGTCAGAGCCTATGTTTGCCTAAGGACAGTGACTGTATCTTCCACACACATTGCAGCACCAGCAGCCCCACATTGCATGCCCCCCCCCCCCCCGCCCCACACACACACACACACACACACACACACACACACTAACTTTGGTTACACTTCATTGAGATTAGTGATAAGAATGTGTCACTATTTTCTTTTACATGTCATTTTTATTTAGTGTAATCTGTGGATAGCTAACTCTATTCAAAGTGCATCCCATGCCAACACAGTTCATGTCTTGTTGCCTCAGGAATGTTAGGCATGTTAGCAGTTTGAGCCCACACACAGAGTTAAGTAGATTATATGAACTAGTGCTGTCTGGTGGCTCAAGCAGTGTATGGAGCATCAAACTTTCCTCCCAAATAAGAGGCTATGGTCACAGGTTTTCAAAGACATTTAGTAAAATAGTCAAAAATTCAATTCAATCTGGTCAAGCAGAGAGGAGTTTATGTGGGGTAGGATATCATTGAAGAGCTTAGTTGGGATGGGGTTAACATACATGTTAACATTCCACAAACATGTTAATTACTGACAATAACTCAGACAGATCAATAGGCATAAAACAATATAAATATGTATCTAAAATAAGGCAATCATTGATATCTAAATTATATACAATCTGTAAGTATAAAAGTCCATAAAATAAATGCTGCTGGAAGAAGAGGGAATACTCTTTTCAACAGTTCTTTTGCTCTTTGTCAGCCTGGCTACAGTGGTGAAAAGGAACGTGGTGTTGTCCTTATGCTCATCTATTAGTTGTGACTAGTATGTCATTCTGGCAATGTGTAAAGCCTTTTTTTTTTTTAAATGATTGAAACTGTACTTCCAAGCTGGAAAAACATTTCTCACATTTAAGGAATGCCACTTCTTTACCGTTTTCTCAGAGTTTGTTTCAAGGTTCTAAGGTTATTACAGAATTTACTGATACAGTCCTGCAGAAATGGGTTTTTGCACAAGATTCTATATGGCTGTAGAGTCTTACAACAATGTTATTAAGAAATGATCAGCGAACAAAAGGTTATGGGGAAATACAACTAGTTTTCTAGTGGAACAGTGAGTGGTAGTGGCAGTGGGTGGGGTTTTTCACAAATTCAGAAAACACAATTAAATCCAGTGAGGAAGTAAAAGCAATATTAAAACTGTCACGTCCAATGTCACCAGGAATTTTAAAGTCTCCCACAATGTGGGAGTCTAACCTTGTTAGACAGCACCAGTTCACATAAAAAGTCAGAAACATCACCAAGAAATTAAGAAAATCTCAGGAAGTGGGCCTTGAAGCCAATGTTTCTCATTTATGGATGTCTAAATCCGCCTTCTTGTATATGTACGATCATGACACAAGATTCTTTTTGTTGTTCTGCGTTGCCTCTTTTTTCCTTCTTTCTTTCCTTTACATTTTAAATCCATGCTTTTTATTTGATCTTTTAATGTCTTTGTAAAACATTTCAAATCACCTTGTTGTTGAATTGTGCTACATAAATAAACTTGCCTTACCTTACCCTTTTTTTTTTGAGTCTGTTGTTCTACTGTGTTTTGTTAAAAGTTACTTGGCAGGAAATCAGGGCCCAGCAAGAGGGGAAGAGACACAGCGAAGTGAGTCACAGTCTGGGATTTGAACCAGCAGTGCCTCTATGAGGGTAATAGCCTCTGAACATGGTGTGCCTGCTCAACCAATTGAGAAATACGGCGCCCCATCATCCAAGATTTTAAACATGAATGTGATTACAGTCACGACAAGACATTTGTAGTGAGCGCCAATGCAATCACGTTAGGATTAGTAAAGAAATGCTGAACATCACTGCCATAATGTACCAAGGCATATGCAAATGTATAAATGTATACATGTATAAAACTGTATAGTGAAACTGGATTATTTAGTGCTGTGGACGAATGTAGCCATTATATGTTCTGTTATGAGATAGCGTTGAGGAATGTGACAGTATTTTCTTTATGATTTGAGTACCATGATCTGCATAATTGTTTAAAAGAGGTACAGTAAAAGGAAATACATTTGTAATTACAGAGAAAAGTCAGAAATGATCTCAACTGAAATTACAATTTTAGGAAAAATAAAAAGTTACATTGCAGACTTTGTCAAGATGATATCAACTTCATAAGACAGTGGTGGGCAGTCACAGGCAATGCCCCTTATTAAAAGGTTCCTTATGTCAGAAGTAATTTAGCAACAAAACTACAGATTTCAACTCATGACAAATGCCTACCTTTCCCCTGTGAAGTGTGAGCCGCAAAAACTTGAAAAACAATATAGGCCAGATTTAAATCTAGTGTTAGATTCTCAGAGTATGTTCTATCAAAGTGTTTGTCCTCTCCTGTCCTGCAGGTAAGTTTTATCACGTGCATGTGTAAGTAATGTCATTAAGGCCCTGGGATCGTATATCCTAGCTCACCGATTTAGACTTCTGCTCATCCATCATTAATGCTTTTTGTGCATTTTTCTTTGACAGGTGACAAGTCAAGAGAGAGGTTCATGTGAGATTATTATGGACATGGATGCCACACTTGTAATTATGATTTATAACTTGTGTTTTCCCAGAAGCACTAAAGTATTTCACTTGGCACTAAATACTATGAAAACGACTGGTAAGCAAAATCTAAAGACAGATGATTCAAACCAGTTTGTCTATCTAAGTAATTTTCATCCAACCATAATATTCCATTGTACATTCTATCACTTCCAACTGTAGGTTATTTGGTCATGCAAATTTACATAATTTACTTTACACACAGTGTAGGAAGCACTCTCTAATTTTGTTAACTTTGGTCTGAATATGTGCAGTTCCTTTCCATGGGACCCTTTATCTAATGGCCTTGCAAATTTCTACAAAGAATTTAAAAGTTATACAACCACTCATCTCAGATGGAAATGCAACGTGATTTTCACTAATAAGTTACAATGTTAGATGAAATATTTTGGTATAAAATTGAGTCATATTTGTTAATTCTTTGGTTTTATTGTGATTGTTTTCTTCTAGCCTATAGGGTTCAAGGGGTTGAGTTACAGTATTTTCATTAATACTGTGACTCAGAGCCATTTCTTGCTATCTGCGGACTATGCAAATGCACAGGTCCCCACAAGCCATTAGGGGGACTCAAAGCTAAATGTTCAGTTTCAGCCACAATTTTTCATTTATTCAAGCAACTTCAAGGTAAATTCCAAGTCGAAGCGTTTCACTCCTATTCAGTGTTTCAATAAGAAAATTTCTGCATTAATGCAAATTCAGGCCATATGTTTGTTCTACTGGGGGCCCTGACAGCTCCTTGGTGGTCTTTGTAACTCTATTCCATACGTTATTTGAGAGAATAGCCATGTAAATGAAAATCCAACACCTTTCCCTACTATCTTCACTCAGCTGCATAGATACTGAGAGCTGCTGCAACATGGGGATCCACAGAGACCTATAAACTCATTTTAAAGAGGAAAGTAAGTCATTACGGTTGGTATCAACTTCAATAAACAACAGGAGAATCTCTTAATAAAGCAAAAACTTCCCATTTTGACCAAAAAATCTTGACAAATCTCTGACTATTGTGTTAATTCTTACTATTTTATGGAAATATATAGGCATAATGAATTGAAAACATGCCAAAGTGTGCAGTATTAAGATTAATTGATGCCTTATTTATAGCAAAATGTAAGATTAAAAAGCAGAGGAAGTATGATGATGTGTGGGAAGAAATTTGTTGGTACCCTTTAATGGTCCCAGAAATAACTTGAAACTGAAAAAAAGCAATAATATACAATGACAATTTACCGAACATGAAAGAAAACAGTGCCTCTTCCAGACTGCATGTTTCACCTCTTTCCACAGATGTTCAATAATATTTAGATCAGATTTCTCATTTCAGGCTAGTCTAATGTTTTTTTTCTTAGTCAACATTCATCGCTTTTAGCTGTGGAGGACCCATGATCTGTGACTGAGACCAAGCTTTCTGACACTGGGCAGGACATTTGTCTCCAGAATGCCTTGATAGTCTTGAGATTTCATTATACTTGCACAGATTTAAGACATCCTGTACTAGACGCAGTGAAGCACCTGAAGAACATAACCAATGCTCCTCCATGTTTCACAGAAGCTACAGTATTCTTTCTTTTTTTTTAGTATGCTAAATTTTTTGCACTTATGAACATAGGAGGTGATATGACTTGTCAAAAACTCCGGTTTTGACTCATCGGTCAAAAGACAGTCACCCAGAATGTGGCTTGTTAATATGCATTTAGACAAATTCCAGTCTGCTGTTGAAAGCAAATCATAAAGAAGCCAGACTCCTCCTTGGTCATCCACTTTGGTTCAGTGATGGATGGTGTGACCTGACACTGATGCATCCTGACCTTGCAGTTCACCTTTGATCTCATTTTGAAATTGTTCTGTTCTCATTGGTTTCCATTCGTATTATACGTATTTTCGTTTGTCATCAGGTTTCCTTTGTGTCTTTGAGATGCTATTCTGAACGTAGCCTGTTTAGCTTTTGAACTGTAAAAGATCATCTAATCAGCTAGGAATGTGTCTATTGTACTTTGGCAAACTGCATCTTGCACAAAGATAGAAATGTGAAGAGATCACCAACTTTCTGCAGAGTCAATCGCTACAGACCTCCAGATTAGCTCAAGAACAGTGCGCAAAGAGCTTTATGGAATGGGTTTCCATGGCTGAACAGCTGCATTCAAGCTATACATGACCAAGTGCAATCAAAGTGTCAGTGCAGTGGTGTAAAGCACGTCGCCACTGGACTCCAGAGCAGTGAAGATGCGTTCTCTGGAGTGACGAATGGCACTTCTCCATCTGGCAATCTGATTGACGAGTCATGAGTCACGAGAACAGTACTTGTCTGACTGCATTGTACCAAGTGTAAAGTTCGGTGGATGAGGGATTATGGTGTGGGGGTTGTTTTTTTAGGAGCTGGGCTTGGCCGCTTAGTTCCAGTGAAAGGAACTCTGAATGCTTCAGCTTGGACAATTCCATGCTCCCAACTTTGTGGGAACAGTCTGGAGCTGGCCCCTTCCTCTTCCAACATGGCCATGTACCAGTGCACAAAGCAAGGTCCATAAAGACCTGGATGACAGAGTCTGGTGTGGATGAACTTCACTGGCCTGCAGAGAGACCTGACCTCAACTTGATAGAACACCTTTGGGATGAATTAGAGCGGAGACTGTGAACCAGGACTTCTTATCCAACATAAGTGTGGGACTTCACAAATGAGCTTCTGGAAGAATGGTAAAAAATTCCCATAAACACACCCCTAAACCTTGTGGACAACCTTGCCAGAAGAGATGAAGCTGTAGCTGCAAAGGGTGGATCTACATCATATTGAACCCTATGGATTAGGAATGGGATGTCACTTAAGTTCATATGCAAGTCAAGGCAGGTGAGCCAATACTTTTGGCCATATAGTGTATATATGACATGGACACACAAACACAGAAAAAAGTAAAGTAAATCAAGTGCAAAAGGAAGTCACCTACAAGTATGGACACTAAATTTGTGTCACTTTCTTTGCTGCCAGTTACCTGCAGTTTGAATTCACAGCAAAACTCATGGACAGCTTACGCCACTCAAGGTAGAGCTCTAGTGAGATACTTCAAAGACAGCAAGTCAGGGATCCAGAGATCTACTCCACCCAGTCCATTCCATCCATCTGACTTTAAAAAAACTAGTCCCCAAATTCAGGAACAATCATGTCTTTAAGGAGGACAGCTTATTTGTATTCTAGACTCCCTCTGTGTCTCCTCATGTGCGTCTGAGTTCAAGTGAACGAACAAGAGAGAGCAAGGAGGGAGGAGGGGAGCAAGAGGGAGGGAATGCATGAGAGAGGAAGGATGAGTCTAATGCAATGCAGCAGAGAAATGTGACAGAACTGGCATTTATTTGAGCAGAGACCGCTGCTGAAGGAAGAAGGACACATCAGCGGCGGCAGCTGCAGAACTCAGCACTGCTGAGCGCTTCCAACACAGCTGAAGATAAGGTGGACACGAAGATGCGGAGCCACAGGGGATACACACTGGAAGCACAACACCTTTCCAGTTCTGCCCACAACATGATTTCAGGAATACTGTGTTGGTTCTTCCAGCTTTGCCTTAAATCCTCAGTTCCCTTTTCCTTGGCATACTCTGTTATGCTTTCCTCCAGTTTGATTTGAAGGAATATTCATACCAACGGAAAGTCTGACTTGAATGATAATCAGTACCCATCTTTGTACAGGTCATACATTTGTACCCACAGAAGACTCAAGGGGCATATTGCACATTAAGCGAATGTCCTAAATCTTCCTCTGTGATCTTCCAGTTTTAAACAGCTCTGCATCTCATCTGGTGGAAAGAAATTTGTGGAATTACAACATGAGAGAAATCTGACTAAAAACAGGCCTCAACCTCTACTTTTTTCCCCCTCTTTTCCTGAATAGCTGCATTTTTGGGGCTGAATCGAACTGTCAACAAAGACAAAACTACATTAGCTTTATAGGTATATTGCTTTGCTTCACTTCCGTTGTTCATAAATCTTGCCTGTTGATGTTGCCCTGAGTGAAGATTTGAAACTCACTGGTAAGTAAAGAAATTATCAAACTTTGCAAAATGTCTGTTTATTGTCATTATGTTGTTTTATGGACATATAAGTTTAACTTGTCCATCACAGTTCCCTACTATAATACCAACCACAAGTCCCTCCCACTTGTTCAGATTTGCCTAACTTTAATATTACTGTTATCATAATATCCTAAATAGGATGAGAATCAAGTAAGCTTTACGTTGTTAATTGGTGTCCTTGCAGACTGGAGAAGTGGTGGTGGGTGTTTTCTGTTTACATCAGTCCCACTCACAAACCTGTTGAAATTAGAGGGAGCATTGCACACACATTTAAATTATGTCTTTCAATGTATGCAATCAGGGCCTCTAAGATGCTTGGCAAGTGCTGCAACCCTGATAGAGAGCTTGTTGCATTGAAACAACACTTGAAGCCACTTGTAATTTTGTTAACACTGAGGTGGTAATGAAAAGCTGGTAGTTGCTGTTGAATAAGATTAGACAGATTGGAAAAAAAAAAGTATTCACTCATGCATAATGAAATTATATGCATCATGAAAATCAGAGCATACGTACTTCCCATAAAAAAAAGTCCTTCCATAAAGACATTGTCCGATGGAAAAAAACCCAATTCATCCACTCACCATTCATAATTGAAGGATATGTGGAACTTGATACATCACTGAATGTGGCACAATGCTGCTAACATCGCACATGGATTATTGTTCTATTTTTTTCTTCTAATCCACATAATGTGCTTTCAGTTGTATACATTCTACACACTATGTTGAAATAATACAAAAAAAATGTACAATATTGTTTCTATTTTCCTCTTCAAATCAGAAACTGCTCCAAATAGCAGCCCTGTGGGAAACTGAGCATGCCAGCACCGAACAATATACTGTCAGCCATTCTTTTGAAGCTTAATCCAGCACAAATCCCACACCAAAAACATTAGTCTCAGAAGCAAGCATATGTGCCATATATTATTGAACAAGGGAAACAAAAGGAACAGGATCAAAAACAAGTCAGAAACAAAAGCCCTCTCATGGACTCTCTGGACTGATTCACAACTGTCTTTTACCTAAATCTACTCTTGTGTACTCTTGTTACAACATTCGTAACTACGAACCACACAGATGACACACATTTTATGAAGGTGGTTAGGTTGTTCTTCAGCTTTCGTTTCCTTTTATTCTTTAGATCTATTTTATACAGTTGTTCAATGTAAGAAATTGGTAGTTCGCTTAATATAATACTTTCACGTCGCCAAATCAATTAAAATTTAGGGATTTGACATTTTGGATTTTAAGAGCTGAAGCAACATTCAGTCTGATGTTTGAGGGTAAGGCATGTTAACTTTCTTCTGAATCGAATCAGTTTTGAGTGGGAATGAATATACATTTGCAACAAGATGAGCAGAAATATTAGCAGTTATGACTATTATCCCAGATCAAATAAATATGTTGAAGAACTAAATATGAACTCAGATATAATTCCACTAAAGTGACAGTTTGGATAGGGTCCCTACAGACAAACCAAAGAAATTCAGACTTTCTAACAGAACATCTGGATGATCCTAAGGCATCTTATTACTTAAACTTATTACTTAAAACATTCTTGAGTTTGGTGTTTGAAAGCCAGAGAGAAGGTTGGCAAAGTCGCATGTTATTTTCACTAAAATAATATTTTACTTAATCTATCATTTTGGATAGCTTTTTTGCCCCTTTTAATGATATCTTAACTCTCAACTCCAGACTGATAGCAAATTAACTGTCTTTTAAAAGGATGAGTAATAAAGTAACTGCAGGCTGTTGATGAGATGCTGGAGTCTTTCAGTAACTTTCCTCTCAGGCTTGAGTTGTGGATGTTCTTGTGTGCGCCTCAGCGCTTATCTCTGCTCTCCACTCTCGCCTGTTGGACAGAAAAGTGTCATGTATCACAGGCTGTCATGGGGGCCAGAGACAGGAAGAGCAAAAAAGGAGCATTACCTCAACACCTTAGTGATGTTTTGCCTTGGATACTTGGCACTTGTATTTAGGATCAGGTACACAGAGATTTTGTGCATTCAAAGTCAACCCGTAGGATGAATCATTTCTGGGGAAAAAAAAAAAATGCAATTTCTGAATTTCTCGGAGTAGATCAAACACTTTTGTCCACTCAGTCGTAGGTCCAGGTGATGCAAGCATTTGTCTGCTAACGTACTGCTTTAAAAAAAAAAAAAAAAAAAAAAAAAAAAATCAACAATCAGGGTTGCACCACATGTGAAACATATTTTATAGTGGTTGGAGTCCAGTTACATGTTTAGGATTACCATCTACATAGCTGTCTGCATGTACTGTCTGTACTGAGGAATGCAACAATTTAAAAGGGATGTCATGCATAAGTACATAAGATTCAGTACTGCTTTTAAGTATGAACTCAGATTATTTCATCATTGTCATCAAAGACCTCTTCAGATACTATACATTCACATGAAGCAGTTGTTAGAACTGTGGATCCTTCACTGGCTTTCTCCCAAAACACTATTTAACATGTGACATGTGACACATGTGGAAAATGATGGTATTAAAACCAAGAGAAAGTGTCAGAAGTGAGATTTGTATTCCAAGTAAAAAGCAGCTTTCTCAGGATCAGATCATGACCAAGCTGAAGGTTTCTGTGAAGGTAATTTATGGCCCTCTGAAACAGAAATTGAATCATTTGTATCTAGAGTACGATAAGACAGACGAAAATTGACCGCACCATCAAAGGATTAATTTATGACGCTTTGTTCTTTGAGTGAAAGAAAGGCAACTTTATCACATATATAGAACCACAAAGTATACCTCCTGCACCAACACTGGCAGTAATAAGGCCATGCAGATATATGAGGCCGCTTTTGTGGTCAAAGTAGACGGTAGAAGAAGTAAATGTCATGAAGAAAGAGCTCTATTCCTGTCAGACACCACTATAATTTGTTCGATGCAGTGAGACATTTCTTTTTTAACAAAAAAAATGTAGGGTTCACGTATGGAAAGGCAGAATTTTGCCCAAAGTTGCATCTGAGAAATAATATTACAAAAAAAAAAAAAAAGGGTTTCTATAGCTATACTTATCTGCGTCATACTTGTAGGTATATCAAAAGGAGACATATCAAAAGGACACAATTTCCAATGAAGTGTCTGTGAAATGTGTTGGTCAAAAAAACACAGACATCAGCCAAACATCAGCTTCCTTTTTGTTTGTAGCAGCTGATTTTCAGACCTAATATTTTCAGACCAAGCAGCTCCAAACAAAGCAACAAGATTCGTGCTATACTGAAATTTTTGAGTTGGCAATCACTTCAGACCATCACATACGTGCCCTCATACAAAAAAAAAAGGGTTGTTGCTATTGCTATAAATTAACAATATGTAATTTTTTTAAGCAATAAGATAACTATAAAGGACAGTTAGCATTTTATATCCATGATTAAACACCCTCTTAAATGTTGATAGCTCACATTTACCATAGTCCTGTAATAAATATGTAAGGCATGTCATGAAAAATCAATTTGAGCTTAATAGAAAAAAAAAACAAAACAAAAAAAAAACAAAAAAAACGTTTTTGCAGATTGACCAGAAATGTCATTTGAATTTTAAACTGAACGAGGCGTCATCTGAATCTTAAAAGTCCAGCAGGACAGGTCATCTCTGCTTTTACGCATTAAAAGGTCTCCTTCCTGAACATTACACCTGCTGCTATTTGGAGCAGACATTTAGGAGCGTGGGCTTGTCTGCACAGGTCAGGTCTACCCTAATTAGTATTTCATCATAATTACTGCAAGACTGCAGTTTGACAGCTCCATTTACGAGGGTGTCATGCAGCAGGTAGATAGTCGCGAAACAAATGCAAATATCAGTCTGTCATCGTGGGAGGTATCACTTATTACTGAAAATAAGAGGAAGACAGAATGTAAGATGTTGCTTCATATTGTAGCAGCAAATGGAAACCATACTGTGAAAATTATTAAATTATAAAAGAAAATTGGTCAAAAAGAAACATGAACGTCTCTTATACTGCTGATCCTGGGGAGCCATAACATGTATGAATCACTTACAAAATAAAATCTACACATTTCCTCACCTAAAGTCTGTAAACAAAATAAAGAGCAAATAAATGAAAGACAATACAAAATGAGAATATTAAACAATCTTTTTTCAGAAAAAATATGCACAGCAAATTTGCTCATGTTTCGGAACATTTTAAGAACTGGAACAAGGCCACATGAGCGCATCATAACTAGGGCTCTCAAAATAGTTAATTTCAATTTGCAGTTGTGGGGGAAAAAAACAAAAAAAGCAACAACAATGTCACCTCAATGTCACTGTAATCCAGAGGTGTGAGGGAGTGCAACAGTTAATGCCAACACTAGAGGTCAAACCTTTCAAGACACACTCCACCAGACATGCAGATGCCTACTTGTCGTGACGTACGTGACGACAAAGCGACTTCCTTGCAAAATGGAAAATATTGAACTGCTCATCAGTTTTGGTGGTAGATGACAGGTGCTTAGCAGCAGTTTCAATATATTTAATTTAACTTAGTGGTTTTAAGTTTATTTCCATTCAGGGAATGTGAAAGTATTTCTGAACTGAATTGAAATTATTTTCTTTTTTATTCCGACTGGTTGGAGTCTTGTAGCAATATCAAATGCCTTATGCTCTTTTGTCAGTCGTAGTGTAAGGAGACTTTCATTTCCACAGACCATTGCTGCTTGATTTCAGTGTCCATTCTTTAATTCTTTGTTTTTTTCTTCTACTAACTTGACACAGAAATGACTTGGTTGGTCATGTTCCCGCCTCTAGCTCCTGGTGTAACAGATTGTAGCTCGTGAAATCTTTGGGGCAAAAGATTTGACCAGTTTTCAGGGACTCTCGACTAGCACTTTCTTCACGCTTGGCTGCTGACAAAAAAAACTGGCTCAAATTTAGGCAATGGCTTTGAACCAATATTAACCGCAGGGTGTGCATTCTTTTTAAGCTGGTGTTACAACTTTCCACAATCCAAATACTGCATGACGTGAACTTGAGTGAAGGAAAACAAAAACATGGTTCAGTTTGGATAATTTTACTCAGATATGGATCTGTGTAATCATGGAACCCTGCAAATCTAAGCAGCTCATGAATGAGATATTTTCAGCTGCTAAATGCGTCATGACAGGATTTTGTTTTCTTGAACTGTTTTTATTTGATAGTCTTTTTTTGGTTTAATTTTCATTTCAGACACCTAAGGATGTGCACTCGAGCACATAACAGGTAAAATTCTAACAATTTCCAATCAAAAATGCATAATGATTTGATAGATGGATAAATAGATCAGATAGAATAGCTTCACTAATAAAGTATAGTGTGTGGACCGATACTATGACATCGACTAAACATCTCTACAGTAAATGTTTGCACTCACAACAACAGTACAAACTCTGCGCAGATTTTGCAAAACCTCTTGTTGTTCAATACGACGTCTTTGTAAACAATGAGGGCATATGACTGATGAAAGACGCTATCTACATAATGTTTTTGTCTAAATAAAATAGTAATAAAAATTAAGTCTTTGGAAATTGCGTGACCATGCACTTTACATCTCACAGAGCTAGTTCGAGGCGAGTCAAATATTACAAACATTTCACACATCAATGTCTTCTGCTGATTTACGCATGTCTGATGGGACATAAATCAAATTCCAGCTGGTTTTCCCCTCACACAGTATAATTTATGATCTTACATGTTCAGCATGTAGTTAAATATTTTGAGATCAGTGTGGCCCATATTTTCTCCCGTTGTTCCGTCATTTGTTCCTCGCGTCATGCCACAGGAAATTCCCATAAAAATCTGAAGAACAATCAAGACCTAGGATCAGGTTGAGAGGTTGGTGAAAGGTGCGATCAAATTCAGCTCGATTATCTTGTAGTGTGTCTAGCTGAGGAAAGATGGCTCACGTACAGTCTGTCCATTGCTTCATATCTTATAATTGCGTCCAACAATGATAAAGCAAACAGTTCTAGGAATCTTTATATATATATATATATATATATATATATATATATATATATATATATATATATATATATATATATCTTTATATATATAAAATCTGACAAGTGTGTGCGGTCATCCAATTATGGTATTTGGAGTTAAGTACAATTCTGGCGCTGAGCGGAGCAATCCTGAGGATGGAATGAAGCAGGTTAAAAAAACACTGATAGTGGGAGGAATACATTAGCAGTAGATGAAGTTTGGTCTGGCCTTCATAACGTCCAATCACATTAACTTTTCTCACCCCCTTAAAAGCAGCTGACAGTTTCATAATGGCAAAGATGCAGAGTAGCTACTGACGAGCATCGAGCCAAAGCATGTTCCTTATTCCTGGAAGTGAAAAGTACTCAAGTAAAAACACGATCAGTTTATTCAGCATTAATTATTTTATTTGGAATCCATATATATATATATATATATATATATATATATATATATATAAATAAAAATAAGAAGTGTATATCAAAATGGGCTGGTAAAAGGTGAGAGTTTGTTCAAAATATGCATAAAATCTTCTTGGAAGAATGTTTTGAGAACACTAAGCATACACAGTGTACTGTTGTGTTCAGGCACACTTGTACAGTGTAGATATTTTAATTGTAGATCATTAAATGTGTGATTTTCTTTTATTACATTAATTTTTGTAGATGATCGCCTGCAGCTAGAAGAACATACCAAAAAAAAAAAAAAAAAAAAAAAAAAAAAAAAAAAAAAATCAACCTACCAGTATTCAGCAAATAGCAATTATATTCTATCATTGCCTGATGAGATAAGAAATGAACCAGAGCCAAATTGGATGAAGTGGTGTCATGCCATTGCAGTATTTCGAAAAGCCCTGGCAGCCTGTCATCTCCTGCCTTTTGGCACAGCTACAGAGGAGAATGGCGACCGGCTCTTACTCATTTGTAATCTCAAAAATGGCAATATATGTTTAGCTGTAATTAATGTGCACACTAACAAATGCACAAAAAAACCCCATACATACATATTTATAAATAAATAAAAGCCTTCACACAAGCACAACAAAATCAAAAAACAGGTATGGGATTCAGACGTGAAAAATTCTGTTTTCATCTTTCAGAGAGCAACTTAAAAACACAGACCGAACACAGTGTGAAAGATTTCACACGTGTGAAAATAATACCAAGGTTTTTTGGTTTTTTTTAGAGAAAAAAAAAAAAAACATGTTCACAGCTACTGTTGTGTGTTTTATACCAGTACTGTAACAGACACGGCGCTCTTTTCTTGCGTCGGGGTCAGACTGCAACACAACAGCCACATGTTAGTACTGGAAGATATTGTAATGAGGCTTAGACACTCATTCATTTCTCAGTAGAACACTGCTAACAGCTTGAAACATATGGAGGGAAAATCGCAAACCAGCGTTGCTGGTATTTCAGCATCGATTATTAAGGAACACCTGTTTGGCGGGCTGGCAAGGCAACTCAGGGTCCCGCTGAATAGCAGCAGGTTAATGAAGGTCTTCTCAGCTTAATTGTTTGGGCTATAAATAGTGACAGAGAGAGGGATAGAATGCAGCATTACCCCTCATTCATTTATTTGGTCATAGATCCAGTGAACGAGCTATTCAAGAAATGTTGTCAAGGTTTATGAAAAGAGCAGGGGAGGCACTTTCAATTGTCAGCATTAACAAACTACATGAGTTAATAATGGTAAACATGAGACCTGCCAAAAGGGATGGGTGGTTATTAAAATGTTAGAAGAAAAGAGATCATCTCCAGTACACATCTTATTTTTTAAAATACTATTGTAATGGTAAAAATGCGCTTAATTATAAAAAGGTGAACAGCAGCTTTTAGATTGTGGTTCAGTCAAAGGAAAGGTCGCTCTCATCAGCAATTCAAATCACGATCAAAGTTTTTTTTTTTTTTCCCTTCTTTTCTTTCTTTGACCTACACAACCCCCGGCACTCAAGCTGCTTTTTCTTTAACAGGACCCCGTTTTAGGTCAAATTAAACCAAAATGCATAACTAATTGAAGCATTACCCACAACTATATATCAAAAAGGACTTTTAGATAAAAACTCGAATAAGGCCACCAAAGCCGATTTTCCGTCCAGTATTGTTTGAAGCATCGCCGCAGCAGTAAGTGCCCTGCTGTTCAGGGGTCACCTTCATTGATGTTGTTCAAATGAGTTTAGCTGGCCGCGTGTTCCAGGTCAATCTGTTTTGTTTTTTTTTTCCTTTTCTTTTTGGTCTTTGTCAGGGGAACTTTCATTGGCTTTAAAGTTTTACAAGTAGAAACAGAAAGATTTCTTTTAAGTTATGAACTGGTGCGCAGATAAATGCATTCTTTATAAATCCCCACAAGACGACTGACCTGAAAGCAATAACATGTCTAAAGGCACGTAGGTACTGAAGTACTCTCTCATTACTCCAGTCTCAGCTGTGCTTCAGCACGATTGCTGCTTAAACGAGTCATCACGTCTTTATATTTAGGGGTAGGTTGTTTGGTTGAAGCACACAGTTTTTAGAAAATCAACAGAGAACAACAAAGTTAATGTCACCATGCATCTGTACATGAAACGTGGCAACCGGCATGAACCTCAATATTAGACTTAAACAATCATTATGAAGGCAGCACGGTGGCTTAGTGGTTAGCACTGTTGCCTCACAGCAAGAAGGTTCCTGGTTCGATTTCTGTGTGGAGTTTGCATGTTCTCCCCGTGCATGCGTGGGTTTCCTCCGGGTACTCCGGCTTCCTCCCACAGTCCAAAAACATGCCGGTCATTCTAAATTCTCCCTAGGTGTGAATGTGAGTGTGATTGGTTGTTTGTCTTGTATGTGGCCCTGGATAGACTGGCGAACCGTCCAGGGTGGACCCCTGCCTTTCGCCTACTATGCGTTGGGATAGGCTCCGACAGACCCCCGTGACCCGGAAACGGATAAAGCGGGAATAGCTAATGGATGGATGGATAATCATTATGAAATAAACAGCATCTACACTTAGACAGAAAGCAACCGTCGCTGATTAATAAGGAACCTCTACTCCTGTTGCACAATATTACACTTTAAATGAATTTGTAACAACTTTTTGTAATCAGAAACCACAGTGATGTGACCTTTATTCACCGGTGACCGGAGCCATCCATTCAGGTGTAGAACATACCTACGAAACAGTGACCATAATACGGGCTGTGTTTCTATGTGACTATAAGAAAAGGTTGAAACATGTTCCACTACCTGGTTTCTGGTTAATAAAATGAATAAATAAGTTTAAGTAGTGTCATCAGCAGGTGCTGGTGTCAGCTATATTGTGCTAGATCCAAGATGCACCATGAGCAAAAATCATCCATTATTGCTACAGCTGTAGGTTTCTGCACGGAGGAGAAACTTCAAAGCTGACATGTTTCATCTAAGGCTGTGATAGTGAAATATTTGATTTTATAAGCCTTTGTGTCCTACCAAACGGAGATAAACTACAAGAGAAGAAGATGCTGCAGTTTCAATGTAGAGACTGCAGCATCCCAATAACAAGAGTGGACATGGATCTGCAGTCTTCATTTTTCAGTCTGCTGCGTCTAAATTTGCCCTCCAAATAGCTATGTTTTCCCACTAAATTAATTATGGAGTCTGACTGTTTCGGCTGTTTATCCGGGAATCATTCAGAGTAAAACTGGGTATGTCTGACAACTTGTAAGTTTATTTTTTCAAGCTTTCTCCCTAACAGCATTAGAATTGGCACAGCGTAGCACTCAGTTATGGAAAGACGGAGGAGGAAGGCAGGACAGTATCATCTGCTGGTGGGCGGAGGTGTGGGCGGAGACAGATTAGCATAATATTAGACCATTCACTGAATATAAAAATAGGAATTACATGCCTAGCCAAAAAATCTGTTTTTTTTTTGTTTTTTTTTTTTGCCAGGATTACAGACTTTACCAGGTTAATATCTGCTAGAATGGGAATTTGAAGAGGCCATATTTTTGTCAGTGTGTCTTTTTTTTTTCCCTACAATATCTACATTAATATTATGGTGGATTATCATGTTGGACATGACCCAAGGTTAAAAACAATTTACTTAAAGATATGTTGGAGTATTACTATGCCAAAACATACAGTTTCTGGGTGTTGAGAATGCTTAAAGCAGAAGTTTGTGATTGCACAGGAAGACTCAAATGTGTTTGCATTTTTGTGAACCTGCAATACTTCTCAATAGGTAATTTGCTTATGTTATTAAGATGTCTACATAGAAATATGCTTTCAAGCTTGTTCTGATAATCAATTTGCTATTTGTCCCCCTGTTTATTGTGAGGTTTGTTTTTTTTAACTTTCATCATAAATTGCAGTTGTGTGTCATAAACGATAACTGAGGATTTCCATACAGAACGCAGTGCTAAGACATGGTTCTGTTTTTGTTAAATTGCTAATTTCTTTTCATCAAATCACTTTTATATTAATCAAATCCCTTGAAATTTTTTTCATTTTTTAGTTTATCTCCATTGTAAGTGCTCTTTTCTTCCAATTCACATGCATTTGTAGTACCTCCAAATTTGTATTAATCATTTAACTTTTGTTTCTTTCACATCTCGCAATAACATGTCAGTGGACTTAAAACCTATTTGTATTAGGCTTTTCAAAGTCATGTATTGTTTTTTTTTTTTTTTCTTTTTAAGGCCGATGTTTTCTCTCTCTCTCTCTTTAAAAAGGTTCAATGTTGCAGATGGACTGAAGCAGATTATTTGCTGCATGCAGAATTGTTTCACAGTTTAGGGTCTTTACAAGATTCTGCAGATATGGACTTCATGGTTGCTTGAAATGCATGCACACAAGTGTTTCAAGAATGGCTGCAGAACTACAGGAAGATTGCACTTTGGTTATGCTGCTAAATTAAACATGTACATCTTTCTTTGTGTTTTCAAGGTGACATTTCACATTTTATTCTGTTGGCTGCATAAGACAGCTAAAGATTGTTTTTGTTTGTGAAAACACATCATGGATTAATCGTATTCCATCTAACTGTTCCATTCAAATGTGAATTTAACCGCACTGTCTGGGTTTTGAGTGATGAGGACCAAAAATGCAGGAGATGAGGACAATAGGAGCACAAACAAAAAGGCGCTTGTTTAAGCAAAAAGGCTAACAAACAGGACTCCGAAATAAAACAGACTTGGAATAGACACAGGACTTGGAATAACCAAGGACAAGACAATGTATAGAGATGGGGCTTACAAGGTGCAGGTGCAAACAATCAGGGGAGATTGGAACAAGGGAGTCAAACTATAGGACAGACTTTCACAATTAAATAGGAACTAATCAATAACCAAAACCATGATATGCACTTTACTTTTCTTTTCCTTACCTACTTTTAATTCATGATTTCACAGAGCCAGAACATGACTTTATCTGTTGAAGAGCTTGATAAAGAATTGTACTTTGCATAAATGAAGCATATCTTTGCCTAATTGAGGCTTTTTAAAAAACATTTTTTTTTTTGCAGATTATATGAGGATGACATGTAGATATTCAAAACAACCATTGTTCATGTCTTTATACAAACACACAGAAGGGTAAACACACATTCATTAATATTAAGTGATAATTTGAGAGGAGTGAGGCCTTTCAGGAATTTCTTATGCATGCAACAAGGAACCAGCATCAGTCTGCTCACAGAAGCTATGATTAAGCCAACAAAAAAAAAAAAAAAAAAAAAACATAATAATGCCCTATGATATAATATGATATAATGGGATTCCCTTATTACAAATGCACTACAGAATTTAAAAACAGTAAATTATGACGAGATATTAGCACATGATGGGAGGATTCATCCTGTCCTTTTTGTATGCTCATTCAATGTGTGATGCTATATTTGTTGTGTGTGTGTGTGTGTACTTTCCATGGTTCCATATCTGATAAACAACTTCTTGGCTGGCAACAGAAGTAGGAGCAAAAGAAGAAAAAGGTTTTTTCCTCCTCTTGAGGCTTACCTGTCAAATGAAGAGTTTGCAAAAGTATCATGAAGAAAATGTTGGTAAATAGCTTCAGTGTCTGTGTGGGAGAGAGTAAATACATGGCAAATTGCAAATGCGCCACAGGGTGTTTCCTGTCACCAGTGGAGGAGTCTATGATGTTTAGTAAAATGCCTTGGGAAACTTAAAGCATGACACATCAGAGGACTTGAGCAAATTTCACAGATTCCGTTCATCACAAGCATCTTGTGATGTTGATATAGACATTAAACTTTTGAAAATCTTTCTTTCTGTTTATAGGATAAGTTGAAAATTATTTTTAGCAATAGATCGTATAATTGCTACATTATTGTAGCTTGTGAGATCTTCTCTTCAAATGTGGACAGGGTGGATATAATTAGGGACTTTCCTCTGACCTCTTTCTGGGTTTAAAATACCTTAGAATTAGTTCATATTTTACAACATAATGTAAATATGAAAACACTTCACTTTTGTGGATTTGCATTTTGAAAGTAGCATTAGACAAGCACAAGTAAATATAAGTAAATATCAGAATCATAAAGAACAGTCAGATTGTTATGAACGGTAATGTTTGAGTGCAAGTACACTTATGATATCAGTTTTCAACTCCTTGAAACTTTTTTGTCAATAACACCCACATATTCTTGTCCAAATCAAAGTCAGAGCAGTTTCTTGATCCTGTTGAAGTAAATTAGCATTTGTGACAGGTAATACTCAACCACATTTCTTTTAGAATAACTAGGACTTAGGAACCAAGGAACCAATGAACCAGTAAAACTGCCAGAATATTTGATTCTTCGATTCTTGGTACTGTTGATTTTGCCTGCCATAGTGGTTTATCTTAAATACTTTACATCAGTTTAAGCAAA
Source organism: Xenentodon cancila (assembly GCA_014839995.1). Taxonomy (NCBI): domain Eukaryota; kingdom Metazoa; phylum Chordata; class Actinopteri; order Beloniformes; family Belonidae; genus Xenentodon; species Xenentodon cancila. Next base: position 16,634,361 of record CM026199.1, read on the forward strand.
TGACTCATATCATACTTACACGTGTACACACGTTTATAAAAAGCAAGTATGTGGAAAAGATTAGAAAACCCCAAAGGAAAATGAAAAGGGATGTAAGGTTTTCATGCTGCTTTAAGTTAACCCTTATATACATTTAAAGTAATGGGGGAAAAAAATTATCAGCTAAGCCATTTGAAATCAGTAACAACATATTTTATAAAGGTTGAAAAAAATCTGGCTTTTGGGTAATGAATTGCATTCTTTGCAGGTGACATAACCTACACGTCTCCTGTATCTAGATGAACTGTGATTAGACATTTGGAAGCCCTAAGCGTAAATCAACTCAGGCATTATAAAGATCACCCACTGTTTGTTGTCTCTCCACTACTGTCTTTAGTAGACCAGTCAGTAAACGAGTGATTCTGACATGCTGGTGTAAGGCCAAATGATGAGGAGTCACTTAAAGTTTGTCTGGCAAGCTGACTCCCCATCACTGAAACCAAGTCTATTTCTTTCGGCTGAGATGGGACTACTCGGACGACCTGTGTCTGTTTTTCACCTAATCCTTCGACATCCCAAACAGAGTAACGTGCCAATGAAACACTCTTGTACCATTGTGCCTCCTTGTCTGTCCCCTCCTGTGAAAATAGCAGCGGCCACATTAGTGCATAAGACAGGCTGACAGCAGGTGTTGTTACACTCATCCAACCACAAAGTGAAGTCAGAGGTTCATGGACGTCTCATGAGTACAACATCTGATAATTAACATAAAAAACACAAACAGTAAAGCTTCTGTGACTAAACTGCAATAACATTCAAAGTCCACATAATGAGTTTTTTCCCTCAGGCAACATGAGGCCAGACATTGCTTAAACAATTACAGGATACACGACCTTCCGGTTATGAAAGCCTAGTTCTCAGGCAAAGCTTCTTCACATTACACTTTGCAGACTTCTGTGTGCTTTCAGTTCTTACTGCGACTGCACGTTACTGTTACACGCTTCATACAAACAACAGAGACAATCTACTTTGCTATGTAAATGCACCTTTTACACTCACAGTCTGTCACAACAAGTTGCACAAATATTGGGGTAAGAAATTTAAATCACTGATTCTGGGTTAATTGGAAGGTGTCCTCTCGGAATAGCCAGTTAATAAAGCCAGTCAGTAATGCGATGATACTGAAAAATATTTTAACAGGTGGTTTGAGGACATGAGAAAGATGGTAAGCGTCCCAAACAAAGCAGCTCAATAGTACCGTAAATGAGGAAACAAATGGGAAGAGGTTTTGATGCTACCTTTAGGATTATAGTAATACATGCTATTCTAAATGTAATTCCTCATCTAAAGTCCTCCTCGCTGAGATGCAGGACACTGAGCACCTTGGATCAGGAGCTGGTCGACAACTCCCAACTGATATGGAACTGACCATGTCAAAAGCATTTTTGAAAAAGCTGCTATCTGCCTTGATAGCCCTGATCTGCCCTTTGTTGCCCTGAATCACGAGGGTTTGAGGAAAAAAAATTCCTTTCCTCCGATGGTAACACGGAAGCGATGGTCAGCAGTCAGCAGTGTTGACTGATTGATCGTCTCTAGTGTAACAAGTCCTTCCTTTGGTGGAACTTTTCGTCAGTTGCTGCCCCATCATCCCAACTGAAGCGATGTTTATCACTGATTATATGATGTTTGTGTATTTTTTTCAATTTCGATGTCTTAATCTCATATGGTTTGCTTCTCTAGATTCTTCTACAGCAACAACCAATAAGTTTATGGTTGACGGCTGCATCAGCATCACCAATCTGCGGTGAAATGTCTTCCTCAGTAAGAGCAGCCAACAGTTCCTTGATAGTGCTGTCATTTCTGTTTCTTGTCATCTCTTTTTTCCAAATTCGTATCAATCAGAAATGAAGGACTGTCCATCACTTGAAATATTACTCAGTAGAAAGCCTTTGAAATCCCCAGATAGTTGAACACACTCGCCACCGGGATTAAAGCCAGCCTCGGCTCCTGAGGGTGAATGTTGCGCATCAGACGGAGTTCGCAGTGCACAAGACGTCCTGCCCAGAACGTGGCCTCGGTCTTTGAAATAAGCTGCTGTCTTTTTAGCAGTATCCGAACACTCATGTTTGCAACTAAAGGGAAAACCCATTTAACAATAAGTCAAAACAGTAGGAGCAAATGATTCTTAGAAAGCAGTATTTTGTTTCTCACATACTGTTAGCTTTGTAACATGGAAATATGTTTTCCATCATATGATATGTTCTGTGTTTTTCCCTTTATGTTTACAGGTCAGGTGTCTTGAGTTATAGCTTCTTGTATGGTTTGAAAGGTTAGTGCAGCACTCTCACTGTGAATGTGACAAGTTGCTGGATGGATCAACATGTTCCCCCAGTCCTCATGGTAGATAAATATGGTTAATTTAATGAGACAAAGCGTAGCCTTTTTTTTTTTTTTTTTTTTTTGCAAACTGACAATTTTCTGCAGTCTTACAGAAAGGTCTCTGACACGTGTTGCTCAAAATATCTCACAGATACAGCCCAGCTAGTCCCTTTTACAACTATGAATGTATGATCCTTTTTGAAGCATGTGTTTTATGATCCAAAACATTAATGTGAACACAAAAACATGAATTGTGAATGCAAATTACAGATTATGTAATCGTTCATCCACCTGCTGGTGGATATGCCGTGTCCCTATTGCAATAACTGCTTGGGTATAATACCTTATGACACTGATCAGTCACTCGTAAAAAATTGCTGAACTATATAAGCTGCTCTGTGCACGTACTGTACTGTCCATTCATTTGTGCATGAATGATGTACTAATGAAATCACAGTTTAATAGCCCTTGGACAACATAAAACACGCATGGCCCAGAGCATTTGAATTAAAAAAAAAAGAAAAGGAAAAAGGAGCCCACACTGGCAAAGGGAAGTCATGTATTTTGTATTTAACTTTGGCAACTTAAAGTCTGCACTCATTGGGACTGTCCTTTTTTCCCAGATCTGTCTTAAAAGCATATGAAATATTGGGAGAATGTGACAGAGGTGTGGTAGCATCTCTTACACAAGCATGTTGCATTTGGATGCAGTTTTTTAAATTATTTTGTCTAATTTTGACAAAAAAAAAAAAGAAATCTCAATAATTTTAAATTTAAAGAAAAACATGAAAGTCACAATTACTATAGCTTGATTGGGCATTTTCTCTCCAGAGAAGAGCAGTGGAATACTGTAGCACATTAAACTATTCCATTTACCAGGGCCTTGGAGGATTTTTGCAAACCATGCACAAGTTCAGACAAAGTCAGCAAGGATTGCAGATATTCAGGAAACCCCATCCTCCTTTTAGTTAACACACATGGCTACATCTAGAATACAAACTGTGCTGTTGATGTTTCTAAGTTTATTTTCTAAAATGAATGACTAAAACTTAGAAAAAAGCCCCCCCCCCCCCCCCCCCCCCCCCCAAAAAAAAAAAAAACAACAAAAAACAGAAAAACAAACAAAAAACCCACTTAAGATTCTGCTCTGGAAGATACAGGTTCAGAATCTGCTCTCCATCTGCCTACCAGGTCCTATTAAGCAGCTCCTGGCAGTTTTGTCTTGCTTTACTAAGGCAGCGTACAATGACAGTGAAATTACTAAAATCCCAGTGTGTATTAACACATTTTCAGAAAACACATTACATAACTGAAATGGTAGAAATGAAAGCAGATGGTGAAAACAATGAGGCAGCAGACAGCAGGTGTGTGTGTAAGAGGATGCTCAATATTAATGTGGATATTAGTTTTAATGTCCTGTGTAAGGTCATGTAGCAGTTGACCTGATCATACATTTTAAATGACTTCACAGCTCAGCTGATAGACTTTCCCATCTGATGTTAAAAGATGAGGAGGCGAATGATTCTCCTCATTCTGCCTTCTACATGCTGCTCTAACAGGAAATAAATCACTGATCGTTCCAAATCACTTAATCAAAATTAATGGTTGAGACAGTACTCCAGACAAAGTGTGAGCATGTTCCTACAGTTCATAAATCTGAGCAGAACCTCCACATGCAGGCAGCATGGTGGCTTGGTGGTTAGTGCTGTTGCCTCACAGGAGTGAGGAGTGAGCAGTTTCCTGCTTTTGAATCCCAGCGAGGGGCCTTTCTTTTGCATGATCTCCCCGTACATGTGTGGGTTTGCTCCAGGTACTCTGGCTACCTCTTACAGTACAAAAACATGTGTGTTAAAATAATCAGTGATTTAAAGTTGCCCATAAGAGTCAGTGTCTGTGTGGTAGTTTGTCTATATGCAGCCCTGTGATAGTGACTGGAACCTGTCCAGGGTGTAGTCCTGCCTGTCATATAGATGCTCTACATGTGAGCTGCACTTCTAGGGTGTTATTCACTAAATTATATAAAAAATATTTTTGATTTGTTAATGTGCATTGAAGTTACTATATTTTATTAAAACTGGGTATTTCAACCCAGAACAACTTTACTTGCTTACACATTTTCATTTTAGGGCCATGTCAATCTCCATCTCTAAAGTCCCAAGTTACAGTGATATATAACTTCAGATCTAGCTCTAGCACTAGATCTGAAGTTAAAACTTTGTGTGTAGTCCTTGGTAAAAAACATTTTATATTAAATATTTTTTAGTCCAATAGATGGATGAATGAACGGGTGATAGGAGGGGGACGGATGTACAGATAACCTATCATGAAGAAGTTCATGTCCCTGGTGTAAGACACCGCAAAGTGCAAAGTAAACACGGTATCTGGCAGTTACAGATGGTGACGTGTTTTCAAGCATTTTGAATGCAATCGATCGAGTGCCAACAGGTGACCACTGATTACTGACCGATTTGCCCCACCCCACCCCAGCATGGTTGACATTAGAGCAGGATCTATCTTTGACCAGCATCAACTTCCCGATCTTCATTTGAACATACATTGCAATGATTTATATAACCTCTGGTGGGACAAAGTGATATTCCAAAGCTTGATGGTACATTCCAATATTTTCTGTTGTATATATTACTATGTATCATGAAATGTCAACAAACATGCCTTTTGATTTGTCTGCCACTGACACAGCCAATAAGTACTCAATAATTACTTTTGTTATTGTCAGTATTATGAAAATATATATTACAGACAACTCAACACACATTGATTCTAAGATTATTGCTTTATCTAGCAGGAGGAGGTATTTTCACAGGTGCTGCAGACTTACATGGGTGGTGGGCCAGCAGGTGATGTTTGGGGAATGCAGGGGCAAAAACCAGTCAAACGAAATGCCTACAACAGACTACAACACAACACTCTCAACATATACGTCTCTGATCTTGGAAGGCATCGTGATGGGGCTGCGAAATTTAAAAAAATTAGAAAACAAATCTGGACTAAACAACCAAGAGCAATGAAGATGCAGTGGTTTGATTTCACATGTAACTATGGCGCACCATTTGCCATCCCATGACTTTAAAGCACGGGTTAATGTTGTTTAAGAAGGTTAGTGCCTAAATGGAAAGGGAATATTCAGACTTCCTACAGAGTCAAATATTAATGAGTTTGGTTATGCTCAATGTTTAATTATATTTTGAGTAACAGAAAAACGACAACAATACAATATATGAATCAAACCTGCAGTCACCATAAGTGCTTCTCCTGCCCGTTTTATTGATGGCAGAGAGAATGTCTCCTAGGCATCATGCACCCATGTGTGACAGAACGAGAGAAAGTCTTGTCTGTGAAGAAATATTTCTGTTTATTAGTCAACACAGCTAGCCACAATAAGAGGCTTTCTGTTACATACAGTACGTAAATGGCATGCCGCAATGCCCCCTTCGTTCTGATTGCTTCCCGCTGCACTGTCCCTGTTGTCCCTTTTGACAGAAGGGGTTGACAGATAGATCACAAAGATGCACAATCATTGCATGGTCGGGACTCAGATGGAGTGCACCCATTATTCTAAAGCAAAGCTGTCTGGCGGGGCAAGGCCTGCGAGCCACATGGTGCCGTGATATATGGGGACCATTAATCAAAGCAGGACAGGGCCCTGAGATTGATGTGCAGAAATTCAAATACTCAAGCAGCATTTGGAAGATTAGGGCTGTGTGGGCAAGGATAGGAGGCTACTTTTCTTTTGTAGGAAAACAGGTGTGGTTGTGGAGCAAATGCCTCGTGGTGACAAAGGGTGAGTTTATTACAAGATCAATATGTAAATATGTTAGTTTAAACATTAAAAATAAATCAAAAAATGAAGACAAAAGGCTTTTGGCAGTGTTTGTGTTTGTGCGACAGAGACATCTGATAATTTTTTTAGTTCCAACATTCCAGATACTTTTTGTTGGTCAAAGCCTCCTTCATATAACATATTATAATGAACTGTTCACATTTAAGCATTATTTTTGTTATTAATTTTGAGAAAAGAACACAATGGGAATAAGATTAATATCTACTAAAGTTAGGAATGGTATCACTAACCCTAGGCTTGTTCTGATTTGTAAAACTAAAGTGAAAATTAAGATGGGATACTATTTCATCTACATGTTTGGTAGGGCCTTAGTCTGAAAATTAAATTTGTGCTGCTTTTTTCTTTTGCTGAAGATAAACAGAGTATTTATAGTAGTTAGAAGTTAAACCTAAAAAGGTGATATTTCTTTTAGACTAAGTGATGTGATTTTTTAAATTTTTATTTCTTTTCCAACATTTGATACATTACTAATATCTAAACAAATATTGATAAAAGAAACCATCAGAAATCAACAAGGAGAGGTGAATATTATTTATACTTTTATTACAGTGGCACCTAGTGAGTTAGTATCGGTAAATTCATGAAATCGAGTTGTTGTGAAGTGCCAATAAAACAACAAACAAGTCCAATCCATGGAAAAACCACTCATCAACTTTCAGGACTAACAATCTCTTGCTAACCTTTTAATGTCTGCTTTAGCTTCTCCTAATATTTAGTTTGAACTTCAACCCAATTTGACTCCATCTTTGTGGTAATCTTGACACACTGCCTTCTGACAAATGTTTTTCTTTATTTCCTTCCTCTTCTATGTCTGCTTCTTTTTCTTCTTTTTTTTCCCTCTGGAATTACTGACCCTTCCAGTTCCGACGATGGCCAATTTTTATTTACTTTCGTAGAAAAAAAAAATGACATCATTGGACTGTAAATGGTAAATGGACTGTATATAACACTCTTCTAGTTTTAACAACCATTCAGACCACTACACACCACATCCATCCATCCACACAGACAGGCATACAGCACTCCTAGTCTAGAGGGATTTGTTAAATCTACTGATCGACTTATCTCCTAATCATTTTGAAAGGGGCAGATTAGAGATGTTTCTTTTAGGTATTTTGACCAAAACATGCATATATTATTTTCTGAAGATCTCAGGAAATTATGTCAACTTTTGAAAAGCTAGACTGTCTTCTTTAAATGAAAATGTAAACTGTAATGATGGTTTGCATGCAGTTCTGCGGTTTCAGTGCTGCTTTACCTATGACACATTTAATGATTGGAAGTGGATTTCTCATTGTGTGATCTGTTAGTAATGGGTCATGTCAGTCATAGTGAACAATTCAATTCCATGTGCTGTTTTAACAAATAATTCTAAGTACTAAATTGATTTAACCTTATTATAGCAAATTAAATAGCCCATAATTACAACCTGAGTTTTTAAGATCTGCTCCTTGGTCTTTCCTCAAACACTATTTCAATGAAAAATGAGAGGCACTTTGCAAGAAAGTTAGTACTGATTAGTAGGCGTATGATTCACATTCTGATACAAGGCAGCTTTGCTGTAGGGGGTGGAGAGAGCCACCGAATCTTGCGAGAATCTTGTTTCTTTTCACAATAATGACAATGCCTGGCATACTCTGATTTATTTAAACGTTTTCATAATAAAACAATATATTGTTAAGGTTGTTATAATGCCACAGTCATAATGCTTGGGCCTTATTTGCTACAGTTGACAGGCCAACAAACACTCCTGTATCAGCGGCAACTGAACTTCATTCCACCATGACCTGCAATGACTTTGCTAAGTTCTTCACAAACAAAATCCCAAAAATTAGACAGTTGGTACATCAACAGCAGAGTCAGTATGTGTTCTGTTTCCAATGAAAACTGGTTCAAACACCACGACACAGTTTAATCCCATTAACAACAAAGACCTGGAGTACATCTTATGTCAACTGAACTCCTTCTCTTGCTGTTTAGACGTGCTGCCAACATGTTTTTTCAAAAAGGTTTCAAAGATGTTGGAGTAAGACTTGTCACAGATGGTGAACTTGTCTTTAATGTCAGGTGTGTTTCCAGAGCCACTGAAAACAGCTGTAATTAAACCTCTGCTGGGAAAGGACAACCTTGACAAGACACAAATGAACAACTACAGGCAGATCTCAACTCTTCCATTTTGAAGTAAGATCCTTAAAAAAGTGTTTTTTCAACTGCTAAATGAATTTTTAACACGAAACAACTGCTGTATTGTCCTCCAGTGATGTTTTAGACACCACTACAGAACATGGACTGCTTTGTTTAATGCGTTTAATGAAATATGCCTGAATACAGACAGTGGAAATAGTTTTATTGGATCTTAGTGCTGTGTTTTATACAGTTGACCACAATATATGACTCAAATGACTGGGGAAATAGGCAGGTTTTTCCAGAATAGTACTAAACTGTTTTAAAACATGTTTACAGAACAGAAAGTACTTTGTGCAAATAGTTAACTGTACATCTGAGCAGACAAGAATCCCATGTGGAGTTCCCCAAGGTTCCATCCTGGGGCCTCTTCTGTTTAACACCTATATGCTCTCACTGGCACAGATTATAAGGAACAACACAATAAACTACCACAGCTATGCAGATGACACACAGATATAAATTACAACGTCACCAGGAGTCGGAGGCCCTGTACAAACTCTTGGTAAATGCATTGAGGAGATTAATGACTGGATGTGCCACAACTTTCCTCAGCTAAACAAAAACAAAACTGAGGTAATTGTCTTTGGAGCCAAACTAAAACCCACCAACCAAGTCATAATTGTGCGTGTAGTGATGCTCAGACCTAAATTTAGGATGCCCTGAAAAAATTCTATAAAGCCAGTCTACAGCCACATTTAAAATATATCAAGAATAAAGGTTCTTTCCTTGCCTTGCTTTGCATGAGTTGCATACACAGTATAAGATTCATATTCCCATTTAAATATTACCGATCAAGGTCTGATTAAAAGTGATGCACACCCACGTTACCCCCATTTATTATACCCAAATCCCTCAAAGCCTTAATCTTGTTTCCCACTTACCCCAAAAGTGCTTTCTTACTTTTTTCTTGTGGCCAGCTATGTAAAAGACAGTTTTGCATTCATAAACTGTACTGCTTGTATGTAATATACTAAAATGTATAATATAATATCCTATAATATTCATAATATCCTTTATATTTTACTTTAACCATCCACTGTTTCTGAAGAAATATGTGGTGGAAAATAAGCATTAAAACTGTAAAATCTTCATAAATGTGACATGTACAAGGTACAAGTTAAAACGTCCCATCCTTTAGATGTCAGTCTTAATTACACTTCCAGTGCAAAAGCAAATCCTGACACTTCAGAGGACCCTAAGATGATTGGCATTATATCTATGATGCATTGCATAAAATGGCCAGAAATTGATTGACTTATTATTGGTCATTTTAACAAACAAATCAACAGAAAAAAAAGGATCCTACTGAGACTGATTATATTCTTGTTTGTCCATGTTTTAAAAGCAACATTCTCAAATCTAGCTTCTTTAAGGGATGGTTTTCCCCATAGCTGGGCTGCATTTAGTGTGCCTTTGTCAAATATTTCTCATGTGTGTTAGATGCCCTAGATTTGTCAGCATCCCACTGATGTCCTGTGGTGGTTTTTGAAGTCTTCTCAGTCACAAACCTCAATTAGAAAAAGGTAAATACTATTTTTTTCCCCTCTTGATCCTTGCTTAGTCAAAACATGTCAATCTTGCTCTAAGCTGTGTCTAGGGTCATATATTATACTATCACTTAAGTGGAATGACATTTTTTAGTCTTGACAGGGGCTTAAAATAGCAATTTATTTTGATCTGGGTCAACTGCTGATATTAATTGTAATTTGAATGCAAATACAGATTACCATGTCACACAAAACTGCTTAGATTCACATAATTTGTACAAAATGATATATATTGAAATGCACTATAAATAATGTGTAAAATTTAACATGGCCAGCACTTTCCATTGCTAAATGTAATGACTTAGAGTGGCATTTTTTGGTCTTAATACCTAAATACGTTTTTAAGAAGGTATAGATTTGAAATGAAGAAGAACTGATAAATAGTTTTTTAATGACAAACAGTCAATAAAGATTACATCCACACAAAGAAAAACTGTGTTTGAGTGCTCCACTTTTTGTGTGTTGCAGAGCTGGTTGGATAGCACTCTGTGCTTTTTCTTCAGGCGCAATGAGTCATGCTGAAAAATACCTACAGCATTTAGCATTACTCCAAATGTAGTAGAAAGTTTGTGTTTTTTTTCTTTTCTTCCTTTTTTCCATCTGCTGTGCTATTTTTAGTCCTCTATTATATAAGGCATGAGGTGTTGCTGCAGGATTATGCCCTTGTGCCATGGACATATTTGTCGGAATACATTTGTTGAAAAAAAAAAAGAAGAAAAAAATCACTTTTTGGAATCTATAAGGACAAAGGGCTTGATATCAGTAATATAAAAAGGAATTCTAAAAATTATCACTTTGATGGGGTAAAAAGAATAAGTACTTTTCATTTTATGCCAGAAGATGCAGCCAGTAGCTTGGATTTCACAATCTAAGGTGTAACAAATTTTACCACAGAGATAAATTTTAATTCAATCCTGTCAGATTCCTGTGTTTGCCCTGAGGCCTTCTTCCAATGGGACATTTCTGAACCATTCTCCCTTGCAGGCATCATGCATCCTGACCAGATGCCCAAACCACCTCAGCTGACTCCTTTCAGCTGGCGTACAACAATGTCAGACTAGCTGAGAGTATCATTGCCATTATTTGATGACACCTTTCTGAGTGCACACGGACTGACATTTAGAGGAGACGGAGACTGGACCACTTTCAAAGCAATTTCAGTGCTGTTATCGTTGTTATAATGGGAAATATCTAAAATAGGTAAGAATCTGAGCGTCCAGCTAAGCCAAGAAGTAATACAGTGGAGGCAATAAAGAACAAGACAACAAGGAGAGACAGCCATTGAATGAAATTCAGAACTATGCTAGGCATTGTCCAAGCAGAAAGCAGTCATCTGACTTTGACAAAATGAAATACATCAAGGATGCCCTGAAAAAAATCCAGCTTTATCATTTTTATATTGTTCCCATGACAAGAAAGGCCTTCAGCAACTCTAAACCAATCCACAGAAGCATCATCCCTGGCTATCTTTTCCCCCAGGGAAGACTTGAGCCATTAGACATAAGAGAGAAAGAGGGAAAGATACAGACAGCTAGATACACGGGTTATAAAGTGAAAGTAGGTAGCTCCTGATGAATATTTCCAAAGGGAAAGTGCAAGTAGAACTACAGATATTCATCTCTCAAAAACAGTCAGCCTGAGGGGAGGTAGAAGAGATACTGCTAGATTCACCACAATACTTCATACTTTTCAACGTTTATTCATTGATTTAACAACTTAATCTCTCATATAAAAATTGTAAACAACCGGGTTTGCAATAACTGATGAAATCAGAGATACTAATCCTGCTTTACTCAAATCCACACACTTTCTGGCAGCCAGCCACCTTTGTTGTTGTGATGAAACAAATAATCAGTGCTTGATGTGTACATTTCTAAAGAATCTGAATTTCTAACCCATCTGGGGTAAGCAGAAGGCACTTTATGGATTAATTGTTATTGTTTTGTTCCCTTTTAACTATTTTTTTAACAAAATATTCAGTATAGAATGAGCATAATCTTAACTTAATTTATCTTGCATTGATTGTTATACAGCCATGAAGCATACAGTTTTTGTGTAACTGGGCTCAAAAGGTTTTCACAACATGAACCATAGTTTTTGACTGAAATGGATAAGTCACATGATGCAGCAAACCAAAAAGTATGTCTCAAAATGTATGTAACTTAGGACACCAATCTCACAGAGTTACTCCAAATAACCTAATCTTTTCCTCCTATGGTCTCAAGTTATCGCCCCTGCTCCGATTGGAGTAAATGTTTTTTGGGAAACACTGCATTTGTTTTTCACCAAATATAATGTGCTCTCTGCTGATGTCCTTCCTCCTAAGCATTGTGTTAACATGCACCTTGATGCTCCAAGCAGTCCCCGTGGAAGCAGCTCTGAAAACACTCTGCTTTTAGCATGTTGGCTTAGTTTTAATCAAACGAATAACAAAATGGTGAGATGCTGTTGCTCATATTGTTGCATTTATCCATTTTTAAGGCTTATTAAGGAGAAAACGTTTTGAATTATTCCCCAACTCTTTAAATTGGATACTTTTTTGAATCAAAATCAGGTGTGTTCTCTTGTCAGTGCCTTTTTCAAATCCGTCGGATCTAGTCTGAGGCGGACTCCCTTCCTTTGTGGATCAGGCTTTACGATCACCCTGTTGTGCTCTCTCTCAGCTGTATCCAGTTCATCCACTACTTCTCTTTGCTTCACCATTTTCAGCCTTCATCTGTAAAAAGTAAACAGTATAGTGACGAGAAATGGCAAGCAGAGAGAGGAGCTAGGGATAAGGCCTCAGAGACTGTAACCTCCTTGCTCCCGCTTTCTCTGTCTATTTCTGTGCAAGTGAGAACAAGCGGACTGCCAAGGGGAGAGAAGTACCAAAAATTGTTTCTGTTGAAAGCAGTTCTTTGCCTTCATTGCTTCCTGTAATTGCTTCTCTGAGAGTTAACTTGTCTACTCTTGCCTTTTTTTTTTCCTACTATCAAAGCGCTCTAACCTACAAATCATACATCAAGCCACATTCGAGTCATTAATCCTATTTGAAGTGTTGAAAGTAGACAAAAAAAAACCTCATAATTTCAATGACTAAATGAATAATTTTAATAATAAGAAGAATGTTTATTTGTCAGTATTTACCTCAAGAAACTAACCAAAATTAGTCCTCTGCTTTAAACCCATGAGCTCCCATTTTTGCAGTGCCTCGGAAGCAGTTTACCATTACACTTTATAAATAGATGTAGCTCCTAATCAGTCATTCTCGATACTGACAGTGTTAATGTGTTTTTTAGTGCACTAATCCAACTTTCCCAACTATTTTTCAGTTTAAATCCTCCGCTATTGTATTTGGGATTTTGAGCTTACAACCCTAAAATGTTAGAGTTTAAATACCACAAACTAAGGCTGACATCTCTTGAAAGTTGCACAAAGACATGTATATGCAACCCTTTTGTGTTCTGTGTTATTACTGCAGGTCTACTGAATTGGTATGTGATGTGGTGATGGAACAAAGTACCATAGAAACCTTGAGCTGAAGGTTAGATGTTTGGTTGGTGGACATAATGCTTAGGATGTGTAAATTCAACCACCTGATAAAAGTAATAGAGCTGAAAGTTGTGTTAAGCCAACGTTTTTTATAAAGCACTTTACAACAACAACAACCACTGACCAAAGTGCTGAAAATAGGAATGAATATCTCACACTGGGTTGAAATCCAAGCAGACAGTTTCATTAGTTTAAAATATTTAAATGATTATTTTGAACCACAATTAAAGAAGCAATGTCTGGTGTTCATTCGTCCATTACCAGTAGTTTCTATTTCTTATTACTTTTCTCAGTTATTCACTGACCATTATGGGCTTTTTTCTTTCATTAATAGAAGAGTACCAGCAAAGTCGTCCATGTATGTATATATAATAACGCTTCTAATGGAACTGAGTTGACAGCAGTGCAGAGCAGAATGGGTTGAGATAAGGAAAAGTGAAGGGCGGAGTGAGTTACCATCATCGATCAGCTGTTTGTCCTTGTGTTGGCTTGAGTGTAGATATTTTAATGTATAGCTCTGCAATGAACTGGCTACCTCTCCAAGGTGTACCCCCCTTTATGCTGGAAACTCTGATCAGCCCCTGGTGAATGGATAAAGTGATCAGTAACAAACCGTTACTTCTGTTTATATAAACTAAACATATATCTTCAGTATTTCTTCCCAAATATTGTTTGTACCACTGTAGTCACTTCTGATCACATTAATGTCTGCGTGCTTGATAATTTTTCTGATAAGCTGGGTTGGAATTATGTCACCAAAAGCAATTATAATTTCATGATCAACATCTTCGATTGGCATCTGCTTCAAGCGACACATTGTGGAGGCTGTCTATTTTATTTTTGTGAGAGTGACTGCTTTTCTCATCTGCGAATGCTGGCACACAAGTGTGAAGCTATGATTGCACAATTTGGAGACATGTGAAGAATAAGTCTATTTTATTATTGCATCAAGTCTGGGTCATCATTGTAGTGGCAATTTTCAGAAAGATGATGTTGTGTACATGTACATATGTAGTCAGTGAACCAGGTTTTTATTTGAAGTTGCCTTTTTCTCCTTTTTTGGGTGGATTCTTTAACCCCAGAGTTGGGTCTGCGGCACCCAAATAATTTCCACCACGTGATATGTGCCCAGTTTCTCCGAGTTATCCTGAATACAATGCCTGAAAGAAAAAAAAAACTACTTAAGTCCTCCTCTTACATGCTTATCATTTCGTTGACACTCCTCCAGTTGCCTGTCACTCGCATTTTGCATTAGTGTGAAGCCGCTAATTTATTCATCTTTTTTGCCAGAGACACTGCATATAATTTGTCATGAAGGAAGTGGAACAGGAGAAAAAAATATTCCCATATCGTTGCGTTATATAAATGTGTATATACATTTATATAACGCAATACATTTAATCTGATGCAAGTTTGAAGATTTATCAGCAGTTGTGGCTGTTTTCTACCATGAATTAAAATTCACCCAACCACTCAAATTTTTTTTTAAAGTTTTTGTTGTTTTTTTAAACAATGGTTTAAACAAACATTAGACTTATCCTGCTATCTCAAGGAATATTAATATTACATTCCCATAATAATGAGCCCTGGGACATAATGTTCTTGAACCTACATTTGAATATCCTGAAGCCCTCTAATTGTGCTTCTTGGCTCATCCCTGGTTCACATTTTTATTGCTCACGAACGTGAAGAACCTGCATTGGGAAGGCTTTAGAGATTACGCACAATCCCCAGCCATTTTGTGTGACTTACACAGTAGCTGTCACCTAGAAAAAGGGTGTGCACAATGTGCAGATTCGATCACAACAAAAACAAGCCTTTTCACTTGAAAACCTCTATTGTGGGTATGCATTAAGAATCTCTATTAAAAATATGTAAACAGGACATAGTTACGTTTAGTGGCAGATCCTGTTGTTTTTATTTGCAAGATTTGAAATTATGGATACCTGTTTAACTGTTAAGAAATACACACGCATGCACAAAAAAAAATATTTGTTTTTCTTCTAGTTTTAAGAAGCGATGCACCCCTACCAAAAATCACACAAAGCACCAAGTGACATGCTTTTCATAATTCAGTGCAGGAATCTGTGATTTTCTTACATAGCCTCATTGTTTGTCCCATCACTGCAGATTTTAGACCCATTTTCCACTTTATGCAGTATGTCTGCATTTGGCATGAGGGCAGTAGGTCAGACCTCTCAGCTCTGAGTACTGATGTCTACTAAGAGGCTGGCAAATGGCTTTTGATAGAAGCAGTGAATGGCAGAGTATATTCCCCCTCTACTCCATGGAGTAGCCAAAAGAGCAGAGCATTATGCGAGAACTGTACATCGCTGCCTACAGACTGACAACCTCTTAACTCTGATGGTTAAAAGATGGAATTTCACCTAGTCACATATTTCTAAAAGATAGATCACCTTCATTCACTCTTTTTAGCGACTGAGTAATATTTAGGTGTTCACAGAAGCATTTTTCCTCTTACATTTTCAGACCTGGGTCACTGTAATTAGTGGCTTTTCTCTGCAATTAGAGGTTTATTTTACTTGATCACTGATTTTGTCATGGTGGAATACGCAAGGAATTCCTCTACAGCTTTGAAAGTGACATTAGCCCCAAGACTGGTGTCTTTGGTTGTTAGCAAGGGCAAATCCATTTCTACAAAAATATATGTGTCTGTTTAAAAAGAAGCCTAGAACTTAAGGACGCATCCATTCTCCTGATGCAGTTTAGCTTCAGCCCCTAAAGCTCCAATATGTCACGTTCTCTTAAGGACAAATGGAAGCAGAGGAGTTTTTTTCTTTTCTTTTCTGAAATGCAAGTCCCTTTTCATAGTAACTGTGTTTCCAGTTTTAGAATTAAACACTGGTAGTTTTCTTTTTCTTTTTTTTTTTTATGACAAAGTACCTAAATGATGAGACTGTGATATTTGTGATTTATTGAAAATGCTAACATCTGTCAAGTGCCTACACTGCAATAATTAATTTCTAATAAAGTAAAATAGCCTTGTTTATAGAAAATTAAAATACTTTTTCAGAATATTTAACTAGTTTTGAGAATTCTACTCAAGAAATGTTTTCTTACCCCATTGGCAAAGATAGTTTTGCGTAAAATTTGTCTAGATTTAGGAATATTAGTCTTATTTCTACCGAGGCTGTTTTTGGAGTGTATTTCTCTGTTGCGTTGACATATGAATACCTAACTTAGCCACCAGCACTTTTACTATATCGTCTTTTCCAAACTCTGAAGATGAGATTAAGCTACAAGAAATAAATGCACTTGAGTGGAAGATGAGAGAACATAAAAAAATGGGACTTTAACTACTTTATGTTGTAATACTGTAATTTCACCAGTAGGTGTCTGGTGTCGGTTGTAACCAAAAAAATAAAGAGGTTGTTGTTACTCGTTAGAAATGTTTTCAGAATGAGATCATCCACATAAACTGCAAGTATCTCAAGCTCCTGTCTCGATCTCACAAACACACAGGGATCTGATGTGCTCTGTTTAAAACCAAGTTCCATCATGAACTCTGTGAAGGCTTTGCTCCAGCAACGAGGAGATCGCTTTTGCTATCACTTTAGGCCCAACAAATGGTGAATATGGATAGGTAATGGATATAATTATGATGCAGTACTGGTTTGATCCTGTACAGATGTTTAATGTGTCAAAGACAAATAGTTCACGTTGGCGTACGTTGTAGCTGACGTGTTACAACAGTGACTTAGTCTATGACAGTACAGATTCATCTATTGACCGTAATCATTCAAAGAAGGCATTCGTTTCTCAAGGCTTTTGATCTTTGGTTGAATGAAAAATGAAAAGAAAATGCTTATTGGGATCCTTTTGATCTGCTATGACACAAGGTCACGAAGTAGAGCTAATGTACTTTTTTCCATTCCATCCTTCTCTCTCTACTCTTTACATTGATTAATTTGTAAATAAATCATAATGCATAGACTTGGACAGGACTGTATGTGTATGGCAGTCAATGAAATCATTAATAAATACATACATTTTATACATGGAAGCAAAAAGGTTGTTGGAAAGTAAATTGAAACTTAATATTTTATTTTGCATTCTAATTTCATCTTCATTTGCTTTTTGATTTTAAGGTCAAAGTTTGCTTTAGTTTAAAAAAAAAATTAACTGGATTTATCATAAGACTAGGTTAAGACATTAAGAATATAGTGACAATATTAACAGGATGGTGAGACAGACATAAGGACTGAGCCTGTCATGACATGTAGTCTGACAAGCGGTGAGCGACACCCAGGACTGACGCCACTTGACTCAGTCACTGCTAGTATAATCCCTTTGGAGCTATGCTGACACATCAGAATAAAGAAGGAATTTAAGAAAACACAAAACTGGCATTAATGACAGTATCAGGATTTCAGTGAGAGTCAGAGACAGCAGGAAACATGTGCATGGATTTATGTGAAAAAGGGATGTGGATAAACATGCTCCTTGAGCAGGTGCATCTACTCTAAGTCTCACTGAATACTGCAAAGAGCACTTGTAACTGAAGAAAAAACAGTAATGTAAAAAAAAGGATTCTTTTGGTGTTTTGGTCCTGTATGCGATACGTCAGCTGTACAAATGTGGTCATGGATGCAGCAGCAGTAAACCTCAATCTTTTTTTTTTTTTTGTGCAGTGAAAGCCATCAAATTCATAAACTAATTATAACAAAAAAGAAAGACTGAGAAAAGGGAGAGCAAAGTTTTTAGCGATGGCTTGATGTCTGAAGGGAGATGTATGTGGATGATGGATGGGAGCCAGGAGTGGTGGGACTGTGATGTGACTGGTTACACTGACACAGATTTCATCCAAAACAAAAATCCTGCCAATAACACTTGACATTATTCACAGGACAGTGATGTCAGAGACAAATGAAATGCGATATGACAGTTCACACTGAAGTTGCATTGGGAAACATCTGATGCGTAGCAGATTTAGGACCACATATGAAAATTACCCAGGTATGATGTGAAAATACTTGAGCTGTTCAGACAACCAAAAAAAAAAAAAAAAAGAAAAAACTCCTGAGGCAACTGCTTTTTGGTTTATAGCACAGTATCAAACACTGTCAAAGATCAACATTGATGCAACTAGCTCACAAAGCTTGACAGACTTGAGAAAGTAATGATGGAAAAACGAGCAAGAGAGAAACTGAGCAGGAGACTGAGCAAGAGTGAAATCTGGTCAGTGTAACAAAAGCTACATAACCTCCATCCCTCTAGGACGACCCTCTGAACTAAAATGATTACTTTTTGCTGTTTTGTACGTAGAAGTTAGGAAACTGCAATTGTTGTAACGTGTAACAAAATCAAATTCTCTGAATTTACAATGTAGAAGATTCACTGTAGGAGTGTTTTTTTTTAACTCAAACTGTTAATTTAGGTGTCACATATGCAAATGTGAAACGTTTACATTCTGCATACGTTTTTACAGTGAATCCAAACGTTTTATGAGATTCATGGCTGAAATAAGTAAATATTTGTTATTTATGAATTAATATTTTTTGCAATGACACCATAAATTTAATTATTAAGATGATTAAGCACCAAAACTAAGTCCAGCATCCTTATCATTTGATTCTTAGCACGTCATGCCCAGAGCAGGTTGTTTTTTGAAGAATGTCCAGTTTGTTTAGGTTCAAATTAGAGTCATAAAGATCATTTCAAAGTTTGCACTTAGCTACAGTGCAAATGTAGCCTACTTTACAAAAATACCTTTCATGTAGTGTCTCAAAGCGCAAACAGGGCTCCAGAGTTGATAGCATTAGCACCAGCAAACTGTGCACATGGTTATGTGAACTATGTGAATGACACAAACTAACGTACAAAAAGACTGTGTAAATAAAACACAAGACAGAAATATGTACGAAATGAAAGCAGATCAGGTTTGTTTGCTCTGGTATCTTTACCAGAGAAATGAAAGCGTTTCAGCTGATGAAGCGGGACTGTGGTATGTGATAGTGCGACTGTTGTGTTTGATGGCGAAGCCGGGAGAATTATGGGGTGTCGAGCTCCACCAAGACTTTCATCGACCTTAGTGATCCTAGGGAGGAATTTATTTTACAAAAATTCTCGTAGGGTTTACAGATGCTAGTGTTAAATGGGAACTTTAATTCCCACAATGTCATAAATTACAACTCACTCAAGTGCACTTTTGTAGATGTTAAAACTTTACTCCCTTTTAAGAGTCTGCAGGAGTGCAGGATTACAGCAAGCCATCTGCTCTCTGATTGGACAGTTTGATATGTCACCATTCAATCAGACCGTCAATTTTGTTTCACATATACAAATCTTTTTGACAAATCTTTTTACAGGAGGACAAAACTTGATTTACATGTGCTAACTTTGAAATTATTTGCAAACATTCATTTGCAGCTGCAAAATCTTTATGACTCCAATTTGAGCCCATAGTTTTGTGCATTGCACTTACACCGGGCCTCGGGAGATTCATCAGCGGCGGACTGTACACAATACCTCACTGAGGCACAGCGCGGCACTGAAAACCATGCAATCCAATGACTTTCATTCGCATTGACATACGACCGTAGCTTTGTTTGCCAACCCTGCTCTGTGAATGGTGATAAGCACACATAGCTAAAAAGAACAGGATTAAATGTGCTTCCCTTCCACATGGATTCTAGGTTCCTCACCTGTTTCTATGTTTGCTTATTCAGGCATTTTTTGTCTTAGCGACATTTCAAAAGAAAATCAAAGAAAATCGAGAACTGATATTTTCTGTGTGAATTATTTCACAGGGCACACAAAAGCTTACAGGCTTACAGAGCCATGTGTAATACCATATGTCCTTGAGAAGCATTTCTGAGAAGTGTGTCTGGTCATCTGGTACGTTAGAAGAGTTGGTAAACTTTAGTTAGTTTTATTTTAAATGAGCATTAAAGATGTCCCTTGACTATATAACAGAATATAATAAATTAGAAGATAATTAGACTGTAGTTCTAACCAGGCCATTTCTAAACAATTTGTAGACCATCATTCAAATAATTAAACTGATCATCTACAGGAGGAGAAGATTGAGGACATTTAGCAGTCTTTCCAGCAATATGGGTCTTTCTTCTGTTACACCCCTGCGTATCCCTGCTGGCTTTGCTGCACCAGTGTAGGAGTCGATGTTTGGGAGTAATTGCCTAATACGCTGCGCCTCTGAGAGCGTGGATATAACTGCCCTGGCGTGGGACACATGGGTCGCATTGGGCTCACCAATTAAGCTGCTGCTTACTATGTTGTAGTTGGGGGTGGTGGTGCTTTGTTCTTCACACTTCTTAACGCTTAATATTAATTTGTTTGTGGTAAAAACTTGACTTTTACGATTTGGTTGTTCAGACTCCTTTCTATGTCGTAGCCCAACTTGCTGCGTCGTAACACTTCGTACATTGGAAGCCGAACTGAGACTGAAGACCATAACTAAACTGAGTGGCCTTTTGCCATCTGAACATCTGAATACTAAAAATATTGAGACTGAGCTGATGTGCACCGCTAGCAGTGATGCAAGAGATGCCTGCCTACAAGATGAAGACCAAAAAGAGCCACGTTTCCCCGTAAGGAAGAAGACTGGGAGACAAGACTGAGGCTGCAGGGAGAGGGGTTTGCCGGCGACTGAGACAGAATTTATTCAGAAATAAAACAAACTGTCTCTACATTAGGCACAAGAGACTAGCAAACAAAGAAGATAAACAGATACTACCAAAGACAACCAGACGTGGGTATAGAGGCAAGACATATAAAAAGCCACAATATTCAAGGAAGACTATTTAACTGACAGGCTGCTTATTGGCCATTAGATAATAATGAGCATCGCCCACAGGACAACTCATATCGGTCAACCTCAGTTTAAGTTCACACACTTAATTCAGTTCAATTTCATTAAAAAATTATGATTTACCTGTATATTTGCCTGTATGCTCTTTTTTTCATAAAGGTTTTTTTTTACCAAGATACTGAGAAATACTAAAACATTAAACAGTAGCTGTTTGTGTTTCTCCATTTCCACAATTTTGCACATATGTAGACATATTCTGCATATTAGAAAAGATACATGAATATGAATATTGTGCTTTCTTAGTCAATTTTATTTTACATACTTGTCTAGTATTTTCTGAATTAACACTTACCAATAATTATTTAGCTTTTACCTAAATTTGTCTTTTCAGTAACCTGCTTTATAATAAAAATATATATTTGTCATTTGAGGGAGTGCCTTCAAAGAAAGAGAGAAAACAAAACAAACTGGGAACCAGGCCACTGTGCTTTAATTGGCTACTAGAACGTACAAATAACACTCAAAAAAAACAATAAAAACAGTCAGTAAACCCCCCAGAAATCTCCAGCATAGATCAGATCTTTCTTGTTGTTGAATCGGTACATCTTCTTTCTGTTGTTGTCACGGTTACCTGTACAACCTCTATCTGTAAATGGCATTGAGATTATTATTTGACGCAGGACCTACACCCATTTATGGGTAAAGAAATCAAATTTGAGTATGAAACTTATACTGTGACTTGGATTTCTAACAGAGGGGTCATGTTTTATAAAGCTGATGCAAAGAGAGCACATTTTTCTCTATGGGCTTAAACTTGGTTTTAGTTCTGAATATACAAAGACTTTTTCTAAATATGCCGCTGGATGGTACCCTGACATGAACAAATACTCATACTCATACTGACATGTAAATTCCTATTATGCCTAATAGCAATTCACCTGACTTACATGTCTTTGGACATGTCTTTGCCGGCGGAACTGCATCAGGTGGCTAGTGTTTTTTTATTTTATTTTATTTTTTTTGCATTTATATTTTCCTGTAACAATGTGAAACCATAGAGAATCTCTTTATTTGCATTATTATCATTTTGGCTCGCCTTTAATCATTCAGTTTTGATTCAAAACATCGCACATTTCACATGGCAGCTCAGATTGTTAGGTAACTGACTATATTGTAAATTATTGCTCAGTAAATGACAAACCTTTTTGGTCAAAGACAGTTTAGGAGAGATGACCATACTTCAATGTCTTGATGCCACCAGGCTGCTTATTCCTGAAAAACATCTAGACAAATGTTGCAGTGAAGGATAAAAATGTATCAAAACCCGTTTTCTCCATATGGCATTAAAAGCATTTCAGTTGCATGAAGGTTTTTTCCACTTAGGTAAGTGTCTGTCTTGATACAATATCTGAAGGACAAGTCAACGGAAAACTGATCTTTTATGTTGCTGTGATACTTCACTGCAAGTATATGCACATGCACCGGCCACTGTTACCCCTGTCCTCTTTGCCTGGGTTGCCCCTGTGAAGGTGGAAATATATATATATATATATATATATATATATATATATATATATATATATATATATATATATATATATTATTTTTAGTTTTGTGGCTGCTTATAATGCTGTCATTAGACCAAATTTAATCTTCACAGTATCCAAACTATTCAAACATTTTGACTTACAAACCTTGATGTGTGTACAGGAAAAAAAAAAAGGCATAATCTGGCTCAGAGCCAAAAATCCACATCTGATGTGTCTGATGGCATTGTTGCTGTGAAGACACATGCAGGTGAGTGTTTCATGTTGTGGAAATAATTAACAGCTCTCCCACTGGTATAAACTGTAGCAGCTGGGATGCTCATGAAGGAGCTTCTCCCTATACACATCTAAACAATGTGCAAACTGCAACAGGTTGTCTCGATTACATCACGTTGTGCAATATTGCTGTATATCAGCCCACCACAGCTAGGAATCTGGATGGCATATAAGGAAATTACGGCAAGATAATTCTTCAGCTATGTTGTGTCCAAGTGCATCTTAAAACACATTTGCTGTGTTCCAAATGGCATACTTCCCTGGGTACACTAAAATACAGCACACTGTGTACATATTAATCTTAACGCGTCTGAACGAGTATTTTTGCAGCGTAAAACTGCTGTTGTACTCCTCCTCAAAATGATGATGGCAAACTCAACGGTTTCACCCATGTTGCCACCATTTACTGCCAAGATTGGGCTTTTTGTCAGTGGTAAATTCCGGACAAAATAAATCCAATTTTCTTTTCCCTGTATTGAATCTGCCCCCTTTTATGGGAGGTTAAGGCTGCGTCATTGTTGGGAGTGAAGACCTACTTATGGCCTCTTTTTTACTGTAAAAAGTAGTAAACAAGCGTCTCACTACTCTCTCAGTTTCAAAAGATAGCAACCACTGAGTGTATGAAGTGAGTGTCCACAATCCTAAACTCAATATTAAAGCACAAAGTGAAGAATATCATAATATTATCCCATGGACATGTTTTTTTCAAAAGCATAATTAAACATTACTTATCCACATTTTTCATTCTTGTTTTACATATTCTTGACCACGGATTGTCTGAGGTTTGGGAGGTAATTACTTAGGTTCTTTTCAGACATGAGTTGTATAATGTTACAATAATCATTCTGGCAAAGCAAAGACATTTGGTCTATTAGATGTTACTCACTTGTGCATTAATGTTTATCAAAAAGTCATTCAGAAGATGGTAATTGCAACATTGCAAACCCACACATTTTGTGAAAAGAAGCAGTGCTGCAGAGTGTTGAATTACTGGCAGTTACATAAAACTCAGCTTTCACTTTAAAACTCTCTGCAGGCAAGAGATAACGCATACCATTTATGGTTGTTTGCTTTAGTGTTAAACACATTTTATCATCAGATATTGCCGCAGCTAAAAAGGTTTTCATTCAACTGATATTCAAGAAGCCCTGGATAGACTGGCGACCTGTCCAGGGTGTACCCCTGCCTTTCGCCTGATATGCGTCGGGATAGGCTCCGACAGACCCCCGTGACCCGGAAACGGATTAAGCGGGAATAGCTAATGGATGGATGGATGATATTCAAGAAATCCGCTACACCGCAAATTATAATGCTTAACAGGGGTACATGCTTAAAATTATATAGGACTTGGACATAATCTACTCAAGTTACTGTTCAGGGATACATTTAAATCGTGTCTTCATATGCCCTGCAGCCACAAGTTAGATTTCATTTAACCTGTATGTGTAGGATGCAAGACACATATTGAGAAAGTGTGTGTACACACATGTTTTGAGGTAACAACTATAGTATTTGCAATGTAAAAATAAAAGGATAATGGAGATTCTTGTTGGAAGAGTTGGCTTTCCCTCTACGTGTCACAATCAGTTTTTTTTTTTTAAATTGTAAAATGCATCCTTGTGAAGCTGGAATTGTTTACATTCAGTAATTCGTGCAGCTTAGCCAGGCAGCATCCTGAGGTCAGTACAGACGTCCAAAATCGTTTGTAACGGGACTGGTACACCTTGACGATTTAGCCAGCGTGTGCCAACGAATCAACATTTCTCTTAAACACTGGTATACCCTGAACGATCAATGTGTTTTTTTTTTTTTTTTTTCGGGTGTTTACATTGTGTAAATATAACAATTTTGACATAACGTGTGTGAACACAGATTAACAATCGCATAACTTATTGCCCTCATATACAGGACGTAGGAGCCGTTCGCTGGCATATGTCAGAAAATGTTGTGCATATACTTTTGGGTTTATTTGATTTGTTTCCCTGTTTTGTTAAACTTTGGTGTTGTGTTATTTTGCTTTTGGATTTCTGCGTTGAACGTTGGGTATGTTTTGTCTTGAAAGTACATTTTTTTTCTGTGTGATTTAGTTTTGACTTCTTCTGTTGGTCCTCTTTTTATTGTCAGCATCTGTTTCTCGTTATGATTTGAGTCTGCCAGCGTAACAATTAAACATTTAAATTTTCTTACATTCTCATACTCTCCAGCATTCCTCACTCAATTTTCCGACCATTTTGAGTACACCAGCCAGGAATTTTACTTTGTGAAGAAAGAATTGTTCATGTGAAAAACACTTAACGCACTGAAAATAGTAATGGATAGTGTTTAAGTGCAGAAGTACGTGATTTGGAACACACCTTGTTTTTGTTTAGATAAAGTTTTCATCACCTTTCCTTTCTAATTCTTAGTCCTTTTGTTGTTGTGCTCCTTGTCGAGCTTCAGTCATGTGTCCCTATTTTCTTTTGTTTTCTCCATGTTTCTCTGTGCTTTCCTCCCATCACCTGCCTGCGCTCTTTGCCCCTGCTTTTTGGCCATGGATTTTAGATACCCAGCGGAAAATGATCCTTTTTGTTTAAGTATCGGACAGTGTTTATTACTCCTGCCTCCTGTTCCCCGGTATTTGGGTCTAACAGTCCTGCAAACTTGACAATCCTCAATATATACACCGCAGTTTTACTCTGTGACTGTTCAAAGGTTTATCAGTGGCACATCATTTATCATTTTTCTTCAACCTTTGTACCTTCAATGGGCAGTGTGAAAGGATCTAGTAAACTGGGCTGTGCAGAGTCACTGCGAGATGTCATTAAAGGGCACGTTAGGCATAGAGTGAAAGGTGTCACAAAGAAGAAATAAAACTTTAAGTACATAAAAAGAAACAAAACATTTAGCAGTGTCCTTTTTATGAGAGAAAAATCAGAGAATTATGAAAGATTACTTTTAAATGGCGATGTGGTAATTTCACAGCTAGTGTTGTGAATATATATATATATATATATATATATATATATATTTTTTTTTTTTTTAATGCATATAGTTAAAATAATCATTATTACATTGGCTGTCAATAAAATTCTGGCTACACTTTAAAACATAAATGCACAGCTATGGTGTTAGATATAGGCCTTTAGATGTAAAAGACACCTTGTCGTTTTGTTGAAAGATATAAGAACTTGATTTTCATTGCAGGGACTTTTCTCCCAAGCGCCAATGTGTTTCCTTGTCTTCTACCCAGTTCATGATTGAATCGCCTCCAGTCATGAGCCTGTATACTGTAGCAATAACCAACAGTATACAGGTACAGAGTAAACATTTTATAAATCTGTACTGCTAGATGGATGTTTCTGTAGATGGGTGTATATGGATCCGATTCTACATCAATACATCTTGTGTTATTCCATCTGCAGTGTTTGACAGGACTCTAAAAGTGAGATCTGACCACATAAAGCCATGTTCCAAATGCACCTTTGAATTTCAAACATATAAGAACAGAAAACGTATTGTACGAAATTTTACCTAGGACATCTTTGGTACAAATGAAAAATCTGACCAAGCCCAGGTGTGAAAAGACCAGGTTTTGTGGAGAATTAGATATATACCCTTTGTTTCAAAGGTTGACGCCACTTTCTGAGGTCTTCATGAAATATGATTGATATGCTGCAGTCAAAATACCACAGGGATATAGTAGCAAAAGGGACAACTGAGACAGACTCCAGCACTACCCTGTGATCCTGAGTAAGATTGAAGCAGGTATGGAAAATGAATGAATGAATAAATACGGTGCAACAGCTCACATTTTCCATTATGCTTTTGAAGGTGACTTTGGAGGTGGAGTCATTCCTCTCCAACCCCACCGCTTCTTCTGCACAGCATGCCTCCTTAGAACTTAAAGTTACGACTACAACTAGCAAATATGACATGATGTAAATTTTGGTGAAGACAAACATGGGAAAGCAGGATTGCTCTACTCTGAATTGGGTCTGTGATGCCACATTATTTTGTAAATATGAACCGCTGACTCAGCAATATGTTTTAAATTGTGTGCAGCCCCAAAGAAAATGACAGGGTTTTGTCATGCTGATATTTCTGATTCGGTATTCACTTCAGACAACCAAATAAAAATTGTTTCCTTAAACCAAGAAAATTGTATTTTTTTGCACAATATGCCCACCATAAATATAGTGTGAAAGGAAAAGAAGATAAGGTACTTATTGTGTTCACTTTGCCAGTATACTGCTTTACACTAGTTTCTAAACTGTACAATTTTCATATCTGATTTTAAGGACACATTTTTTCTGATACACATGATCCATACATTTATCATAACAGTGTCAATCAACAACCTTTTGTTAGGTCATAATCTATTACGAAATCTTTAAAATATGATTGCGGTAAAGCAGTATTGGAATTTACACAAGTGACCTAATTTATAACAAGGATATAATTCCACAAGCTTTAATAAACAATTATCAAACATGAATTTTATTGGAGAAATATGACTTTTGTCTTGATCAGTGGTACAACTTTGAAGTGACGCTTTGGTGATGGCAAACCTAATCACGTTACTGTGTGCGCCTTATTGTCATTTTCACAATTTGTTTTAAAGTCATTACGCGTTCCGTCACATCTTATTTCTGCATAAAGCATCGTACACAGATGCTTAACATATTTCATGAATGCCACTGGCATTCTGTGTGGTTTTAATTACGATCTTATGACTTATGGCTCCCAGAACAATGTAATATTAACTGCCTTCCTAAGGTTATGTAAGCGCTGCATGAAATCTGTTTTAGTTTTTGTTCTTTCTCAAATTTACACTTTCAATTCATTAACTGAATGAAATGCTGATGATTTGGAATCTACTGATCAATTTGAGCAAAGGGCAAAATGTGTGCGAGCACCTTCTCACGTTTAGTGAAATATTTTAATTCAGTGTCCTACTATGGAAATGGTTACGAACCTAACACAGGTACGCAGAGGTGACTTTGACAGAGAGATCCCAGGGGTTGAGGAGGAATTGAACATGCAGACAATGAGATGCCGGCTGCAGATTTACACGCCTCCACCGGCTCACTGCACATCATTAAAGCAAGAGGCTGCTTGCAGTGGCTTCATTTCTGTCCAAGCCCACACAGGCTGCACCAGGGCCCCACACACTGATTTATCTCAGTTGCCTTTCAGAACGGCTTTTCCCACCAAGACAGAGACAGGGAGCTGATGAGATTTATGTGTGTATATGAGTCAAAATTCATTTTAGGAAGAGGACAAGCTCTCTCTGACAGACCAGAGTCTTTTTTTTTTTCCTTTTGCTCCTGTTGCCAGTCTCTCTACCACTGTCTTTTCTAACACATGCTATCTCAACTGCCAGAGCTGGAAGCAGTAGTGGACATTCATGTGCAATCCTTGTCTGTACCAGCACTAACACTCTCTTTTTGTTTTCCACATGATTTCTGTGCCCTTTTTTTAGATTGACATTTTTCTTTCTTCAAGATACTTTTCAGGCTTTATTGACCTTTTAATAGCGGACAGACACTGGACCACAGTTGGAAAGAAGAGGATGACACGCAAATAAGGGCCACAGATCAGGATTATCCATTTAAAGACCTTAAAAATCTTTAGTGTCTTATTTTAATATTTTTCAATATGAATAACACATAAAATAGACTTTGGAATTTGATGGCGTTATGTGTGTTATGATGGAAAAGCCTCTTACACCCGCTACTGGCGTTACTGCTTCAGTGATGAGCAGCATATGGAACTGTCTGGCATTCAATGGTATGAATTTACAACGTTTCTATCACCAATATAAAAATCATCAGCACCCTCTGAGCATAAGCTAATGACAGAGTTAGAATTAATTTGGATTTACTAATCTACACAGATAAACTGAGACACCAAGCACATTTTGTGGTAATGATGAGTAGTAGGTGTAATGAAGAAACTGGCAGTGCAATGAAGATACCAGAACTTGAAAGGGGGAGTGTATAAGTGCTCCAAAGAAGTTGGAGAATGCACAGTCCCCTAAAGCACCCGCAATCCCCTATACTGTATATCTAGCCACAACCGACGCTTAAAATGTGCCGCTTTTAAATCCTTTCCAGAAAAGCTTTAAAGATACGACAGCCGTCTTGATATTCTCACTGCAAAGAACATATTTGGATTAAGTCAGCGCCAGAGTCAATTGCTGGGAAACATCATTATACCCAATTTAAGTCAAGAAGGCACCTTAAATTCAGATTTTGTTTTGTGTGTTTTGACTCGCAGGTAAAATGATCTAAAATTAAAAACTGTATGGTACTGTGTAATATTTCTCTCAAGTGTCACAGTGGCAAAGAAACAAAGAAAAAAATTTAACATATGAATGCTCCCTAACTAATTTGTTTAACTCGATGACCCACAATAATTGCAGGATTTAACTTTGACTGAAACTTTTGAATTTTGAATGTGCCTGTAAACCCCTCCCCAAACTCACCCACGTGCATGCACACACAATCTATAAAAAATAAATAAAATCATAATTTACATAAATGAATTAACTTACATAGAATTAAAAACTAGAACATTTTTTCATGAATCGTCACGATAAAGACTCTTGTGTTAAACTCACTGACACAAATCATTGATTTGCAATTATATTTTATTTCACTTTTTTGTCTATTTTCCTTATTTTTAAGTCATTAAAGACAGGAAATGCACAAATCATGAACTATGTTCATATCCTTGGTTTTTAAGCAAACTTTCAGATTATTTTGACTTTCGCATTTAGATCTGAATGTTGCTCAACGTTTTTGTTTTTATCTTTTTAGTAACTGATTTTGTTGCAGTTCTGACAATTTTCTTTTTCATATTTTATGGAACAAAGGTCCCTGGCCAAATTATATGTTTCAGACCACTAAAATAACATACTATTTTGCTTTAATCCTTGCTAACTATGATGTTTTAAGATTCCAAACACAACATTTGAGCTGCATTTTAGGAGCCGCTTAAGTATACCTCTATTCTGTTTATGTCATAAAAAAAAAACCTGAGGGAGCATGAACACAAGAATGCTCTTTTGCAAAGGTTGGCTGGACATACATTAAATATAACAAAACCTTTTTGTTTGTTTGATAAAAGGGAACAACATAGTCCCATTTCCTTCATACAGCACACAAATAGTCTAGTATCTTTTGTGTATTTTGTTTAAAAGCAAATACCTAGGGCAATTTAGTGAAAAACCTAATCTCACAATCTCCAATACTGAGAATAAGCCTGGTTTCTCTGGATTCAACTTGACGTCCAGGAGGCGGAACCTACATATGCAGAAGAAACTGCCACTGGATGCCATTGAATAGGCCTACAACCATTCAGAGAGACCAAGCATGTGATTAAAGCAGAGCGATGACCAGATCAATATCACAAAAGACATCCAAATTGGTGTGTAGTAGAAGATCGGGGAGTTGGTAAATTCTCTGCTGGCAGAAATGGCTATGAATGGGAGAGAGGCACCAAATCCATTTCAAAAGAGAACATTTTTGCTAAGTGAATGGCTGTGGCCACCCAAGTTAAATCCACCCTCCAACACAGGGACAACAACACAAGGACAGCAACACAGGGACAAGACAGGGACAATAACACAAGGACAGCAACACAAGGACAACAACACAGGGACAGCAACACAAGGACAACAACACAGGGACAACAACACAGGGATGACACCACAGGGACAGCAACACAAGGACAACAACACAGGGACAGCAACACAGGGACAGCAACACAAGGACAACAACACAGGGACAGCAACACAGGGACAACAACACAGGGACATCAACACAGGGACAATAACACAAGGACAACAACACATGGACAGCAACACAGGGACAGCAACACAGGGACAGCAACACAAGGACAGTTACACAAGGACAACAACACAGAGACAGCAACACAGGGACATCAACACAAGGACAACAACACATGGACAGCAACACAGGGACAGCAACACAAGGACAACACAGGGACGACAACACAGGGACAACTACACAGGCACAACACAGGGAGAACACAAGGACAACTACACAGGGACATCAACACAAGGACAACAACACAGGGACGACACCACAGGGACGACACCACAGGGACAACAACACAAGGACAACAACATGGGGACAACAACACAGGGACGACACCACAGGGACAACAACACGGGGACAGCAACACAGGGACAACAACACGGGGACAGCAACACATGGACATCAACACAGGGACAAGAGAGGGACAATAACACAAGGACAACAACACATGGACAGCAACACAGGGACAGCAACACAAGGACAACACAGGGACGACAACACAGGGACATCAACACAAGGACAACAACACAGGGACAACAACACAGGGACAAGAGAGGGACAATAACACAAGGACAACAACACATGGACAGCAACACAGGGACAGCAACACAAGGACAACACAGGGACGACAACACAGGGACAACTACACAGGCACAACACAGGGAGAACCCAAGAACAACAACACAGGGACATCAACACAAGGACAACAACACAGGGACAACAACACAAGGACAACAACACAGGGACGACACCACAGGGACAACAACACGGGGACAACAACACAGGCACAACACAAGGACAACAACACAGGGACATCAACACAGGGACAACTACACAGGCACAACACAGGGACAACACAAGGACAACAACACAGGGACAACACAAGGACAACAACACAGGGACAACACTACACAAAAGAGTCCTTGCCTGGAAGCTTCTTGCGGTGAGGCAACAGTGCTAACCACCTAGCCACCATGAGTAAACATTAACAAAACATTTTGACCAAAAGCATAGATTAATTAACAAACTATTGTATTGGAGTGTCATGTAGATTAAATTATGGTGACCTTTCAGACAGCCAGGTCCGGGTGATTTCTCAACACATACTTTCATATTTCTTGTGTTTTCCTTTCTGAGCATGTTAACCACAAAACTCAGGTTTCAACATAAACTACTGTCAGACTCTTGATGAAATCTTTTTTTTTTTACAATTCTGTAAAGAAAATAATCCAATTCTGCTCTCTGAAAGTCTTTTCTGCCTCTCCAGCTGCTTTTTGCCATTCCTCTGTTTCTCTTTATCAGCTCATAGTACAAATTGAGGCTTAGTGCTTTGATTGTAAATTGAAATCTACTGAAGCATTTACATGACATTTAGCAATGCATTTATAATGCAGGAATAATACAAGTGTCACGTTGAATAAATGTGCTTATTGCCTTGTGATGTCTCACCATTAAGCTTATGCATACACTAGTAAAAAATATTTTGACATGAAGTGCCTTTGAATGTCTTTACTTACATATTATGTATGTTTTCAGAATGCTGGGATACATGTTTGTGGAGATGGGATTCTGAAAACAGTTATGCTTTTGGGATGCAATGCATGTACATGATTGTTTTCAGTATGAATATTTGACATTTTAAAAGGTTGGCTATACTCAGATTTGCAAAGATTGGGATTAAACAATCACTTTGAATCTTATTCTGTTTGCATAGTCTTGCCAGCATTGAAAAATTAACATATGAAGTGATAATTAAGTGAGAAAAAAAGAAATCTAATTTTTTCAAAAACCAAAACTGTTGTCCCAATAGCGTGTCTTGATTGCCAACATACAGCCAAATCAGTGACCATTGTCCATAATCTATATATATCTATCTGGTTAGCACTGTTTCCTCACAGCAAGAAGGTTCCTGGTTCGATTTCCTGGACGTTTTCTGTGTGGAGTTTGCATGTTCTCTCCGGGTACTCGGGCTTTCTCCCACGGTCCAAAAACATGCATCGATTGATCTTTCTAAATTGCCTGTAGGTGTGAGTGTGCACATGCATGGTTGTTTGTCTCTGTATGTGGCCCTGTGATAGATTGGCAACCTGCCCAGGGTGTACCCCTGCCTCCCGCCTGTAATGAGTCGGGATAGGCTCCGGGAGACCCCCGTGAGCCTGCATAGGATAAAGCGGGTATAGAAAATGAATGGATGTATGTATGTTTAGAATCAGAGGTCACGAATCAATGCTTTGCATGTAACTATGCTTAGATGCAAGCTTTAATCATGTATGTCCCTTTATAATTAAAAAAAAAATCTATCCATCCAAATATTTTCTTAACCGCGCCTCCCCTTATCTTGGCTTTGGAGGGCGTGTGTTATAATTATAGGGCAGTCACAATCCTCACTCTCCCTGGAATGTGAGGATTGTGTAGGTCTATGCAGGGGAAACATGAAAAAATTAAGGTCTTGTTCTATCTGTATGCTCAACATCTTGATGAATCTCCTTTAATCTTGAAAGCCTAACAAAAGACAGGGATTACAAAGTAGCTCCTGCTACAACCTGTATGCATACTGCTGACTTGTGTGTATATATATATATATATATATATATATATATATATATATATATATATATATGTCTATGCAAGTTAAGACATGCATGCATACATGCATTAACTTGTATGGACAGAATTTGCAGTCAAGGGGCTAAATGGATCGCTTGTTGCTCTCTGACCTACATCCCTGCGTTTTGTGGATGTGTGATGATAATGATATTATATTTTTCACCTGTCATCTTTAGCTCTTGTTGAAGTAGTTCCTTGCTGAGTCTGAAGCAGTGGTGATGAGATTAAGCACCTCTAATTCTGAGGCCATAGTTCTGTCAAAAAAAGAGTGAGGTGCTCTTTCTTGGTTGGGATCTGCCTACAGTAGAAGTGTGTAAGTACCTCAGGGTCGTGGTCACTAGTGGGAAAAGAATGGAACATTTCAATGGCAGGCAGATAAGCGACATCTGATTAGCTGAAAAAGGCAAAAAGACTTTAACTCTCACTAATGGTTCCAAACTGTTGATAGTGACCAAAAGAACAAGACTGTTGGTTATAAAAGTTGTCTCCCAGGTGTGAGAGATATGCTAAAGGGTCCAGTCATCTAAAGGGTAGGACTGAACTCTCTCTCTCTCTTTCACACACACACACATATACATATATATATATACATATATATATATATATATATATATATATATATATATATATATATATATATATTCATCAGTCTCAGTTTGTTAGTGGTTTTTGTTTTTTTTGTTTTTTTACATTTCACAAAAATGTCACCATTTTACTAGAAATACTGTTTGTGTCATGCAATAAAATTCCACGAATTTCACGATTTATTGTGGTCAATATATCTCGCATGAACGAGAAGATCCAGTTGCTTTGTGTGTGCACTTATGTATGTGAGAGAGTGCATGTGAAAAAGTAGAAGCTGCAGCTGGCTTACTGCTGTACGTTCCTCTACACTGAGGCACTAGGACAGACCCCTTCAGCATTAATTACTGTGGCCATTAATCAGACCAGCAAAGATAGCTGTGTAATCCCACTATAATGCAGTTTTATGGAGGGGGGGACACCAGTGTTAATTGGATTTGATTGGATGCTGGTATGATGCTGCACACAGAACATCTTAAGGTAATAATTAGAAGATAGATCAATTGGTCCTTTGTGACATTGATCCTTATAGTGTGGGCTGCACTGCAGTTCCACAGGCTGTTTAAATAAAAAGAGTAATTTTGCCTCAAGTCTATAAAGTAAACAAAGATGTTATGATAAAATGTAATAAATGAATGTGTGGATGTCTGCAGCATTATTTGATAAAACCAAATCAATTTAGAAATGTATGTGTTTAGAAATACAAATTACAATAACGATTATGGTTACCAGTGAATTGAACTTTATTCATTTGGACTGTGCAGAGTATATACACTATATGGCCAAAAGTATTTGCTCATCTGCCTTGACTAGATAGATAGAGATAGATAGATAGATAGATAGATAGATAGATAGATAGATAGATAGATAGATAGATAGATAGATAGATAGATAGATAGATAGATAGATAGATAGATAGATAGATAGATAGATAGATAGATAGATAGATAGATAGATAGATAGATAGATAGATAGATAGATAGATAGATAGATAGATAGATAGATAGATAGATAGATAGATAGATAGATAGATAGATAGATAGATAGATAGATAGATAGATAGATAGAAATATAAGTAACATCTGGTAATAATTCACCTTCACCATGCAACTACTGTATCTTTACTAACAGTATGGCATTGTTAGAAATATATTGCTTGAAAGGCAATGCAGAGCTGAATACATATCTAGATTTTCATCCAATTCAATCGTTCAAAATAGGAAGAAAATGCTGCCTTTGTGTTCTATTTACTTTCAGCACCAGCAACAATCTATGTAATACACTTTCTCCAGCAAACACAGTCTCATTAATGCTTGTGACCGAGAGTGAGCAGCCTGTGCACTGAAACAGCAACATATGCAGAGAGCATTACCCTATCATGTTTTTTTTCCCTTCTTTTTTTGGTTGAATCAATTGCCTCAGCACATAATTCTTTTTCAGACTAGTGTGAATTTTTGAAACACATATAATGTCAGATCAACACTTCCAAAAAGCTAATAGCAAAGACCGCATACTTTCTGGAGGGGAGAGCATCTGACAGCTTGTTTTGATGTTGGATTAAACTTTACATCATAAGTGACAGGATACAAAGTTCATAAAAAATGTTTGGTTTTTAAATACATTTTCCAAAAAAAAAAAAGTTTTAGATAAATGGAGCCAATGGAGGAAACATAACTCATGTCACTAGGTTTATTAATCTGGTAAGAATGAATGGCTGCTTATGATCGACTTGTACCATAGGAAGAGGATTATTCGATTCATTTGTTTTCTTGTCTTTTAATTTTTGCCACATTTTACTAAGTAATATATGAAAAACCAAGCCCTAAGTTGCCATGTTAGTAAACGTAGCAGGAGGCAGCAGGAAAAATTCAATTTCAGAATTTCTTAATGGTGTGAAGTTCTGTACTCTCAGCAGGACCTCTAATTGTAGAAGGTTTCTTTTTACTAGCCTGTTTTAATGGTTGATATTTAGTTTTTACTGTCTGGACTAATTCAACAGTGATCAGGAGGGATAGGGACAACCTCATAACTTTACATCATCCAACTGTGCGGCATTTCATTGGCATATATCATAGCTGCTTAGTCAATCCCGACACTGGTAGTCAGAGTAATCGTATCCCCTCTGTCAGCATGGCATTTTCAGCGGCAGCCATGGTCTGTTCTCTGTCCCTCAAAGTGATCCAGTCTTTTGCCAGCAAATACTTAGTCACCGTCACTTATCACAAACAGAGGCTATATATAGAGAACTTATAACTATAACTATACAGAAATACAGTTTTTGGTAACGTTTTAAGGGAGGGAAGAACTCTAAACAAAATACATTCATATTTTTAAAAAAATTTCAGTACGCAGCATAAAGTAATCACAACAAGTAACCACAGAACATCATTTAGTTTACATGTTCATTACAAAATGAAGGTATCACATAATAAGCAAATGAAGTGACCAAATTCTCAAGTAAATCAAATTAAGGCACCATTAGACTAAACATTTCTAGTTATATGCAGAGAATTTTTGCATCTCATGTAGAGTGTCATGATGTGAGAAAGAATTCACAATTTGAAACACTGCATGTTGCACAGTGAAGTATGAATTAATGAAAAAATGAATGCTTGGACACTGCTAGCATAATCCGAGCTGACTCTTGCCAACAGGCAGACCAGGAAAATGCTTGGGGCCCCGAGCCTGAGGGGAGCCCTCAAGGGCCAACCAACTTCGAATCGCAACAGAGCAGTGACGAGTACAATTTGCAAAGTGACAGTGGTCGGCAGCAGAGAATGCCCTAAAAGGGCCTCGCCTCTATCTCTGGCTCCCTGAGTCTTACCTAAACAAACCTGATGAGAGCAGGTCTATCAAAATAAAGAGGAGCTACCCATCTGGCAGTGAGAAACAAAAAAAAAAAAAAAGGGGGGAGCAAAAATGTATGAAGAAAGTGGTAGTAGTGTAGATAATACAAAAACTAATTTAGCTCAGTCTGTCCTGCTAATGTTGAGTGTCACAATAAACCACCCGCAATCAACTTGTTTACTCAACTAGCAGGCTGAAAATAAAATAACTATCTTGGACAAAACCCGTTCTTCAGCTATCAAATCAAAGCTATGTCCAGTTAAATTTAACTGCCAAGGTAAGAATGCTAAGTTATATTATTCATTGGTAAGACATTAGAAAATGTGCTACTAAGGTGCAAGGATGGAAATAATTGTGCATTGTTTGCCAGTGGTGTTTATATTTAATTTTGAAACAAAACAAATGTGCACCATTAAAAAAAAAAAATTGTTTTACATTTTTCATTAGTGTCAGATTATTTACTATAAAAGGCTAATTAATTAGTTGGAGGGGCCCCCTGTGAATCTTTGCCTAGGGCCCCAAAAGACTCTAGAACAGCCTCTGAGCATAATGGACAGGTTTTTGGCAGGGCTTGTTTGATGGGGAGTTCGCATTTTTAAACACATTTTGCACTGAGAGGCTTTTTTTTTTTTAAATGTGTTGTTAGCAATGTTGAATGCTGTTACACAGAAAAATAAATAAATAAATAAATAAACCAAAGGGGGGCCCACCAAAAAACGTTTGGGAACCACTGTCATAGACGATGATTATGGTTTGCAACTAACAAGTTTGTTTGTAGACCTTTTATCTCACTTATCTCGGGAGTGTGGAACTGACCTCAAGGGTTTCCCAACAAGCATTTATCTTTTAATTTAAAATGTTGTTCTGAAAGAAATGATTGATAACAAGTTTTTAAATTGTCCTTCCATAAAATGCAAAAGTAATTTTAAAGAAGCACCAAGTGCAAAGTTTTCAACTGTTCCAGGTGAAGCTAACCAGTTGTAGGAAAAATTGTAGTTCCTTGACTGACCTTTGGGGGCTTGTGTGAAAATGTTCAGTCACTCTGTAAGGTGAATAAAGACCAGTATCATGTCTGTACAGTTTGGTTGTAGCTGTCTTACACAGCTGCAAAGATATTGTTTTGAGAACTGCATGTCATTTTGTCAGTATTTATGCATAATTAGGGGCATAAAGTTTTGATTGGCAAGTGGCACAGCCAGAAGCTAGCTGCCATCACTTTTGGGTCTTACTGCGTAGCGC
Source organism: Xenentodon cancila (assembly GCA_014839995.1). Classification (NCBI taxonomy): domain Eukaryota; kingdom Metazoa; phylum Chordata; class Actinopteri; order Beloniformes; family Belonidae; genus Xenentodon; species Xenentodon cancila. Next base: position 16,672,559 of record CM026199.1, read on the forward strand.
TGTAATGGTTTCTGAGCATAGCTTCTGGGCTGTGAATAATGACATAACAGATCATCATTAATGTTTGAAAAAGAATATGATTGGTTAGACTCTAAGATTTGACAAGAATGATTGTAAAGTAACATTAATTTGCATCAGATGTTAGCATAAGCTAAGTCAGCCAAGCTGAAATTGCTAACTATGATCGACATAAGGTCGGCATGTTCCAGTTGGCTTCCCAAACCAAGTTGTTCCACCCATTTGCAACATGATGCTGCACACTATGAGCAAAAAAAGGTTTCAAAAGCACTCTTCAGAAAATCTGTGGGTGGCATCACATGAGGTTCATCCAATTCTTCTTACAGTCAATTAGCAGCACAAACTTTTACAATGTTTATCCTAGTGGGTTAGGAAGGTTAAATGGATTATTCTGACACTTTTAAAAATTCACTCTTGTTCAGACTCCCTCTCGGTCACTCTCTTGGTTGATCTTTTTTCAGTACTTTCTTAAAACTCTTTATCTCCTCCTCCATGATGTCCACTATAGATCTGTAAGTGTGTTCCCATTACCCCTAGATGTGACATAGCTGGTCAGTCTAAAGTAATCAAAATCTGTATCACAGATTTCTGTTGTCACATGATACAGTTGTGATGGGAGTCCAAAGTTACCTTTTAGAGGTTTTTGCCTAAACTAGGGATGACAACACAATACCTGAAATCAAAAACTTACAATTTAACATGAAAATAACTCCACTGGGCTGCTTTAAGAAATTAAACTGGGGAAGATAGATGGGTTGTTAAAGCATAGGACAATATTCTGCATCTTAATCAAGGTATTTTTCTTTGTAAACCTTTTCCAAATGTGTTCCTGCTGCTGACAAAAGTTGCCCTTATCACTCTGTTAAACCAGCTCTTGATCTACTTGAAAAGGCCATAGTATGTTTTTATTTTTGTGGATGTCACAGAAGTCATGCTATTGAAGTAAAGGGAACGAAAACTGAATAAAAATTGAAGAATAGTTGCTGCTCTTGATACTGTAACACTGATTTTGCAGATCATTCTTTTTTCCCTGAATGTGATGACACCATTATAAAACACTGTGGTCAGTTTGGATACTGGTGACTTAATGACTTTGATGTTTGGATTTTGATGCTAATGTTGATATCTAGGATCTATATCTAGGATATCTAGATGGCGCCTTCGGCCACCCTCTATATTGCCAAAAGAAGAGACTAGCCTCATGTTAATCCATTATTTAGTTGAAAATAAAGATATGCTCTCTCAATCCAAGATCAAAGACTTGGCTGTGCTCAATAGGGCGTAGGTGTTCAGAAGGCTGTGCATAGGGAAGAGGAACATACTTCTTTTTTACCCTCTTTTTTTTCCCTCTAATAAGTAAACAATTATAAAAGCCACCTGTCTAGCTTATCATATATTTAAACAGTGATGCTTGCTGTAATTTAACATTTTAATATTGGAGTGCTAATGTTGTGTGAGAAAGACAGATTACCCACATTTTTCTATCCTTGTTTTGTAAGGCCGGCTGATAAATACAGAGCTACAGTGTTGCCCTTTGCAGAAATGTTTGCATTTCAGAAAGCTGGCAGGGGAGCTATTTGTTAGATTTAATCGCATTTCACCTGCACTTTCTACTTGTTGGAGCCAACAGCATTAAAATATAATTTTCAAGTACACCTATTTATAAATGCATGTCAGCAATCCGTTTTAACATTATGGGTTAGATTTGTTTAGGCAAAGAAAATATAGGAAAGAAGAAACACTCCTAGGAAAGACTTGCATATAATAACAGTGCTACAGATCCCCAAAGGGTTAGGGGCTGGTCTGGTTTGGTTAAATGTATTTCTAAATTAATAAACTGCATATTCTTCAGACAATACTTACTGAAAAACGGATTTCCAGTGTTACATTAGTGGACAAATAGCAGTAAAATAATAATAATCACAATAAAAAAAAAATTAAAAAAAAGATTCTCCTCAGTTGCTCCTAATTTTCAAATTTTGGAATGATTATGGTTTAAATCTGCCATGATGTGGTTTAAAAAAAGTGTCCAGGAGCAACCATGATCTCTCTTTTACTATGAATATGCAGAGGATGCTTGAGTGGGATTCGACTCGTACATTGTTCATCCAAGCGGTAGGTACTATTCAAAGGATTTTACAAGAGATTTTAAATGGCGTATGGGAGGAGGACACAAGTGTGATCTACGTACATGCTTGTTACATTGAAATATAACTCAAACTTCATTCATATAACTTGCGATGAGGGTTAGAAAATGTATTTGAAGCAGTTGTACTAATTCAGAAATATTAATTTCGAGGGCTTTGATTTTTTTTTCCTCCCCATATTTCAAAGCGCTGTGAAAGAGAGCTGCAGTGGTTTTTAGATTGTTGATGTGCAGTGGTTAGAGGTAAAGACATTTCATATAAAGTTGTTTTTCCCCAATAGAAACATTAATTTCCAAATAATTTCCATAATTTCAGCTTAATACATATCAGGTGCTGGAAATAATTATCATAACAGAATTCTTGTTATGTATTACTGATTCCCCCTCCTAATAAAAATCAATAGTGATTTCATAGCAGACCGACATTCATTAAGACAAGTTACACATGAACTTGACATTTTTCTCTGCTACACTGTTTAGAGCTTTCCTGCCAATTAGCAATTAAAAATGTTCTTGTGAACATTATAAACAATAGATATCATCTATTTTGATTACCGAGATTAAGAATTGTAATTTTTATATTACATGCTTTATGAAATGTGTAGATTTTGTTGTAAATCATAAATCACATTATAACCCAAATGTACCAAGATAAGTATTTAAATGTGTTATTTAATGTTTTATTTCTGCTAGTATGAAGGAAGGCTTTTATTTATTTATGGGGGTTTTTTTTGGCTAAAATTCAAAATTCAAATGAATTTATCAAAGCATGAGAAAGTCATCATTGTCTGCCACCTTCTCAAAAAATCTTTGGTCTCAGAATAAGTGCATGGATGTTTACGTAATTTAAACCAATATTTAAGATGGTACAAAGAAAACATATCAAATACTGTTTTTTAATTATACATTTTATAGTTTTTATAAAATATATATGCAGGTTTTGGAGGCATCAGGAACAGCAGCATGATTAGGTTAAAAACGCAGGATCTTGGCAATGGAAGGAAAGGATCCGTGGGCACAAAGTTAAACATCCATCCAACCATTAAATTCCAGTTATCCATGTTCGGGTTGCAACCTTGGATAAGACACCTTGAAGTTAAACAATAACAAAAAAAAAAAAAAAAAGTATAATATACTGAGAGATGCCATCAACTGCACCACAGAATGAAAATCTATGCAAAGGACTTACTTAAAAAGCCCTATTGAATAGCTGTGATCTTCACCCTGGCAGGTGGCACCGAATTGAATCCAGATGCTAATGTGCAGGCTCAGGAACAAGAAACAACTCCTGTCAGTGCACAGGTGGTTGCCACATTTACGGATGCAAACTCCATACTGACATAGTAAAAACAAAATAAACAAGATACTGAAATTCCATTTTCTCAGAGCCTAAGCTCATTTAGGATGGATTGGAGAAAGTTGAAGTCTGCCTCTGTTCTGTGGATAAATTGCATCTGTTCAACATAATAAAACTATCTAGACATAGAGAGTTAGGAATGGTGATTTAGTTGGGATTTGTTATTACTGACATAAAAATATGATTAGATAATATCAAGAGTGGATGTCTCTTTGCTCCATTATTACTATTTTGTTTTCTTTTTTAAGATAATATAAAAACCCTATCTATAGAAGTTTCTTATCCCCTCATGTTTAAAATTATAATCAAATATTCTGCCTTTGTGTGAACCTGGATGCAAACAATCACTTTAAGCAGGCTGGTACTGATTTAATTCCACTTATTGTGGGACTTTTGTATTGTGACAAATCCAAATACAACAACAACAAAAAAAAGAAATGCTTCTTTGAGAGATTATTAAATCGCACCATGGCAGGCTTTTATTTGGAGATCTTAGATTTCTTTTTCACTCCAGCATAATTTTTGCTTTTATGTTTTGCTTCAACAGCAGCACATGGCCAAACATGGTTATAAAACACTTGGGGAACACTTGTCAGAAATTTTGAAAATGGTTGGTACAAAGGATGCCATGGACAGATTTCATGATAATCATGTTGGTAATTGATCACAGCTTGGTCACAATTCTGTTCAATTTTACGTTATTGATCCCTGAAGGGAAATAACATGTTGCAGAAAATTTCATTATCCAAGTTTCTTCAGTGTCATTATAGATGGTTATGGTTGTGGGCAGGAAGGATCTCCTAGCAGTCTGTGTTGCAGATCTGAAGACGTTTCTGACTACAAACATTGTTTTTGAATTACTGTCTCGTGAAAATGTTTAGTGCTGTCCTTTATGCTTTGCATTTCATGAAGCATCCTCCTTTGCACAACGTAGTTTGTTCAATTTTTTTAAGTCACTGTCTCTGATGCTGCCGCGCCAACAGATGACTGCAGATGAGCTTGTGCTTGCCAGAGCAGACTTAGAGAAGATCTGCAACATCTTGCTGCAAACACAGAAGGATCTCAGCTTCCTCGTGACATAAAGATTGCTCTGTCCCTTCTTCTAAAAAACATCACTGTTGCATAGCCAGTCCAGTCTGTTGTACAGGTAAACAACTGGGTATCTATACTCCTTTGCAACTTCCACTTCTTCTCCCTATGATGGAAATCGTGGTCGACGCATTCCTGCTCCTCCTAAAAGTCATATCCTTTGTCTTCTTCACATTCAATATCAGAGGATTGTTCCTAGCATGAGACAAAGACTGGGAGTGGGCTGGAGCCATCAAAGAACTTGAACCTCAAAGTGCCTCCTGCTTTGTTCATATGACAGTGGGTTTCTTGAAATTGATATATGATGATGTCTTGATCCCCAACCCTATGATGATAAGCAAACGTCAGTGGGTCCTGAAAGGAGCTAGTTTGAATACTCATGTGTCTTTTTAAGATTTCCTGATGTGTGACATTAGAGCGTCGGGTTTGTAGTTGTTAAGACAGATGGATGAGACTCCTTTGGTACTTCTTTTGCGCTGGAACCTTCATGTGGATCAGGCTAAAGTTGAAGAGAAGCTAAATAAATCCCACAGATTTGGTCTACACAGGCCTTTAGGACGCTTGGGCTTAGACCATCTGGACCTGCAGTCTTTTTCAAGTTCAATCTCACCAGCTGCCTCTGCAAATAACTGCTGGAGATAGACGGTGAGAAGTATAAGGCAGAGGGGGCATCGACATCTCCTCATGTGAATGGAAACAATTATGGACCAGCACCAAGAAAATAATATATGTGAATATATAGTAAAATTAATTAAGCCCAATACAGACATGGAATATATAATTTCAATGACTTCGTCTGTTCAAACTGTTCATTTGTAGTTCCTCACAATGACATTTTCTGGATTCCTTCTCACTGAAATATAAGACGGACAAGACAAACACAAGAGGAGAATCCTCCCCCAGTCGTCTGCCAATCACACATAATTAAACCCAAATGTTTCCTGTTCCTCAGGGCATTTTCTACACGTTCATTGATATAAAAGCAACTAGGCCAAAAAAAGTACACAAATTAATATGGAATTGCTAAGAAATTAATTTCAGGCCCTTGATACTCCATGTATAAACAGCTGGATGTCCGTTTCTTTTGCTCAAATGTCAGTCTTATTCTCCTTCCCAGCAAGCTTCTCTTATTATGTAAAAGACTTTTTGAGGCCTACTAAATATTCATGTCCTAAGGTATCAAATGTGGTTTGAAAAATAAGGTTCTCTCAACAATTTCTGACTGGAAGCAAAGACTGAGCTGAAGTGTTCTGCATGCAATATTCAGTGCATGCAGAATTCAGTGCCTATGAAGATAATTACCTCTAACTTTTTTTTTTTTACCACTATATATTGAAATATATTTTATGACATTTCCAGGGTTGAGTTGGAAAGTAAATGGTGCCAAATTCTGGGCAAAGATCTGTTTGTGGAATAAGATCAGTAAGGAAATAGAGGAGCATATTGTTAATGTTTGTTATTTGAGTTATTTGAGCAACTGTGCATTAATTGTGGATAAATAATTTCTTTGGATCTTAACTGTTTCCATGTAACTAGTTGTCTGTATCATAAGGAAGAAGCTGAATTTTCACAAAAATTGGAAGCAAAAAGGGATGACAATAGAGGTGCAGTGGTCTTAAGGTTGTCTTGCAGTCAGAGCTAAGTTTGATATTGCAAACCACATGGCCAAACGAAAGTATTTAATACATTGTAGGTTTGAAATCTTAAAAAAACAAAGAAAAAAAACTAAATGTTCATGGTCCATCAGTTTGGTTTCTGCAGGGACTGGAAACCAAATGAAAACCTCATACTAATGTTCTTTAAATAAATGTCTAAGAGCCCACTGCTTATTTGCCGGGGAAATGTTACTACTACAGCTTCAAATATTTTATTTTGTTTTATTCGTTTTTCATATTTTTAAATTTCCATTAGTTTTATTAGTTTAATTGCTTCATTTTATTGGTTCATTTTAAGGATGTTGCTGTCTTTGTTTTTAAGCACTTTGGTTTTTAAATGTGCTATAAAAATTAAGTTGACTTGACTATAGCATGATGGTGTTGCTGTGTTGGAGGCTGTGATTGGTCTGCAAAATTTTTGAGGTAGTTGGTAGGAGCCAAAAAACATAACAAAACCACAATAAATGCTCATGTAAATGCTAGGATGCAGGAGTGCATTTTAACAAAATGAGCATTGTGTACTCATGTTGCCCCTCAGTAGCCATAACGTTATAAATAATATATGCCGTTTGGCAAAAATGAAGACAAAAATAGATCCATAACAATGATAATTAGATAATTAAACATGGAAATGAGGGAAATACTAATACAGCAATCAGTAAACAGGAAAAGAACACAAGATAACCAAAATCGAACATATTTTAGTAAAGGCATCACATTATATATGACATACCACAACGTATTTGGTGTTCTCTTGGTGCTGCAACTTCTTCCCACAGTCCAAAGACATATGTGCTAGGATGAATGAAAAGTCCATGAGCGTGAGCATGCATCGTTTTCAGTCTGTGATTTGGGAAGCTGTCCAGGGTGAACACTGCCTTCAACCCTGTGACAGCTGAGAAAAGCTCCAGCCCCTTGAGACCTTAAGCAGGATCAAGTGGATTTGGAAAATGGGTGAGTGGAATGAGCATTTAGCAAGGTTTAGGATATTGATGAGGATGTGCAGAGTATGGGCATTCCAATAGATCAATTCCAATATCCAACTTAGAATGGAGTAAATGATTTTAAAAAACTAAGAGGCGTGACAGTTAACACAAAAAAGGAAAGAGAAAAGAAAATATCGCTAGATCGTTAAGGAAATGTATCAATTGTAAGGTTATGCCTTTAGAAAATTTAATAATTATTTATGCCAATGGGTGTTCATGCCAACACATTTGGTCAAAGGAGGGCCTCCTTTTTTTCTTTTTTATGCATGTTGCTAATGGTGGTTTTATTTTCAATTTTATGCAAGTTTTATGCAAATCATCAAAAGATAAAGGTCACTGATTGGCAGTTTATTTGCTCAGCCAAGTTCTTGAGCAAACACAGTAAATCTGGACATGGAGTATGAGAGCAAAGTTAAACATCTTCATCTAAAAAAGCTGTTCTCATAAAGGAATTGTGGTATGGGTAAAATATTCAAGAGAGTACCGCACACAGGCCACTGCTTTGCCACTGAACACACAGGGAGTAATTATCCATGAATCTCTGTGGGTTACAATATTCCTGGAACAGTTTCACAGGTGTCCACCATAAAATTTGCACCTCCGCCAAATAAGCAGATTCTTTGCAAAAATTTGGACACCACAAATTAATTTTCATTTATTTTTGGAGGATGCATGAAATTATCCAACAGAAAACACAGTAAAATGATGCACAGAAGAGCACTCTTTGTGTTTGTACACAATGACAGGGATGCATGTCCTTAAGATTTACCCATTCAGCTTCTTAGGTTTTTCCTGGAAGCCCACTTGCTTCTGAAGAGATCAGAGAGATCAGAGATCACAGAGACACACTGAGATTTAAACCTTCCCCTGCTGTGATAAACTGAATCGTGCTGAGAACAGTCACAATGCATAAAACTACAATGAAAACAAAGCAACACCAAACTGTTCAAGCTTTTCAAATGTTTGTTAAATCTGACCAGACACACATACTCTTATATACCTAGTTGCGTGCTGCAATTTACTGCTTGAATGACAAAGAAGTGCAAAACTAACAGATTTGAATATGAACCTGACACCACCTGATTACGTTCAGATAGTGAAACAGTCTTTTTTCCTTTGCTTTCCTGGGCAGTAGCTGCTTAAAATTGTTGTGCTCCAAATTAGGTAGCTGTCAGAATATCATCATAAAGCAGCAATGTGTTGACTAGGGGAAAAAATGAATTATGATATCAAAAGCTGTGGTCAGCAAAAGTGCCTGCCACCACTTACTCCACCTCATCCTCTAACCTATAGAAAAAAAAGTGTAAAACTTGTATTGGCTCAGCAGTGTCAGATTTAAGATTAGAATGAGGTCAGTGTATATATTTTTTTTCTCTTCATTTAAGGACTGTCATGTAAGCAGGTATTCCATTGAGCCATCAAGTGGCTGCAGGTGTGTAAGAGAGTGTAGCTGTTTATCAGAGTGAAGGAGAGTAACAATGACAGGTGCAATGACACAGACACTATATGGCAAAAAGTATTGGCTCACCTGCCTTGACTCGCATATGAACTTAAGTGAGATCCCATTCCTAATCCATAGGGTTCAATATGATGTATATCCACCCTTTGCAGCTATAACAGCTTCAGCTCTTCTGGGAAGGCTGTCCACAAGGTTTAGGAGTGTGTTTATGGGAATTTGTGACCATTCTTCCAGAAGCTCAATTGTGAAGTCACTGATGTTGGACCAGAAGTCTCAGTCTCCGCTCTAATTCATCCAAAAGATGTTCTATCGGGTTGAGGTCAGGACTCTGTGCAGGCCAGTCAACTTCACCCACACCAAACTCTGTCATCCAGGTCTTTATGGACCTGCTTTGTGCACTGGTGCACAGTCATGTTGGAAGAGGAAGGGGCCAGATCCAGACTGTTCCCACAAAGTTGGGAGCATCAATTGTCTAAAATGTCTTGGTATGTTGAAGTGTTCAGAAGTTCAGAAGGGACCAAGCCCAGGTCCTGAACAACAACAACCCCACACCATAATCCCCCCTCCACCAAACTTCACACTTGGCACAATGCAGTCAGACAAGTGTCGTTGTCCTGGCAACCGCAAAACCCAGACTCCTCCATCAGATTGCCAGATGGACAAGCACAATTCATCACTCCAGGGAACTGGAACGTCTGCACTGCTCTAGAGTCCAGTGGCTGCGTGCTTTACACCACTGCATCAGACTCTTTGCAATGTACTTGGTGGTGTATATCTTGGATGCAGCTGCTCGGCCATGGAAACCCATCCAATGAAGCTCTCTGTGCTCTGGTCTGTAGTGATTGACTCTGCAGAAAGTTGGCTACCTATTTACACTATGCACCTCAGCATCCACTGACCCCGCTCTGTCAGTTTACATGGCCTACCACTTCGTGGCTGTCGTTTCCAAACACTTCCATATTTTTATAATACAGCTGACAGTTCAATGTGGAATATTTAGAGGGTGCGTAAATTTTACGACTGGATTTGTTGCACAGGTGGCATCCTGTTTCACGCTGGAATTCACTGAGCTCCTGAAAGCAACACATTCTTTCACAAGTGGTTGTAAAAACAGTCTGCATGCCGAGGTGCTTGATTTTATACACCTGTGGCCATGGAAGTGATTGGAACACCTGACTCAGATTATTTGGATGGGTGAGTGAATACCTTTGGCAATATAGTGTATGTTATCTTTGTCCATTTCCAATACCCGCTTTATCCATAGAGAGGCAGGGGTACACCCTGGACAGGTCGCCAGTCTATCACAGGGCCACATATAGAGACAAATAACCGTGCACACGCACACTCAGACCTACAGGCGGACTATCCGGAGGAAACCCATGCATGCACAGGAAGAACATGCAAACTCCACACAGAAAAACTCGAACCAGGAACCTTCTTGCTGTGAGGCAACACTGCTAACCACTAAGCCACCATGCTGCCAATCATTGATATGAGTTTCCAATATAACACGTTTAAACATTTTTAGTGGCTTTTTCCACTGGTACATACTCTTTGTTTGAATGTCATTATGCTGAAAGTTATTGCAGACACACAATTCCTTCCTCTCATGTCATGTCACACAAAACATAATGCATCTATTGACTTGAATCTTTACCCTAAATATTGTATTGTGCAGGGTAAGATCTAAAAGTCATGAACAGAAGTATACATACCACAATAGTGTAGATCAAATCCTTCTATTTTATGCTATTTGGGAAAAGCAACATCTATTTTGCCTCCCTTTATAAATTTTATTTCAGACATTTATGAATAGGCACCATATCAAAGGCTATTCCACAGCTTCTGTATTATCCTAATAAATAAATCACTCATGAATACATTGTGGATGTATTATTCTTTCTTACCTTGTTCATCTTATAAAGTAGCAGACAGTTATTTCCCTTGCCTCATTCTTTAGTCCTCTTTTTTTTTTTTTTTTCTTAATCCCTAAAAAATACCAATTTTTCTGCAAGATTAACTGGCCTTTTACAAGTATAGCCTGCAGTCACACAGTTGTTTCTTGCAAACTATAATCTGAAGAGTGTACTCCTTCTTTTGTGAGGTTTGAACAAAAGAAAGGGGTTGCAGTGAGGCTAAAAAGAAACAGAGGTTATCTAAAGTAATAATATTAAATAATTACAGAAGCCAGCCAAAGGACAGAGCAAATCATTTACACAGATTAGGTTTTCACATGGAAGCACTGAGGTTTGATAACTCAAACCACATTAGCAGGTGGTCTGGGCTAAATGTGACCACATTTCCTCCACAGTGTAAACACAAAGTGCCATGGGCCACATTTGAGAGTTGCCTAGAAAACTGACATCTTCTCTATAGGCGAGAGGACATACTCATGCAACAATGGTGTCATATTTAAGCGCGAAACAACAGCCAGCCAACACAACCTCATGAATTTCTCTGTGTTTTGATTTGTTTCCCTGAAACATGATTTATGGTTCTATGTAGCAGCTACGCCTGTAGTCTATGTATAGAACCTCCGTCAACATGATGCATAGAAATATTTATGAAGAGGTGCACATCAGTCCTAGTGTATGTTGCCAGTCAGCTTCTCTTTTGCTTTCTCTGGCCTATGTTCAGTGTGGTACAAACCATGGTTAAAAAAAAAAAAAGGAAAAAACAAAAATTACTAATTTTTCTGCCCTTTAAATAGGAAGACTGACTGGTTGTCTATCTATATCTTTTTTTGGGGTACCAACTAATTTTTCCAGACCAGTTTTATTGGTTTTACTTTTATACTCTTTTGTTGAATTACACTTCAAAAGCCATTTCTGATTCTCACTGTCAATTTAAATTTTTTTTTTTTTTTTATGACCCCTGTGAATTTTTCTTTTTTTTATGTAAAAGGTACAAATGCATTTACCCACATGCGTATAAGTCAGCGGTGTGTCAGTTATTTGTAATGCATAGTGACAGAAGGGATTCCTTTGCATTTGTAAGGGAAGCCTCACAACATGTGGACTGTCATTCCAATCAAAAGACCTGCCGAATGATGAAGGCAGTGCAATTGTGATTGCTGATTAGAACTCTCTGATGCTGTCTGAAAGAATGACGGTTTCAGTTTCCTGCTTCATCTTTTTATTCCTGCCTGTCAGACAGCAGACGGGACAGAAGGTCAAAGAGTTGATCTGTGCCAAAACTCAGGATTCTAACCCCCACACACCGAACCATATACACGTGCACACACACCTACACACATACAACACTACCCACTCCCCCTTTTCCCCTGTTTGCCCATTCATATATGCAGACAGTAGACCTCCTAATGAGAGTATGTTACTCCCAGATACCATCTGTTCCACTTGCACTCTGTATGACTAGATAAAGAACATGTGACATCATTCCAATGAGGCTGATTAATCAAAGGCTTTGGGTAGTTGCCCTTTGGAGAAGTGTATCGTGATTTGTCTTCAGTATAATTCTTGTGTTTTGCCAGAAACATGTCATTGAGGATCATCCATCCATCCATCCATCCATTAATATACCAGCTTTATCCTATTCAAAGGATCTGATGGTGTTTGTCCCAGTTGCCTGTGACCAGAGTAAGGGGGTAAGGCAAGTTTATTTGTAGACAACATTTAAGCAACAAGGAAATTCAAGGTGCTTTGCATAATGAAAGCATAAAAAGTAAACAGAAAAATAAAAGATTATGAGTTACAGTGCAGTGGCATAATAAAGAGAAGTTAGACTAGAGTTACAGCGTTGTACTAAAATTAACATAGTTTAAATTGAAATTCAGAATGATGTAAATAATTCAGTCAAAGGCAGTTATAAACAAATTAGTTTTTAACCTTGATTTAAAGGAACTGACGGTATCAGCATTCCTGCAGTTTTCGGGACGTTTGTTTCAGATCTATGGAGCATAAATGCTTAATGCTCCTTCTACACTTTTTGTTCTGATTCTGGGCACACAGAGCAGACCTGGTGCAGAAGACCTGAGACGGATTGATGGTTAATATGACAATAAGACATCTCTGATGTACTTTGTTCCTAAAGTGATTTATGAACTAACTGAAGTATTTTAATGTCTATTCTCAGAGTTACAGGGAGCCAGTTTAAGGATCTCAGAACCAGAGTTATGTGGTTTACCTTCTTAGTTTTTATCTGAACTCGGGCAGCAGCATTCTGGATTAGCTGTATCTGTCTGATTTACCTTTTTGGCAGACCTGTGAAGATACTATTGTAGTAATCAACTAAAGATGAGCGTATGGATGAGTTTTTCAAACTCCTGCTGAAAGATTAGTCCTTTATTCCTGGAGATGTTCTTTGGGTGATAGAAAGCAGACTTTGTAATTGTCTTAATGCGTCTCTGAAGGTTCAGGTCTGAGTCCATGACTAGACCCAGAATTCAAGCCTTATCAATGGTTTGTAGCTGTAATAACTGACGCTGTGTGCTCACTTTTAAATGTGTTTTGTTTTTGGTCTAAATACAACTATTTCAGTTTTTGTTTTAGTTTTAAAGAAAATGATCGCACATCCACTCATTGATTCTATGCATATACTCAATGTCTATATGGGCTCATTGTCACCTGGTGACATTGGAATGTAAAGCTATGTGTCATATGCATAGTTATGGTCACTTATCTTCTTTATTATAATCTGAGCCAGTGGAAGCATGCATATGCTAAAAAGGAGGGACCCCAGGATGGAACCTTGGGGAACTTTACATGTAATTTACAACCTGGAAAGGTCACTAGTCCATCATAGAACCATATGTTGCCAAACAACCACTTACACTCACTGCAATGGGCAATTTAAATTCACTAATTTATCTACATCTTTTTGGAATGTGGGAGGAAGCACAGAACCTGGAGAAAACCCACTCAAGTAAGGGGAGAACTTGCAAACTCCACACAGAAGGACCCCTGCCGAGGGTTGAACTAGGAACAGTGCTAATCACCAAGCCATTGTGCTGCCTCTTTGAGGATCATGAAAAATAGAAAAGGGTTTATTTTAAGTCTTCTTTTTTAGTTTTCATAAACCTGGCACTGTGAAACCTGTGTAGGTGTTCCCCATTCTGATTCTAATGCATTTTAGTTAATTAAATAAAATACTGAAGTTTCACTAATCATCAACCAAACTACTAAATACCACATAGGCAAGAATATTGCTTAAATACAGCACATAAATCAACAGATAAAATTGTAGACTATTGTTATTATTATCTATTGTTGTTCACCATCTTTAAAGCTTGGTTATGCCACTGCATTGCTGTGTTTCTACTTTTCCACTGTTTTGTTGAAGAAGGAGATTTCTTTCTTTAACTGAAACTCGATAAAAGGCAAAATTGTTTGTATGGCTGTTTTCTATGTTTTTCTATTTTTGCAGCTTCTCAGAAAGCATTCTGTACTCTTACCATCAGGATTGACATGTCTACAAGCTTGGTGCACATCTGTGTTATTCCAATCAAATCTAGACCTCTCTGTGGGCATGAAAATCCTCTGTTTCCTAAATATAAATGACAGCCCTGAGTGCTGCTCTGGTAGGCCAATCAAACTGCACCTCCCGGATATCTTATAATGATGCCAGGGCAACCTATGGTGGACCAGAAACAGGAGGTCAGAAGCTTAAGAAGAAGACAAAAAGAAATCCTAACTTAATAAGAGCACAGGAACAGCCAGGAGCCATGCGTCTCTAAGTCCAGAACTGAAAATCGTATAGAAAAACTAAACAAAGAAACGAACAATTTTAACAAATGCAACTCACTTTTAAAAGCCACAAAGTCAACTTACTATGGCAGAGAAAAAAAAGGAGGAAGTGGTTAAAAGCCTGCTGAAACAGGATCCATGCCATTTATTTGGACTCCCAGCTCCACAGTGGGATACCAGCATTCAAAGGTTGCAAACCACAAAGCCTGACTGAAAACAGTTCATTGGCTGTATTTAAATGAGGGAATTATATATATATATATATATATATATGCATGTAGGTTATATGTATGTATGTATGTATGTATGTATGTGTGTGTGTGTGTATACACACACTCAAAGTCCGCTTTAGGTGTACAAGGTGTACCTAACAAAGTGACGGGTGAGTATATAAATACTGTTTGCACTCCTGTCATTTTGTCACATAATTTCAGAGATATAAAAAGCAGAGTTGGGCTTGGTATCACAGGTTCCTTAATCTTGTCTCTGTTTAGAGAGCCTTCAAGGCTTCTCCACTGGCTGTATTTCATTTTTAAAGGGGGTATTAATTTAATTTAATTTAGTGTGCCTGGGTTCTGATGTGGGTTAAAAAACACAAAATATCAAAACTCAACATTCTGAAGAAAACAACAACAACAACAACAACAACAACAACAACAACATATTTTTATCACCGTATCTGGGGCTGCCAAGGTCTAAAAATATGCAATTCAATGATTGGTTAGAATTTGCTGGCAGAATGACATATTATATCTAGATCAGAGAATAATTATCCAGTCTAACCATCGTTATCATCATCCAACTTCAATTCATCACACACACAATACTGATTAACAGTAGGACCACTGCTATAGTCTCATGGACAGTTGTGGGTGTTATAATGTGAATACCTTTGCCTAAACAAAACCTACAGGTCTGTCACTCCCTGGCTTTTCTACATATGTGCGTTAAATATTATGAGCGTTTCTGACGTTTTGGGCATATTCAAATAAAATAAATTTGAATGACAGTGTACAAGCGAGAAGATCGCCATTTAACTGATCAGATTTGAAAAGCTGGCAAAAACACACATGTGCATAGAGGAAAAAGAAAAAGACTTTACTGTAGAAGAAACGTTGCAACTTTTGCAAGAAATGAGCGAGGGGGCGTGATGGATGTGAAGTTTCAGACTTCAGTGATGATGAGAAAAAAAAAGAAAAAAAAGTCTGCTGACATGGCTGTTAGACCTACTGTGTCCATGCAGGGTTTTTACACACACATTATTTTGGAAGCACAAATTGATTTAGTAACCTGAATATCTGAAATTACCAACACAAATAAACACAGAGGTTATTGTTTTTGGTCATACGATGACCTTCAGTACTACTGTGCAAAACCAAGGCGTTTTTGATCAGGATTTGTTGTTTAAACAGCACATTAATCCGGTTTGTTAGACAGCATCGTTTCCATCTTTGCAATATTAGGAGCATCCTCTCCCAGAGACTGAAAAACAACTTCATGCGTTTGTATCTTCTAGACTAGAGTTCTGTGATGTATTATTAGCAGGATGTCCAAGTAATTCTCTGAATATCCTCCAGCTGATCCAAAATGCAGCAGCGCGACTGTTGACAGGAATCAACAAGAGAGAGCACGTCTCTCCAGTGTTCGCGTCCCTCCATTGGCTCCCCGTAAAACTCAGAATCCAATTCAAAATGTTATTACTTGCATATAAAGCCCAAAATGGCCAAGCTCAGTGATATTTGCAAGACCTGATAGTGCCATAATTTCCTAATAGAGCTCTCTAGAACTCGGTAGTTCACCAGCTAGCAATGTTTTGATCATATAGACATAGAACTCTTAGTTCTCCTGCTCACAAATAATACTATTATAACTGGTCTTTCGTGTCTTTGACAGTGTGTCCGTGTCTCTACTCTCTCCGGTCTTCATTTTCTCTTTATGATCTACCGTTTCCTGCTCTACTCGGCTGGCCGTCGGTAGGAGGGTCCCGCCTTATGTCCTGCTCAAGGTGTTTTTCCTCTTAAAGCCCTCTTGGCATTCACTTAGTTTTTCTTCTACTGAGTTTTTACCTGCCATTGTTTAAATAATAATTCTTTAGGGGTCATATTCTGGGTCTCTCTGAAAGTGCCTAGAGACAACTTGTATTGTAATAGATGCTATATAAATGAAATTGAATTGAATGGAATTGCATTTTAATGGACTATAGCATCATTTTTCTTTACATAACAAGCTGGCAATGTGAATGGATTGATCAAGGATTTTCATGGAGGCTTGTGTTTAGAGATTCATCTGACAGATTTTGACGAAGCTAGATAGTTGTGACAAGCATTGTGCCTGATGCAGTGTCCTACACAAAATAAAATTAGGATGCAGCCTACATAGTGACAAGAATACCGTTATTGCTGCACATTTGCCATTTAGGCTTAGTCCATATCATGACATCATGTTATATTTTTAATAAGAGTTGAAAAAGGTGAAAACATTTACTGGCAGCGGTGGCTTCTACTTTAGAAAACATTACAAAGGGTTCACTCAAATGTTCAGCCATGTCATAGAAGTGTAAACCAAGAAACTAAAGCTATAGAATCATTTGTTCTGTGAACGATTGGATGAGTCACAAAGACAGCTCTATGATTTTGTATGAATATTGTGGTACATGTTACGGCCCCATTATGATACTGATTGTACCTTTGGGCGTCAGTGGTGCCGTGAAAACTACCAAGAGAAAAGCAGCAAAAGATGAAAATACAGAGCCTGGGGCGGGTGGTGTCATCTGAAAGGAAATTGATTGGAAGAAACATTGTTGCTTCTCCAGAGCTGTCAGAAAAGCAAATGTGTTAACATTTTCATAGAGTCAGGCATCTACGATTTCAACTTGTCCATGTGTGTTAGTCTCTTTAGAAATGAAAATCTTCCTCTTTGACTGGGGAAATTGAAAGCATCATTTTCTGTAGAGGTAGCTTACTTTGGCGGTTTGCTAATTTAATGTTTCTTATGTTGGCGCTCTCTACAGTGATGTCTCAAAACATTTTAAATCACTGGTATTTTTTGATTAAACCAAAACAACATGATAGGATAAGTTGGTCTCATTGTGAAAATGTGCTGCATGTATTGAGAGACTCGCATATTGTTGTGTTACAGAGCAGTTTCTCAGTAGAACATTAATCTGGAAAAATATATTTATCAAGCTGTAAGCTTCCACAACTAAAAATGGTGTTGATGGAGGAAGTCAGAGATTGAACCATCAATTAGAAGACCACAGATAGTTTCCTTATAGGGAAAAATACTGCCGAAATCTCAATCTTTCGATGGGCCTTAAAAAAAATGAATTGCCATCTTTAATAACATCCATCCATCTGTCGTATGCCTGCTTCATTTTTTTCCAGGGTCACAGGGGGGCTGGAAACTATCACAGCTGTCATCAGGTGAGATATATACCCTGGACAGGTCGCTGAACCATGTGGAACATTGACATGAATTGAAGTGGAGGGACTTCTTATGTAGCCACGCAATGTTTGAGGTTGGATTTATATCCCAGTTGCCTCAGTGTCATCATAATATCTAGGTTTTGGTCATGGGTTTTCTTTTGGGTCTTGTCAAGGTCTTGTTCTACTTCAGTTCCAATGATGGTTGACTATGGTGGTTTTGTAGAGCATCAAACATTTTATTGCTTGTGCTTTCTCTTGTGTTTTGATGATAATCTCATCTCAGGTTTTGTTCATTGTCCATTTTTTTTCTCAATTAACACTTAAAGTTCTGAAACTGCCTCTGTCCTGCCCATATTCTAGGTTTGGGTCTTCAATCAATCCCTACTTCATAACAAGTATGCCTTAAGAAGCCCTGAATCCTGTTTTTCCAAATTGACACACTTTTCTCAGGTCTCATACTTATGTTTTACTAAAACTACCACAGATAACTTTTAAGTAGTTAAAATATTTATACTTTACACCTTTATACACCATTCAACACCATCTTCCCCAGGGTATTCCTCTTGAGATTTGTGTTATAGTCGTTTGTTTTCATGCAAAAATTAATTACACAGAAATGTTGTTATTAACCTTGTAAACTTATTACAGTATGCGCCAGGGTACCTATTCTGAGAGCTCAGACTGCCAGTTTTATTTTCAAATATTTCAAAATTGCCTTTATCTGGATCCACAGACAGAGAGTTAGTACTGATCTATGCTTAGGCACAATGTCAACACAAGGCATAAATTGAAGTGGCCCAGGTTGTTGAAATGGTAAACAGATTGTAGTGGTTTTACACCACAAGCCATGATTTCCCATCTACACTTTATATAATATATATATATATACACATACACACATACATACATACATACATACATACATACATACATACATACATACATACACACACACACACACACACACACACACACACACACACCAGAAACCCCTCACTCTTTAAAGATCTATATAGCTTATTTTAGTTAAGGTAAAGCCAATCAGAAACTTTCTGATTGTCAGAAAGTATGTAGTGAAACACCCATGTTGAAACATCAGACAATGAAGATAGGGATACTGAAGTATGTAACTGGGTGGTACACAAGTCAAATCATTTAGCCACTGCTACATTACATAACAGCTGGCTTTAAAGCCTGCCTATTTCTCTATGTTTTAAGATTATCACAAATTAAAATAATAGATTTTAAGACTTTTGCACTTATACATGTAAGTCTTGATGCTGCATGCAATAGCAAATAAAAACTAAAGCTAAATTTCCTAGTTTCGACCCTGAAAAATTAAAAACACCTACATGACGTCACATTTTTTTTCTGGAATTATCTTCATGAGTTCCAGTTTTCCCATTTTAAATAATTCTCTAAAAAGGTAGCTTAAACATGAAATTCTCACACTGCTGAGTCTTGTTTAGATTCAAAAGCATGTGCCAGTTGATAAAGCATCATTCCTTTTACTGAAGAAAATAAATTAATAGACCATTTGACCTTTGCTGTCCATCCATCCATCCATCAATTTTCATCCGCTTATCTGGGACCACATCACAGGGGAAGCAGTCTGAGCAGAGATGCCCGACTTCTCTCCCCCCAGACACTTCCTCCAGCTCTTCCGGGGGGGATGCTTAGGCGTTCCCAGGCCAGCCGAGAGACATTGTCTCTCCAGCGTGTCCTGGGTCTTCCCTGGAGTCTCCTCCCGGTGGGAGATGAGTTGAATGCCTCCCCTAGGGAGGCATCCATGCAGCATCCAATACATATGCCCAAGCCATCTCAGCTGACTCTTCTCAATGTGAGGGAGCAGCGGCTCTACTTCGAGCTCCTGGTGTGTGGTTGTTTTTCAGGATCTGGGCTTGGCCCCTTAGTTCCAGTGAAAGGAACTCTGAATGTGTCAGCATACCAAGACATTTTTATGGGAACAGTCTGGAGCTGGCCCCTTCTTCTTCCAACATGACTGTGCACCAGTGCACAAAGCAGGTCCATAAGGACATGGATGACAGAGTCTGGTGTGGATGAAATTGACTGGCCTGCAGAGAGTCCTGACCTCAACCCAATAGAACATCTTTGGGATAAATTAGAGCGGAGACTGAGAGCCATGCCTCCAACATCAGTGTGTGACCTCACGAATCAGCTTCTAGAAGAATGGTCACACATTATCATAAACAAACTCCTAAACCTTGTGGACAGCCTTCCCAGAAGAGTTGAAGCTGTTATAGCTGCCAAGGGTGGACCGATGTCATAGTGAACCTTATGGATTAGGAATGGGAGATCACTTAAGTTTATATGCAAGTCAAGGCAGGTGAGGAAATACTTTTGGCCATATAGTGTGTGTATATATATATATATATATATATTAAACAATAAAGAACAAACAATACAGAACCAGACTTAAAACATGGTGCAAACAGTTGAAACAACACAGTGACCACAGCAAGAAACTGTAAAGCCCAGCAGGGAGGAAGGGAATGACAAGACAAGATATACTCACAGGACTTGACGAGACACAGGTGCAAATAGTCAGGGCAGATGCGAACTGGGGAAGTCTAAAGGTTTTCAAAAGTAAGGTTTTCAAAATAAAATAGCAACATATATAAACCCAAACTGTGACAGCAAATAACTACGGCAATACTGAGAAGGATTAACAGTTACACTCCAATCATGAAGGAAGGATTGCAGTAAAAAGAAGCAGGCTCAGAACATGAAGAAAGTAAACTTAGCGTAATACCATAAAACATACCATAAACCCTTTTAACTTTTAAGTGTATTAAAAAAATCAATTTCAAAGGCCAATTGGTGGCACTAAACTAATGGATAGTTAGACAATTATACATCAGAAATGTATAAGACATTCAGTTACTGGGTATATTTCCTTCCTTCTTTCATCTGCTGTTTAATTGGCTGACAATTGGACTTCAGAAATTAGCTCCCAGTCTAACTTCCTTGCAGCTATACAGTCATTTTGTCAGGAACTTTACATACAAAGTCAACAGTATGGGGTACCTTTTGCCTTTAGTTTTCAATGTTCTCAGAAAATATGGTATATTAATTAATAAAAAAAGGAAATACTTTGGTGAATTTTAAAATATTGAGACAGAATTGAGGCAAAACAAACTCTCAAAAAATGTATTAAATCATTTAACAAACTCTTGGAAGGGTATAAAAATGATATGGATGAACTGGGGGGTTATTTTTGAAGCTTGGTAAGAACTGAACTGATAACATCACATGCAGGTAGCACAGGTGGAATATCGCAGTAGATCCTGTAGGCAATAGCTCAATATCTTCACAGTAACATGTCCTGGGTTACATCATCTGTTTACAAACCCTACAATCCATCCGTGTTACCCTTTTGATTCTCTATGCTGTTTTTTTGTGCCTTTATAATCTGAAAGGCAGGTAGAGAGGCATTGGAGTTCAGAAATATTCCTTTACTCCTATCTCAAATGGTGCAAACCTCTTGTGCTCTGTTTTGATGTTTCACAAAATCTATGACATCACTGGTTTAACAAATGTGGATTTGGGTATCTGTTGGACTTTTGGAAAGTCAATCAGCTGCTCCCACATGTAAACAACGTTCTCACTGCCACAGTTCCATGATTCTCTGCAACCTAACCACGTTGGGTTAATGCCTAATGAGTCCTCAAATTAAAAAAGAAAAAAATAATTAAATAAGTGATATGTGCACTGCTAATTACATTGCAAAGATTTGTTAATTTGCTTTAATTTAAGCGTTATTGATTTCATTGCTAATTAGGTCCTTAATTAATAGCAAATCTCTTTTATGCTCAATGAACATTATATGAATGTTTTTGCACTTTATAACCAGATTGAGACATTGACAGCAATTGTTGTGATAAGTAGTAGGTAAGGAACGGTAAATGTGTATGAGATGAAATGTTGAAGACAAAAAAATGCGTAGTTGCTAAGGATACCTTCCGATGTATACAGGTCATGAAAAGGTACCAACAACAGACAGATGGTTAAAGCTTTCACTTCTTTCTTTTCTTTTTCTTATTGTTCAGGTTCAGATAGTTAATCAGGAAGAAAACACTCCTGGGAAATAGCAGACTTATTTATAGTAAAACACGTCTATTCACCCCCGCCAAAATCACATCAATTTTGCTTAAACTATAACAGACAACAAGTAAATTGAGTTTTGTGGTTTGATAACATACAACTATTACCCATTTCTTTGCAAAAACTTTGCTTCCAATTCCATTTTTATTTTGCGTGTATAGCCTGAGGCACCAGTATCCCCAGAGATGCTTTATTCTGTTTGAATGAAAGCAAAGATTTAAATAGATAATAACATTTATTGTCATGTCTTGCTGTACTTCTGCTGTTAGCTGTCTTTAAACTCCTTTGTTTTTGGTTTACACTGGATTTCCTACAGATGCCAGTCAGTCTACACTTGAGGTAGCTTTACCAGTCAGCAGAAAGATGATGCATGTTGGTGAAACATGGTAAGAGGCAGGCTGATAATGTTTGTTTAATGTTAATCTGTTTGGGCCAGCAGAGCTCTCTCCCACTGTGTCTTTCTAATTATGGGGGATCTGCAAGCTGCCATTTGGTGGTATTGATTTGTGCTACCAGTCACACACAAGGCTCTGGCCCCTCAGAGGGATGTCTGTGGAGTGTTTGCCCACACCGTGTAGTAATTATTGCCTCACTTACTCTGCTGTTCAGGATATGAATAAGTGTGCACACTAGAGGTAAGTCATTATCATCTATGATGTGTCTCTCCTGAAGTTTTGTGGCTGAGCAAAGGTGCAGCAGACAGAGTAGGGATGAGGAACTAAAGAGCATGTGAATCTCATGAATATTTTCAAAGGGTTATGTCGTGCACGGAGGACATAGGAGGCAGAGATGGAGACTTTAAGAAGTAATGCAGCATGTTATGCAGCCATATGTTGATGCTCACCTTTGGGGGAGAGGAAGAAAACAAAAGCGTGTGTGTTTTAACATTCTGAAACCTGGGAAAAGCAAACCCACAAGGGCATTTCTGAGAAGTGTATATGAATAAAAGTAATAAAACGATCATGGTATCATCCTCATAAACATGTGTAGCATGTTTTCTTCAGCGATCTGCATTTTCTTGTGTCATGCTTGCTTTATCTACTGTTTGATTTGAGGAAGTTATCTGTGAGTATAAACGATGCAAAGAAAATCAAGTTCAAAACATTCTGGAATTATACCATTTCCAAGCATTTAAATTACTTATTTACTGTTTCATGTCAAACCATAAAATCGTCTTACTTTTCAGTATACATTTGTTTTTTGTTTTTATTGCCTGACTTTCAAAGTTCTCTGTTTTGGGTCTTGTGTCTCTTGAATTGTCTTGTTGAAATGTGCTATACAAATAAACCTACCTTGCCTCGCCTTGTGTCTCATAAGATTCAAATGAGCATTCGAGCGCATAGCAAGTCTCTCTTTACAAAGAAAAATCTCTGAAGAAAGTGTTTTATGCTTGCTCAGCACACAAGCTGGTGGGACATGTGAGGATGGAGCTTGTGAATGAATCTCAGTGTGTGCTGAAATGAGCAGGAATCATGAGCAAATACACAAATGGATTACACGTAAATAACACCAGCCTTCACTAAAATATGGTTTGTTTTTCTACTCATCATAGTAAACAAGGCATGCACAAAATATACTTCACAAGGAGTTCATTTAGTTTTGAGCCATTTAGCGCTGTCAAATGAACAAAGTAATTGAGATCTATTTGAGTCTCGTGTGGTACATGTTTCAATGATCAGCTTGTGCTTTGGCATATTTTGTGTAAGGTCAAGGTCAAGGTCAAATTTATGTATATAGCACATTCAAAAACAACAAAGTTGACCGAAGTGCATTACAATCAGATAGTGATAACACAGAAATCATATTGAAAGGCAGGACAATATTATAAAAAGCAGTAAAAACAAAAAATGTAAGTAGTATTACAGGATTATATCTGTCTGTGTGCTGTACTCTACTCACAATTGAAAGCCAACGAGAAGAAATATGCTTTTAACATTGACTTAAACATAGCCAAAGTCTGAACAGTGCGATTAAGAAGAGGCAAGCTATTCCACTGTAAAACCTCCATCAGCGCTGTTTGAATCGTAATCGTGGAGCATCTAGAAGCAACTGGTTGGTTGACCACAGTTATCGTACTGGTGTGTGGATGTGCAGGAGTTCTGGCTGGTAAAAGGGTGCCTTTACATTTAAAACTGTTGTTTCATTTGAAAACTGTCCATGGTCTCCACAACCTCTGGGGTGCAAAAATTCACATGAAAAAAAAAAAAAAAAAGTCTTGCCTCTGTTTAAACCAACAGTGTGCGCCCAGGATATTTCTTTATTTTCAATCTCAAATTCATCTCATCTGTTTGGATTTGTTTTTGAAAAAAAAAATGGTTTTCGATTATTTTTTCTAGACCTGCAACACCAAAT
This sequence comes from Xenentodon cancila, assembly GCA_014839995.1. Lineage (NCBI taxonomy): Eukaryota > Metazoa > Chordata > Actinopteri > Beloniformes > Belonidae > Xenentodon > Xenentodon cancila. Next base: position 16,696,876 of record CM026199.1, read on the forward strand.
AAACTTTATTTGGTGTTTGAGAATAAAGCTTTTACCACTTTTTAAAGTTTTATTTTTTCTCTCAACACTTAAAAGGCACTATGGCATTGAGTTATCAGTCAATACAGTGTTCCAGTTATTTTGTTCCCTTCTTTCTGTGAGCACATCTTTTTAACAGTGCAGGGTTGCTGTTATGTCTTTCATTACAAAATTCTCCACACAATCTCCACTGATCAATATTCTTCAGACAAGGTCCTCAGGACCCATTGTCCAGCATGTTTCAGATGTTTTCCTGTTCCAACACAATAGACTCAAATGAATGGATCAGACTTCTGAAGACCTTGATGACAAGCTCATGGTGATCTGTTCTTTTCACTCGGGTGTGCCGGAGATGAGAAATACCTGAAGCATGCAGGGCAGTGGTTTCTGAGGATCTGAATTGAAGCATTTGGGGACAGTTGCAGGGCTCTCAAGTTTTGAAGTTTGCTTGAAGTGAGATTTCTTTAAAAAAAAATAAATAAAAAGGGGGGGGGGTGCAAGGTAAGTATTAATTAGGTGTAGCCCCATAGCATTGTAGAGTGTGGCTTTTGGAGTGATTGCTAATACAAATTTGGATATTAATTATTATTTTGAAATACATTGAGCTCATTTCTTCCCAAAGAAGACTAATAATCATAAATAATTACAGTCCCCAACTGTGTGTAGGTCCATACCCAGATACCCCCAAGGAACATTGGCTCCTGCCTCTGGGCAAGGTTTTGCACAGTAAAGTTTTAAGAAACTAATGTAAATTCAGCTCTTTCTTGACCTGCTCAAAAATGTTTCTCAGAGTAGTACATTTATCCCCTGCACATGTGATTATGTCTGTTATTCAGCAATATGGCTCTTGATACAGTTTCATCTGAGGCAATTGAGATCTATGCACTAACTTTACCCCAGCTGGAATGCGAAAACCCTCAATTCCTTTAAATCAAGGTTTAAAAACTTTTTAAAAATTGTTTACAGCTGCCTTTGACTGAATTATTTAAACCATTCTGAATTTAGATTTAAACAATGTTAATTTCAGTACTACACGGTAGCCCTAGCTTAAGTCTAACTTTTCTTTATAACGCCACTGTAACTTTTTTTTCACTTTACTTCGACTGTTTTCATTATGTAAAGCCCCTTGAATTACCCTTGTTGCTGAAATGTACTATACAAATACACTTGCTTTGCCTTACCACAGTTTATTTTTATTTGTTTCTGTGTTTTTTTTTCTTGAAATGGGGTTGCAATAATCTTTCTAAGCTAAACACTAGTGCACACTGTGTTTACGTAATTTTTGTGTTATAAGAGTCATTAGAGGAGATAGGGGAGTTTGTATGACTCATCTCTCGGTTAAGTATTTGAATTCTTCCTATCTACATCCGATCTGTTTTCATTTCCTTTTTTTCATTGTATTCTGCCCTTTTACAATCACTTCACTATATATGAACTGGTGGAATTGGTTGTGAATGGGAGGGATATAGACCAGCTTCATGATGGAGAATTTTCACGAAGTGATGTGGCTGGCCAGGCCACATGGGTTTTGGTGGAAAGTTTTAATTTTCAAAGGCTGAACTTCTATGTTCCTAAAGTTAACAATTCATTTTTATTTTCACTTGGTTCGTTATGACTGCTGACCTAAAGTATTTTACATTTTTTCAAAATTTTCCAAGGCCATCCAGGGGATTCATTTATCTAAATATCTGGAAAGATGTTATCTTGACAAAGTTTTTCTGCTCTAATTAAAACCTGATGTGACAGTTGATCAGTGAAGAGCATCTTGACCTGGATGATACCTCCCAGTGTAACATAATACTGTTCAAGTTCAGCTCAAGAAATCTCGTAAAGCACCCAAGGCAATTCCAACTTCATATCTAACCAACCAACTCTTTTATGCATAAAAATCCCAGTCCACTACATCCCCAATCTCCAAGCCGCAGGACCTAAGGAATCTGCATGCTAACATCCCAGTATGAGACACCAGAGAAAATCTCCAGAGGTCCAGTTCTGTGCAAGGTACGAGGTAAATGAACTGAATTTATGTAGCCCTTTTGTAGTCTTGTTTTTCTAGCCTTTTGTTGAGACATTTATGTCTGAACTCTGGTGCATCCCATCTCTATCTTAGGTCCTTGGGGTTCTTGACTAAAATTACCCTATGATAATTATATTCATTGGACAAGATGACACACACCTGTACCTCACGACCGTTGCTATAAGTCAGAGATAAAACCAAGCCATTAAGTCACGAGAACTGTTCATAGAATATGGAGAAGAAACAATGTTAAAGAGGCCGATATGCAAAAAGGAACTGTGCAACATTGAAAGTGACAAAGATTGAACCAGCTTCCATGATTATAAAACTGAAGAGTGATGATATTGTGAATGGTGATTCACTGAGATGTGAATGTGCAACTGTTCAATATAGGGATAAGGAGCTCTGGGCCAGAACGGTAACTGATGGTTATCTATCCATCCATTTTTTATACCCATCTTAATCCTTTGCAAGATCCCGGGGGTCTGCAGGAGCCTATCCCAGCTCATTACAGGTAATAGGCAGGGGTACACCCTGGATAGGTTGCCAGTCTATCACAAGGCCACATATAGAGACAGACAACCACGCACGCTCACGCCTATGGGCAATTTAGAATAACCGATGTGTTTTTGGACTGTGGGAGGAAGCCAGAGTACTTTGAAGGAACCCACGCAAGCACAAGAAAAACATGCAAACTCCACAAAGAAAGACTCCCGCCAGGCATGTGAATTTAACCTTCTTGCTGTGAGGCAACAGTGGTAACCACTAATCCACTGTGCTGCCCCAATGATGGTTATGGTGTTTTTGATCATACACTGTCTATGGTAAGAAGATAGTCCTTATTCATTCCTAATTTGAAGCATCTACAACAACTGGTGTGCAGCTTTGGACATTAGTGTTTACATTCCACAAGTTGCTAACACAAAGGTTACGATGTAAGAACTATATGATCTAATAAACAAAAAGCTAGACGATTATCCAGAAGGAAAAGAGACTATGTTAGGAAACTTTAACCATGCAGATCTTAAAGAAGTGTTTCTCAAGTTTGACAAAAATGTAAACATCCCAACCACAGACAAACACATTCTGGACCAAGTGTAGACCAATATCCCAGGACCGCACCATGTCCTCACCTCAGCTTACGTGACCACATATCCCAAACACTGTCTCCACAAGAAAAAAAAATGTGTGAATAATTGATTGTTAAGATAAAGCAGATGACAGCACATGACTGATGCCCAGTTTTGTGCAAGGCACGAGGTAAATGAACTGCATTTATGTAGCACTTTTCTAGTCTTGTTTTTCTAGCCTTTTGTTGAGACATTTATGTCTGAACTCTGGTGCATCCCATCTCTATCTTAGGTCCTTGGGGTTCTTGACTAAAATTACCCTGCGCTAGTTAGATTTATTGGACAAGATGACATATACCTGTACTTCACAACCGATTCTATAAGTCAGAGTTAAAACCAAGCCATTAAGTCACGAGAACTGTTCATAGAATAAGGAGAACAAACTATGTTAAAAGGGGCAGATCTGCAAAAAATACATGAAAAGAAAAGAAATTGAAAGTGACAAAAATGAAATGTGAATGTGCAACTGTTCAAAATAAGAATAAAGAGCTCTGGGCCAGAAAGATAACTAAAGGTTATCTATCCATCCCCCTTCTATACCTGTTTTAATTCTTTGCAGGGTCCTAGGGGTTTGCTGGAGCCTATCCCAGCTCATTACAGGCGAGAAGCAGGGGTACACACTGGACAGGTTGCCAGTCTATCACAGGGCCACATATAGAGTCAAGTAACCACACACCCTACACACACCAGCAATTTAGAATTAGCAATATGTTTTTGGACTGTGGAACAAAGCTGGAGTACCTTGAAGGAACCCATGCAAGCACAAGTAGAACATGCAAACTCCACAAAGAAAGACTCCCACCATGTCTGGGAATCGAACCAAGAACCTTCTTGCTGTGAGGCAACACTGGTAACCACTAATCCACTGTGCTGCCCGAATGATGGTTATGGTGTTTTTGATCATCCACTGTCTATGGTAGAAAGACCAATAGAAGAAGATAGTCCTTTTTCAATTCATAATTTGAAGCCATTAGGTTTGCTAAAGGGTTGTCATGAAGCCAGATTTTTCTAGTAGTGATGTGTTTGGCCAGGCTTCACAATTCTAGAAGAAAGGCGGAACTCACTACTCAGTTCTAAAATTAAGCATATTGTTTTTCTTTACCTTTTTATGATAGTTGACCTAACTTTTTCACAACTGCATCAAAGTCCATTATTGGGTGCATTTAACGTAACACCTGGAAAGATGTTATCTTTAAAGCTATCTTCCTCTCTAATTACAACCTGGCGTGTCAGTTGATTAGTGTAAAGAAGCGTAATTCCTTCTGAAAGTGGCTGTCATTGATCAACTGAAGTAAGCAGGATACATGCTCAAATGCATTTATAGATTACATGTAAATAACCCTGGTCATCGCTGAGTTGGCACATGGCTGCACTCCAGACATGGGTTTATTATTTTGTTCATATTGCTTATGTTTGACCATGTTCAATACTGCACAGTTCCTTTTTGCAGATCTGCCCCTTTAACATAGTTGTTTCTCCTTATTATATGAACAGTTCTCTTGACTTAATGGCTTGGTTTTAACTCTGACTACCAGCATTGGTCGTGAGGTACAGGTATGTGTCATCTTGTCCAATGAATCTAATTATCATAGGGTAATTCTTGTCAAGAATCTCAAGGACCTAAGATAGAGATGGGATGCACCAGAGTTCAGGTAAAAATGTCTCAACAAAAGGCTAGAAAAACAAGACTAGAAAAGTGCTACATAAATTCACTTCATTTACCTCGTACTTTGCACAGAACTGGACCTTTGGAGATTTCCCCTGGTGTCTTATACTGGGATGTTTGCATGCAGATTTCTTAAGTCCAGTGGCTTGCAGATTGGGGACGTAGTGGACTGGGATTTTCATGCATAACAGAGTTGGCTGGTTAGATATGGAGTTGCATTGGGTGCTTTATGAGGTTTCTTGAGCTGAACTTGAGCAGTGTTACACTGGTAGGTATCATCCTGGTCAGTGAAACAGCTAATTCCACTGGTGCTATCTAATATAGGAAAATGTATAGTTACTGTAAGTAGTGCATGTCAATATTGCACACTAATGAAAGGATAAGTGTTGTTTATTGTTTATTATGTTATTCATCAGAAGTTATTAGACTGATTCTTAGCCCTAATACATATGTTTTGTCCTCATGGAACCCTAAACCTTGCATATCCACAATTTGACCACATGAAGCGTCAAGGCGTTCAGAGACATAATGTTCTGTTATTGCTTGTAAACACTGCTGAAACTTGCTCCCTTCACCCTATAGCACTGCCAGTGGATGTTTCCAGGTTCCCACTACAAACTGCACAAATTGAGTTTCAAAGCAGTGTCAGAAATTAAGCAGAGTAACAGAATAAATTAGAATGAATAGAAAAAGAAATATAAGGGATATAATAAAAAAGTAAAGATAAGCAGGACAACATAAAAAAATGCTAGATTTCAGGTAGATTTTTCTTCATTTAACAATATTTCCTTTATTAATAGTTAATTAAGCTTCTCATTCTTCATTTTTAACATACATCTGTTTATAAAAATGTGCCGTATTTAACTTGTTTAAGGTTTTAAGCTAGATGTTTAAATAAAAAAGCAAAAACATGGTTTATCTGACATCTACAAAGCCATTTGAAGGGTCTTAAACTGAATCAGAAAATCAAGGAACATCGTGGAAAAAAAAAAGACTTGAAGCCTATTTTGCTATTTTGTGTAATAATGTATCTGCTTCTGTGGTGATGGCCATGACATTATAGTTGATATATAAATACACATTAGAATAAACGTAAGATTGTATTACTGTCAGCTTAGCACACTGCCAACTATTTTGTGCAGCTTAGTTAGCATTTGGCTCCACAACATTCTCTGGAAGGCCCAGTTCTGTAACTTGAGTTGGGTTCGACAGAATTCTGCATGTCAGGGAGCCTGGAGTGAGGGATTATGGCTAAAGGGCAGAGCTTCATTGCTGGCAGAGAGATTGCCAAGAAGTTTAGAACTAGTGCAAGTGGATTTTTGCACAGTGTGATCTACAAAGACTCAATCTGTAGTAGTAGTAGTATAACGTCGTGTATTATAGAGCAAAAATGAGCTTGAGAAAAACATGAGCTGGTCCTGACTCAGTCTGCGCCTGTTGCTGTCCTTTTGTTTTGCATGGATGACTGCACCAAAACGGACTTGTCATGTGATTTGCATAAAGCAACATGCAATGCACCAGTCCCATACTAGATCCCCTCTTGTTACACGAGACTTGTATGTTTTTTCATATTGCTGACTATTTACCTGTCTGCTGTAGTTTCACTTTTTGCTCACTTTTGAATTTTGGTTTTCCTTTGTTTTTGGCTTCATTAAATAAATACATTATATTTATATCTCTTATGCACTTGGCTGCTACCTGATGTTGCTGTATTGCGGTTCTTCTCTGCCTTCAAACTAAAATTCACAAATCAAAGTAACATACATTCTGTAGAAATATCTCAATCTTTTTTATATTTATTGAATATTTACTGTTATGTTGTAATGTCTAAAATACTATATTTCTTTTAATGGCTCTTAACTACCCTAGACACAGCAAAAAGCAAGGTACCTCCTGAGGGCTGTTGCACACAACCACGAGTAAGGGATTAAGCTGAGATATGTCAGTCATCCTGGCTGAATTTAATCTCAAATTGGTTGAACAAAAGAGTTACCATGGAGATTTATTCTGTGCATCTAGCCTCATCAGGATTACCTCTGCCTGATTAGTCTACTGTCTCTCTAAGCAGAAATTAGTTTAACAATACATTTACAATTATTCATGTTCTTCTGTGTGTTACCTGATTTCCATTAGCCTGTATCAAAGTTACATAGATAGATAGATAGATAGATAGATAGATAGATAGATAGATAGATAGATAGATAGATAGATAGATAGATAGATAGATAGATAGATAGATAGATAGATAGATAGATAGATAGATAGATAGATAGATAGATAGATAGATAGATAGATAGATAGATAGATAGATAGATAGATAGATTTCATCCTAAAATTATTGCAGTTAAGTGTAGATGGTTAGAAACAGCAGAGGTTACAGGGATGTTTCCAGTAAAGTCGAGCATGAGGGTTATAGACTACTCCAAACAAAGTTCCATTCATGCCATGCCTATTTCTTTTACAATGTCAATCCTGGTTTTTGGATTTTGTCTCGGACAATGGATAAAAAAATAAATTAAATAAATTAGGGTGGGTGCGGGTGGCGCTGGTGGCCTCAGGGTCCCATATCCACAGGGACAGTAGTATTGATTGATGGGGCCTGCTGGGCCTGGGAGATGGGGTTATCGGTGTGCCCCCCCTTCCCCGGCTCCTCCGACTGGGGCGTCTCTGTATTGCATGTGGTGTCCCTTGGTGTGCTAGTAGGTTGGCGCTGCCCCTTGATCCTGGCGGCAGCGGTGAGTGCCGCTCCGACGGCCACGGCCGGGCTGGGGAGGGGTGGGTTGGCGGGCGGGGGGCGGGGGGGGGTTGGTGGTGGGGGGGATGCGGGCGGGGTGGCATGCGCTGGGGGTCCGGGTATTGCTACTCCCGTCTGATGCTATTGCATTAGATACGGACGGTGGGCTGGGTTTGGGGGTGGGGGGTGGGGGGGGGGGGGTGCGTGCGGTCGGCTTCCGGGGGTGGCGCGGGGAGGGGGATCGGGTTGTGCGCCGCCGCCGTGGATCCCTGGTCGGTGCGGCCCCGTGCGGGTCCGGCCGGGGGCCTCGCTGGGGTCGGCCCTGGTGTCCGGCCTGCGGCTGGGGGCGTGTGTCGGCCCTCTCGCGATGCTGGTGCCCCTTTGTGGGGGAGGTCCCTGACGGTGGGGCGTGGCTGGCGGCCTGGCTCCTGTGACTGTGTGGGGCTCGCAGGTGATGCGCCCCTGGTCCTGGTTGCCCGCCTCCCCACCACCCCCTCTCTCATATTTGTATATTTATTAATTAAAAAAAAAAAAAAAAAAAAAAAAAAAAAAAAAAAAGGGGGGTTTTATATGTATGTACGTATGTGTATGTGCAGGTGTGTATATATGTATATACACGTATTTAAAAAAAAAAAAAAAAAAAAAAAAATTAAAAATAAAAGTAATTATTATTAAAAAAAAAAAAAAAAAAAAACCCGCCCCAAAGAGACAAACATGACAAGAAGAGCTGGGGCCTACAGGGGACATCCACCCTGTAGGTGCCAGTTTCTTATTGTTTTTAATGCACCATGACCATATATAAATTATTATATATATACACAATAGAGAGCACTGGTATGTGTAGGGAGTGCTCACCATACATGTACCAGCTGCTCTTTTTAATGCATCCAAATACATTAACAAAGGAACGGAGGGAGGGAGGGATAATAATTAAAAAAAAAAAAAAAAAAAAAAAAAAAAAAAGTGTGTGTATATATGTGTATATATATGTATATATATATGTGTGTATATATATGTATAGAGATATATGTAACAATAAAAAAATAAATAAATAAATAAGTAAATAAAAAATATATAAAAAATTGAGAGATCAATAGGCCAGGTGGGGGGAGGGGGGTAACATGAGGGGCTACCAGGGGAGCATGTGCTGGACGGCCCCTGCAGGTCGCTGGGTGCCCGGGGATCCGGCCCGCGCTCCTACTGTCTGGGTCTTGTCCTGCGGGGGGGTGCCTGGGTCTCGGGGGGGGGCCGGGGCTGCTCCTTGGCTGCGGCGCCTGGTACCGGGGCTGACTACTGGGAGGGGCCCCCTGGTTGGAAGTAGTGCGGTGGTGGCCCACCGGCCGGGTGCGCCGGATGTGTTGGCGGGCTCCTTTTCCCTGGCCTGGCGTGGCCTCTGGGTGTCGGCTGTGTCCCCCCCCCCCCCTGCCCCCTGTTCCTGTCCCTCCGCCTTGGCTCTGTAAGTTGGCGACTGCGGGTGGTGGCTGCCTCGGTCCCCCGGGGCTGCTCGCTCTGCCCGTGTTTCCTCTCGCCGCCTCCCTCCCCTCTCGCCGCCTGGCCCCCCCCCCTCTGCCGGCCCAGTGCTGTTCGGCCCTGGGAGTCTGGTGTCACCGCTGTGGCGGCCGGACATGTGGCGGTGCCCAGACGCTGGCGGACCGTGACGGCACCGTTCTTGCTTGGCGGGGACGCGCCATGGTGGGTTGCCTGGGGATCCGGGGGCGCCCCGCGCCCTTGTCTTCCTGGACTTGTCAGGCCCCTTGCGGAGGTGATTTGACATGGAAGGGGAGGTGGGACCGGTGGCCGCCTTCTCCTCTGTCCTGCTCTGCTGGGTGGGTTGGCTGCAGCCGCCTCTTGAGGGGGGGGCATGGGTTGGCCTGGGGGCGGGGGGGCAGGGGGGCGATGACCGGTGACGATGGGAACCAACAAGGGCTTTGTAAGAATAATTACTTTAGTAAAGTTAAAAATAACTATTCAAAGGAAGGAGGTATGTAAATGATTTGTTGTTGTCATTTTTTATTGTGATTATTATCATATTTTTGTATATGTAGTATTTATGTGCACAAAGAATTATGAGTATGTAGGTATTACCATATATATATATGGGTTTCCATGTTGTCGGTGTGCATGTACATGTGTGTGTGTGTGTGTACGTGTGTGCGCATTTACATGAGTGTGTGTGTGTGTGTGTGTGGGGGGGGGGGGGGGGTAGGGTGTGCGTACACGTGTGTATGTGGGTGTATGTGTGTGTGTGTGTGTGGGGGGGGGGGGGGTAGGGTGTGCGTACTCGGGTGTATGTGGGTGTGTGTGTGTGTGTGTGTGTGTGTGTGGGGGGGAGGTAGGATGTGCGTACACGTGGGTATGTGGGTGTGTGTGTGTGTATGTGTGTGTGTGTGGGGGGGGGGGGTGCGTACACGTGTATGTATGTGTGGGTGTGCGTGTGCATGTACGTGTGTGTGTGTGTGCGTGTGCATGTGCATGTACGTGTGTGTGTGTGCGTGTGCAGGTACACGTGTGTGTGTGTGTGTGTGTGTGCGTGAGAGTACACGTGTGTGTGTGTGGGTATATGTGTCTGTGCACGTGCGTGTGTGTGTGTGCATGTGTGTGTACATACACATGTGGACGTGGGTGTGGGTGAGTGCAAACACATGTGGAGGTGTGTGTGTGTGTGTGTGTGTGTGTGTGTGTGTGTGTGTGTGTGTGTGTGCATGGGAGTACACATGTGGAGGTGTGTGTGTGCGTGTGTGGGTGTGTGTGTACATGTGCGGATGTGTATATGTGGGTATGTATGTGTGTTTGTATGTATGCATATATATAGATATATATAAGTATGCACTAGGTGTTTATATGTTGCTGTGTATATGTAGATGCATTTCTATATGTGTATTAATTAATGTATAGGTATATATATATATATATATATATATATATATATATATGGACAAATACAGGATATATGTATATGCACATGAAACTAAAAAGCACAGGTGCACATGATTGTATTAGAGTATATTAATATGTATGAATAACTACTTACTGATGCACATGTATCTTACATACATAATGCTTCGAGGTCAACACACGGATCATTGCTGGGTGTATGTATACGGGTGTGTGTGTGTGTGTGTGTGCATTGTGCATTGAGGTACAAATTGAGTTGCTCTGTTTACAATGTATAAAGAATATGTACTAGATAACAGCATACATGTCCACATATGTATGTGTATGTATGTATGTAGGTATTATATATGACTATTCAATACTGCGTCCAACACCCCCCCAACGCTCAAACGATCAGAAATGTGATTGTAAATATGAAACTCCTCCTCCTTTTTTCCTCTATTTTCCTCTATCTTCTTTTTCTTTTCTCTTTTTTTTTTTTGCTTATAGCGACTGATTGTCTTGTGTCCACCTTTTACCCCTTAAACAACACATTATAAACTTCTTGACAAATATTACAACATAGACACCAAACTGCACCACCACTGTCTTGTCTCTTTCTTCTGCTCTCTCTCTCTCCACTTTCCACACCCGGTGACTATAGCCCTCCTCTGCAGAACATTTACACCCCTCTCTCCGACTCTCCCTTTACTTTTATCTTGTTTGATTTCTCCAGGGATCAATAAAAATATAAGTTTGACTGTTATGAGGGCTGGTGAAGGTAGCACACTTGCACACACTCACCCACACACACAAAACACCCTTGGTTACCAGATTAAAATGCATATATACAACTCCGGTTATACCAACATGGTATCAACCATAAATATATATGCAAACAAGGGTAAAAAAAAAAAAAAAAAAAAAAAAAAAAAAAAAAAAAAAAAAAAAAAAAAAAAATAAATTAATTAATAAATTAAATTAAATAAAAAAATACACAAAGATTCAACAGGGAAACAATAACAATATGAAGTTGTTAAAATATTAAAATTAAATTGATGTTTGAGTTTTTAAGGTCTGTTTATAGCAAATGCTATGTGTTGCTCTACAGTTTAATTTATTTAGTTAATTTCACAGAAATATATTCTTATACTTCTTTGGAAATGCTCAGTGAAAGGCAGCATTCGCCACATTATTCCAGCTGAGCGTCCTGCTCTTACCTTAACCAGTATATTAAGAGGGATCTTTCCATGTTCAACGTTTTATATTTACTATACTTTTATTTATTAACATAAATTTAAAATGTGGTCAAAGGTATCTGATTTGCATTTGATTGATAATATCCACTGTAAGAAATTATTTTTTAATGAGCTATATAACCTATACACTGGACCTGCCTACTCAACACTTAACCTGTTCACAACTGCCTGCCAGGCAGACTCGACTCAAGGTAAATGGTGAAAGTTTTTTTTTTTTTTTACATATTAGATGTTTAACCTCCTAATAGTTTTCATTGTAAGTTGTTGCTCGCATGGCAAAACATAAGCAGCATGCATCAGGTCCATGCCTGAATCAGTAAATCTGTGGCTATTGTCCCTTCTCGTCATAGCTTAATGTGCATAAAACAGAATGAGCCTGGATGAACTTAGTAGGATACGCTGAGCCCCGTTCTCTGGACAGGTTTCCAATATCCATATTAGGCTGATCAGGTAAACAACTATTCACACTGACATTTACAGTTCAGAAGCACCAGATGATCAGCAAGCAAGCCCCTCCTAGTCTTGATACATTGTGAAAAAAATGAACTCAAAAGCACCACAATGTTTATTATATTAAGTAAACATATCAGACTTTTTTCTTTAAAAAAATCAAATAATGTAAATTGGCATTTTTTTTTCACTGGTCAAATTCTATAGATGATCAGACTGCAAAATTGTTTCCTTAACTGAGGTCATCATGGCATTTCTTTCTCCAGAACGTAATTATAGTAAGTTGCACCACAACCTAAATTGTTAAATTGTTAAAAGAAATCTGTACAAGACCAGCAATCTTTGGTGTCTATTCAAAAAGAAAAAAGTATTATTGATTCAAGTTGACTGTAATTACTTATAAGGTACCTTTTCTAATCTGTCAGAGATTTATGAGTATCATCAAACATGAAAAAGTAACCATGAAAGTAATAAGTATTATTTATAATCTACAGCAAGAGCAAAGATGGTTAATTACTTTGAGTCAGTTTAAAGCTCATGGTTTTTCATATTAAGTCAAATCTGTCTCCATATTCGACTTTGCATGCTGCTTATCTCTTTAAAATAGTGTAAACCTGATCATTAGCCATAAATACTAGCTCTTCTCCACACTGCCGTTTAGCAGTCATTGATTCTTATAGTCTGTAAGTTAGCCGGGCTGTAAAATTACCTTTCCAAGAGAAAAATGGTTAAGCCAATCAGGACTGAACTTCATGCTGTTAAGTTATTTCCCAGCTTTCAAGGTAATACCTTGCAGGTAGCAAATAAAAGTCAGCCAGGAGTCTTTTATTACCTTTTATATTGTACTTTTCCTGATAGCCATTGTAATTTTTTTTAAAACACTTTAAGACTAGATACTCATTAAGACTAGATACTCGTTATATCAAGTGGTTGTGTTTTTGCATGTTAATAGTAATGAATCTAGGTTTGGCTAAAATTAGGAGGCCAGTTTTTTTTAAAAGATGATTGTGCACTTTTGTATGCATTATTTTATTTTAAATTTCTTTTGAGTTCCGACATATGAAGATTCATTGTAAACAAGGAAGAGAATCAAGACAGATGATTCATCAAAGAAGGTGACTTTCTTTCACTGATCCTCTTTCTATGTCTTGTGATCTTTGTGCAATGTTTTAAAATGATTGGAAAAGAGAGAATGTTCTGGCAACGTCCGTCCTTCCACGGTACTGACATCCACTGAACTCTCAACAATTTGGTTGATACTGGGTAGACATGGTTCTTTTTTTAGCCCTGCAGTCAGTCTGATGGGTATATCTCTGTGATTTATAAACACGTTTCTTTTTCTAATTCCTTTGTGATCATTAAATTCTACATTGTCTCCTGAGCAACACTGTCAGAACTGTGTGCCATCATGACTTTAAAGACTATTTCTTTTAAAAATATTTAGTAATTTAGAACCTATGGAGATTGTACATCTATCAATGTGTCTGTAGCAGTGCTTCTTAATCCTAGTCCTCATGTACGGCTTCCTCGAATGTCTTAGATGTTTATTGATTCGTATGAATGGATGGCCACAGCAGCTTGCCATCAGGAGTTGCACGTTTGTTAATGACCCATTAATTTGAGACAGGTGTGCACCAGTGGAACTTGAGAACCAGGACTGAGAAACAGTCTGTGGTGTCTATAAATTCTCAGCTCAATAAAACTGATGCGTAGTATCAAGGGAGACGTGTATCAGTGAACGGCTATGAACTCCAGTGAGGTGAAGCAACGTTGCAAAGATGACGGGGTTTCAAAAGTTATGCTGATGCTTCTACAATTCTTGTACAATTCTTGATGCTGGTACAGATGATTCTCCAATGTACTGAATCATCCTTTTTTTTTTTTTGTAAACCCTAGACTTCTGCATTTTGGCTTAATGTTTGATTAATAAATAATGACTGTGCATTGTCATTTTATTGAAATTCTGAGGTTATAGTTACTGCACCAAATTTTAAAGCTCGTATAGGGACCAAATTATTTTTTATTTTATTATTATTGATGCTTTTGCTGACATATGAAACCTTACAGTTAGTGGAACTTTATATTTTATTTCCCACAGCTGCATTCCTGAAAATTGGTCCAATCTCTACGAGACTGTTTTCTTTCGCTGTTTTTTTTCGTAATGGTGCTAAAAAAATAACCTCCACAGTCTTTGAACTTGCACATATATATTCAAAAATGCCTGTTGTATTTCTTCCTTATTCAGAGAATTTTTTATATTATTTAACAATGACACCAGAGATCACCTGATTCTGCCCATTCACCAGTCTACAAGACTACTAATAAAATAATGCCTGTTACTCACAAAGATAATTATATTTTAGGCTGGATGTGGCTAATTTTACCTGCATCCATTTTATCAGAACCTATACAAATATAACTAACCTTCAACTACTATTACTACTATAACTACTACTATTGTTAAGAATGTTTTGCAGAACTGACTCCCTGGTCAATCCAGGATGTAAATCAGCCTTTATAGAGCCACAAATTGTTGCTGTCATCAGTGATAAAATTATAAATTGATGTTTTTAGCAGTGCTGTGACTGAAATTGAGTTCATCATGAAAAAGTAGCTTTTTTTATAATCATCTTTTTTGTACAGACATATAAAAACCATTTGAATCTGCGATTAACTTACCCATTGCGATGCTGGATGGCCAGTATCCTGGACAGGCGTAATCATTTTTTTTTAAAGAAAGGTCTCTCTTGTGAAAGAATTTTCCACTGCTACACAGTAAATCAAAAGAATTGCTTATGACACCTTATATCTACAAGTTTTTACTACAAAACCAATAGCAGTCCTTCACCAGCAGTCCTCCACTGGATATCTTTTGTTGATACTACTCTGTCACTCCATTCTATGTCATATGTTTGTTTTTTTCTCCCACTAGTTGTTTGAAAGAAAGTTTCCTCTCTTTCTATTGTTACTGCCCTCTGAAAATCAAAATCAACTTCCAACGTACCAGACTAATTCATTACATCGTAAAGAGAAATAATTAAAAAGGCTGGCCAGGCTGGAGCCAGAGCGTTTGGATTAAATATCTGCCATATCCTGTCACTGAACACTTTGCAAAAATTTCCGTTCTAACATTAAATTTATTTTATTCTATCTGTAAAATTAAGGGACTGTTCACTCTGCATGACCAGGAATCTCTCTTACATTCATGTCAGTGCATTAACTGTATGCACGGACCCCGTAACAAGCTAAAGTAAAACCAGTGCAGGCCAAAGCTGAGCTTATATAATGAAATATATCCTTATAATATCGCTGATTGATTAGGTGGGGTTTTTTTCTTCAGTTTTCTGTCTCTGCTTATCTGCCCATTGGCAGGCAGGATGTGAATGGATGGCCCACTTGATCCCCGGTGTGCCTGAGCAGAAACACAGCAACCCAGAGGATTAGAGCAAGAGAGGGTCGGCAGTCATATCCAGATGCTGCAAATCTGCACTCTGCCTCACATGTGAATAGGTACGCCATTGTCTAAAGTACTTGCTTGTTTTCTATCAGCAAACACAGCCAAAGAGAAAAACATGCCAAAGCTAAGTCTAAATCTGCTATGATACAGGATTACAAGGTTTATGTCATGCTTAAAGCTTTATCCTCTGATTGTCACTCAAGATTTATTGGTGGCAAATTTAGTAAGCCTTTAATGGGCATGCGTCAAAAGACGATTCTTTCAGGAATATGAGAGTTGTTAAAAGAGGTGCAGAATTCTGATGATCATCTGATGATCAGATGCAGACCTGTGTGTGGTTGTATGGCTTCAGCTCAGAATGGTTCACATTTTAAGGGAAGTATATTAAATATACTTAATGGGAGACATAAAAAAGTATAATTAATGGTTGAATAAAAGTTGATGATTGGTATTAATCAAGCATAATTCCTATTTAGTTCAGGCCTCAACAGACTAATCTCACATGCTAAAATGCTTCATTTACAGTAAATATTATAGGAGGATATTATATCAAATATGTATTTGTTAATTGTGAGGGATGTGAAGTTTGTCAGTTTATGCTCACATCTCATTATCTGCTGGTTTGTAACTGGGTTGTTGGCAAAAGTATCTGCTTTTTTGGAGGACTGCTCTTCCCCTTTCCTTAAGTGACTTGTCCTTCATAGATCAAGAGGCGTACAGCAATCAGGTTTGCTCAAATTCCTTATTCTCTGTATAATGTCCTCTGAATCTTTATTGTACACAGTTGTCATTAAACGGACATAAGATTTTGTTCTTGAGATTTGACAAGCAAACTCTTTGGACCAAAGTGCATAAGGGAAGAAACAAAAAAACTTCCAAATTTGCTAGAGCAATCAGCTTTCAGATACACAGATTAGATGATTGTTAAATAGCGCTAAACCACACTTCATAATGCTTCATAGCACAAATATCCTCTTTCCCGCCTGTTGGCTTTCTTTTCCATCAAAATTTACACAGCTTGTTTCAACTGCCTACATCATCTTTGCATCAGTGGATTTTGATACTTAGCCATGACCCACAAAGAGGAGTTGCACACAAGGCTAAAAGGAATACATAATTTCTTAATGCCCACGCATTCTGGCAACAAACCTTGCATAACTGCGTGCAAAAACCCTGAAAGTTTCTCAGGCCAGTTGGGCTGTGCTTTATCATATGACCAAACCGTGGCTTAAATTCTGTTGGTAAAATGTGTGGCAACATTTCATCTCTTGTTATCGAGCTTCTTCTGAATATTCCTATTTGAGACATTGACTCTCCTATATTCACCGATCAAATTTTGATCAGTAATTTCAGCCATAGTACTGAACATCTCTTGAAGCAAGACTCAAGTGGAATTACACTCATTCAAGCTTACAGAGATAGATTGGTGTGTTTTATGTTTTATTGTTTGTTTTTCATAAAAACCCAGAATTGAGGGGTCACGAGGGGCGAAAGAAGCGAGGCAGTTGGTGCTGATACTGATGAAGGCGTCAAAATGTCTAAGGGAAGGAGAGGATTATATATTGAGATTGTTAAACAGCAATTTGGAGAGTTAAAGAATGGCTGAGAAATGGAAGGAAAGGCTCCTAGTGTCGATTTTCAAGTACAAGGATGATGTCCACATCTGTAGCACCTAAAGAACAATGAAGCAGATGAGTCACACAATGAAGATCTGGGTATAGAGCAGAGCAATATGGGTAAAGAGAAGCTGTTATGATTCATGAGTAACAATATAGTAAGTCAAGGGAAGGTCAGGAGGAATTGCACTCAGTTGTTGTAGATTTAGATAAGGAGTGTGACCGGGTGCCAGGGGAGGAACTGGAATATTGACTGAGGAAGTCTGAAGTGGCAGAAAAGTATTAGAGTTGGTACATATGTACGAGGGCAGCATGACAGCAGTGAGGTGTGCAGTGAGAGTACCAGACGGTTTCAGGTAGAAAGTAGGACTGGATCAAGGATCGGTCCCCTCTTGTTTGCTATGGTGATAAATAAGTTCACAGATCAGGAAGAGAGGAATCTCTGTGGACTGTGATGTTTGTAGGGTGCAGGTGGAAGAAGACTTGATGAGTTGGACATATGTGCTAAACAGAACCCAGGTACGAAGGAAACAATAATGTGTCCTTTGCAAACCAAAGAGTGATTTTATGTTTACTTATCACGAACTCTGACCCGGTTCAGACCTGCATTCCTGGATATCCAATCCCAAGTGACTCACGCTAAAGCAAGCTCTCAACACATTCCCACATGGTTTCAGAGCCAGTCACTCATAACACATTTGAAGGCGGTGTGGGACACGTGTCCACAGTCTCTTTACAGTCGGAGCTTGAAAGTGTCCTGGGATGGATTCAGGGAACACCAGATAAATTAACACACTTGGCTTATGTGTTGGGTCATTTGATTTTGCACGCAAATGACTGCAACAAAGCCTATTGTGATTCATTTTTTATGTGGCAGATCTTTCCTTTAAAAAAAAAAAGAAAGTGAAGTAATTGGAGTAAGCCAGGCAGACGGGTGAGAGCTGACATAAAAAAAAAAAATGTCAGCCTGAATTGTTTCCCGAGGGTCGTCTTATTTATTCCCAGCTGCTTCCTGTGGCTGTTAAGAATAACAACGTTTTGTAGTTTGCAAGTGAAAATTATGTGTTTTATTGTTTATAAAGCGGAAAGGCCAGATCTAATCACTCAAGATGCATTTGGGTGCATATCTGAATGTCAGGAGTCAAAACAAGTGCTAATCACTGCCCTCTTGTGATCCAATTTTTATAAGAACGCATTTTAATGTAGGTGTGAACTGGGACTGTGAAACTGTCTGACAAAGATGAGCTGTATTTAATTTGACAACATCAAACAGTAAAAATGCATTTTTAATAATCTGAAATAGAACTGGTTAAACGGAAGAGAAAAGAGAGACGTATCCATTTGGAAATAATGTCATTTATGAGCCAGTTTGAAGTTTCCATGTGTTGCTACTACTAATATAGGTAGACACATTAAAAGAAAAAAACTGACAGATGTTGATGTTACATGATCTTATGGGTATATATTTATTTTATATCCTGGTTCCATTGCTGTTTGTGTGTGCTCTCATCTCTTGATGCTCCTTTGGGCTGCAGTCAATATCCAATAACTAAGCCAGTCATTCAGTCTCCTTCACCATTATAGCGAGCAATTGAAGAAGCTTAGAGATTGTTATTAGGGAACCAAGCCAAAAATTGGCCAAGAATGGAAAGTGCAAATTCATTCTTCAATCACAAGCCCTTTGGGCCACCAGAAGCTGAGGATAAGCAGTACAGTTTGAGATTAGTGTGGATCAAAGCGGAGATTAATAGGATGGCACACTGATACACTTAATTATCAAGTCTGTGAAATTTGATGAATTTCTTTGGATTTTCTAGACGTCATAACCGAGGTGTCCATGGAAATTCTTCTATTGGCTCTTACATGCTGTGCCAACTCTGGGTTTTGAATCATAGGAGTGAAAAGAAAAAAGGGGAAATGGAGAGCTATAATGATGTTGATAAAAAATTAAATTTAAGCACAGGTGAGTAAGGGAAGAAACCTTTGCCTGCATGTATTTTCCTTTCTGACTTACCTCAGGCACACTTCGGTGCATTGTTTTATTACCACTGAGCTCTGCAGGATATCAGTTGTGATGTCTCATACTCTCCAAAAACCGTCATGAATAATAAATGGGGGATCTTAAAATAAAGAACACACATTATTAAGTATTCAGAGTCTCCTTTTGAAGGGGGACAGCTGTAGGTGTCACAGCAAAACATTCTTATTCAGTATCTGAGCAGGTAGCACTTTGAAGACCGTTTAAAGAAAGAGAAGGCTACCAGAGTTTGAATTGGAGCAATGACACCCTAAAGATTACAAAAAAAATCTTAATTCTTCTACAGTGAGTATCTTGTGTATATCCTGTGTAATACAACATTAATAACACATGCGTTAATTATTGCTTTGTGCTGATGCTCTTCATGCCTCATGCTTTGGTAAACCCCATGTACCCTTGTACCCATGTACTCTTTATTTATCTCCCACTTACAGTATACCTACTTGCCTGAGCTGTAACATGGTGCATATATTGATTGAATTAAGCACCTATACAGGATTTGAAATTAATATGAATAGAAATTGTAAAGATAACGCTTCTGCTACTCATCCATATTGGAGCATTCCCTGACCAAGTAGGCAGCTTTTTCGCTTGCCCTTGTCACTCCAGGAATAACTGGCCCCACGAGTCTTGTGTGTCTTGGCCTTTTAAGGAACAAGGTCACAGTCTCAACAATGGCAGGCCAACATGTTTTAATCTCCCTCCAAGGACAGAGGGATCTCTTCTAAGTGACTCCAATACAATGGTACTTAGATCATTTATGTGTGCATATGAAAAACTAAGGGCAGCACGGTGGCTTAGTGGTTAGCACTGTTGCCTCACAGCAAGAAGGTTCCCAGTTCGATTCCTGGCCCGGTGGGTCTTTCTGTGTGGAGTTTGCATGTTCTCCCCGTGCTTGCGTGGGTTCCCTCCGGGTACTCCGGCTTCCTCCCACAGTCCAAAAACATGCAGAGTAGGTTAATTGATCTTCCTAAATTCTCCCTAGGTGTGAATGTGAGTGTGATTGGTTGTTTGTATGTGGCCCTGGATGGACTGGCGACCTGTCCAGGGTGTACCCCTGCCTTTCGCCTGATATGCGTCGGGATAGGCTCCGACAGACCCCCGTGACCCGGAAACGGATTAAGCGGGTACAGATAATGGATGGATGGATGAAAAACTAAGGCATTTTTCACTATTACTCTATTTTGGGGTCTGTGCCTAAGAACATTCAGTTTGAAATACAACAAACGACGCCTCGTTTAAATGGCAGGTCTCAGCTTTATATTGATTATATTTACATTATTGAGCAAAGACCTGTTTGGGATGGTGATTCTCTCAATGAGGTTTTTTTTGACATATCAAATGCTTTTCAACTATTCCTCTTGTTGTTTTTCCCTCCACACTTTACTTTTCTGGAATATGATTGATTTTGAGGGTATAACTTTGTTTCACAACTCCACCAGTTTCTCTGCGCATGTTTTTGTAAACTGTAGGCTGGCCTTTCGGTTATTAAGGTTTTTATGGCATCTGTATCCTTTTATTGAATCTACAAAAGTTATTGCTTTTTTTTCTAGATTAACAAAAATGAAATATGAACGCCTACATCCTGGACAATAAAGGTTTCTTACTCTCTACACCTCTACACACACACTCGTGACCATCTGCATACTGTGGAGTGATAGATAGATAGATAGATAGATAGATAGATAGATAGATAGATAGATAGATAGATAGATAGATAGATAGATAGATAGATAGATAGATAGATAGATAGATTATTTTCATTGATTTAGGGTTTTTCCGTTATACACATGACAAAGCTTTTGAAATAAAACAATCAAGTTGTGATCAAATGTACTTTCAGCTCCAATTTAAGAGATTTAACAGTAACTGAAAAGTATGCTTTATATGGTTATATGGTTTCTCTTTTTTCAGGCAGTCTGATCTCACTTTCAGTATTTTGTTACTGGTTGTTTGCACCCTGTTATAAACCTGCATTTTCTTTAATGATATCTATTTGTGATACATTTTGATAACGATACTCTTTCTTGCTCCAGAGTTTTCTTGACTTCTGATTATGATGTAGAGGAGTGTTTCTTCATCAAGGAATGGCTCATCCACTTCACTTACCTTCTGTCCTTTTCCAGGCCTTTTGATGTTGTTGAGCTCACCAGTGCTTTCTTTCTTTTTCAGAATATACCAAGCTTTTGATTCAACCAAACCTAATGTTGTTGCTATCTTTCTTGTAGATTTGTTGTACTTCCAGTGGAATAATGGTCTCCTTGCCTTGCATTGAGATCTCCTTGGATTTTACAATGGTAGCTCAAGTTAAACTGCTAAATTCCAACTCAATACCTGACTTCAACTCTAGACCTTTCATCTGTGTAATCTTTCTTTTTGAATTAGTGAGTACTTTTAGTTTTATTTCAAAAGTAATGGCCACAAATACAAAGCCTGAACAACCAAACATTCTTTTTTCTTTTCTTTGGTACTTACCGTCCACACTGTAAATACAAATATCAGGTAAATTATGTATTTTAGAATATACACAGTCATGTGCACAAAGATAAAAATTGATGAATTTTGATGAAAACAAAAATTCTTGTTTTTTTTTTTCTTTTTTTTTAACTATCCTAAAGGTTGATTGCCAAAAAGAGTATTTCTAACAAGAATTAAGCGGTGTTGAAAGCAACACGAATAGAGAAAAAGGTTGTGACCTCCAGTGAAAGCTCCCAGAAGTACCAGTGATAGTGGAGAAGCAAAAACTTCAAAACAAAACCATTAAGCAAGGTGGTAAATGGCAGCATGACACTAATTATATTACAGAGCACTCAAAAATGATCTTAACAGTGACATGTGAATGCTACAGATTAAAGCAGCACCATGCATAAAATGCTGCTCCACAATCATGAAAAGCGAGGTGAGTTTCCATTTTGTTAAATATAATTCAGTCCCTCAAATAGAGTTGAGGAGAATGTGGACAGAAAATGAAAAAGAGGGAAATTATTTAATGATGCCTCTTGCAACTGAGAGAAGGCAACACTCTTTACTACCATATGCCAGACACACAGACAGGCAGGTGGACAGTTATGAAGACAGATGAATGATGCAATGCCTTCAGCACTAAGGGAAATGAGATCAGATGTTGACAGCTAGATGGACAGATCCCTGGTCTGGCATTCAAATGTTTTCTTACATCTGCCATCCCATGCTTTGTGAATGCGCTCTTTCTATCTTGCGATCTCTCCAGTTGCTCTGCAAATTCATCGTTTTTCTTACCTCCACCAGGGAGTAATATTACTGAGTGAAGCATAATACGTGCAGTGCAGCAGGTTGCCTGTGATAAACGCTTCAAAAGCAATAATCTTTCTAAAGACGCGAAGTCTCCGATGTCACCCACCATGCTGAAAATCTGCAACGTGTAGGTCTGTTTCATAATTCATAACCCTCAGCCAGCATTTATATAAAAAGTCAAAAGCGCAGAAGTCTAAGAGAGATTATTACATGTATTAATCTATTTTCTGGGTTGTCACATTTCTCTCTATGCTCCACTCATGTGCTCCATTACATTTCATACTCCTTTCTTTGCCACAGCGAATGCTACAGGAATGAGTCTCTTGTTGTGCTGTATGTACTTTTACAAACACAAACAGATGAGCCTATATAAACAAACAAACCAAGCCCAGTGTGTCATGGGAGAGCCATCCTATGCGACAATCAGCCCGAGGATGCTATCACATCATCATGCAAGAGAAAGGAACCGGTAGGTGGCAGCCGTGTGCCATTTGGAAGCTACACATGGAAGGAAACTCTTTCTGTCTCCTCTCTGGAGGTAAATCTCCCTCTGTCTTTTCTCTCTGTCTTTTACTCGTGCCTACAAACCTACATCGGCCTGTAAACAAATAACAATAAGTGTTTGCTTTCGTCTTTTTAAAACTGACCAATTTAGGTAAAAGGATGAAATGAATGTGGGAGCGGGACCGAGATGCAGAGGCACCCAGCAGGAGAGGGATTTTAGAAGCTGTCGAAGTTCAGAGCAGCATGGAGATTGTAAATGAGTGGAAACAATATGTCCTGGCTTCACTGCATTAATCCTGGCGGGAGGAAGGACTGACGGCAGAGTGAATCCAGGAACACTCACTGGCGGAACAGTCTCAGTTGGAGAGAGCAGCTCATCAGTGGGAGGTAACCTACATGATGCCCTCTCTTCAACTTATAAATTCATCGTCTGTCCATGCTAGGGTAAGCGTTTTCTTTAGGCGGAACTTGCTGAGCGCACCGACGGACGCAGCCTTTTTGCGCGCCACTGGAACGGGCTGATTTGTGACCACAACGGAAGCGGTCTAAAAACACCTCGCAGTCTAAAAGCGTGAAGAGGAATGGACATTGAGAAAGCACCTTTTGGAAAATGTTCTGTCACATCTTGGTGAGGCTCGTAAAGACAGACCCGGAGCGGGGGCGCACAAGTCCTGAGCGCCTAAACTGATCTGTGACTTCCCTCCAGACTGGGTGAGATCGGTACCGTGGAAGAATTTAGTTTTTGAATCCCATGAAAAAAAGGCTCTAAAGGTTTGCGGAGCTTACCCGCGGGAATAAACCGTTTTCATCTGAAATATGGAGAGCTGGCAACCTTCAGAGAGTGTATACCTTTAATTTGACCAACTTAAAGCGCTCGTATATACAGGATCGCGCACAATACTGCGGAGCTGCTTTCATGGACATATCCAAGAGGGAAAACAGAAACAAGGATGTTAAAATCCACCCTGCATTGTGCCGTGAAATGTAAAATGGCTTGATGACTAAGATTCGGGGCTAACTTGATGAGAACTTCATTTTAAAAGCGAATGGGACATTAAAGCAACCCCACTTCTGGCAGTCAGTGCTCGGATAATGTTCTTCAATGGAGTCTAAATGAAGAGCCTCTCAGGATGTAGCTCTACCTGGACACTGACAACGCGAGCTTCTCGGTGCTCATCGCGGATTGGAGAGGTCACTTTTTTGAACTCTTAATTTAAATCGGAGAAGGGAGAGAGAGAGAAAAAACAGCGTTACTTTGCAAAGATCTGACTCATCGTTTGGAGAAAATCTGCGTGCACACAGGGCATCGCATAGCGTCTGGAGAATAGTTTCAACAATGGCACTTGTGGGTGCCTCAGTGATATGTGCGTTGTGAGAGAAGAGGAAATATCTATTGTATTTCGAGCTACCGTCACTGTGAGTTTTTTTTTTTTTTTTTGTGTGTGCATGTCATCTGGACTAATGTGTGGATTACGTTTTGAAAGACGGAGCACAATAAGTCTGAAAAGAAAGTGACATATGGATTCTGTAAAATCAACCGAGAATGGCGGATTTTTTTCGATGCAGTTTTTCAAAATTGGTATGAGAGCAGAAGAGGGACACTTCCCCCCAAAGCAGATATCCACCAGATCTCACGTCTACGTTAATAAGTAAGTTATTGTTTGTGATGCACAGAACTAATAATGTACGTCTTAGTCACTGCCTCATTGTGCAACATTTTCTTCCTTCATGACTGCAGCCACATGGGAACAATATTCACATGGTTTTAACCTCACTAATACTGCATCTCGATAGGGAGGAAAAAAAAATGTATTATCCTACGCTGATTTGGAAGATGAGGGGACGCGCAAGCTCGCACAGGTCTGCTTGCTTTCTATACACGTCCTTGAGTTGAATTCATGAGCACAAATTTCAGATGCAATGAATTGTAAAACTAAATAAATTGATCAATTAAAAATAGACTCGCTTTGGGATTTTACAGAATAGAATAGATGATTGGTAGGAGACTGTGGGGAAAGCAACTACTGTCCCTAAATCTGTAGTAGAAAAAAATAGTTGAGTCCATATCTGCATGCGCTCAACCTACATTCACTATCAGAGAATCTGCCATATTTAGGACTGGTGTCTCTATACGGCCTACATGATGGTGTAAATTAAGTATTACCCACTGGAAGAGAACATCCCAGCGTTGCATTGTTGGCTGGGATGTCTGACTTGTTCTCTAGTCGTGAGCTGAGATCAGTCTGTTCTCTCCCGTTCCCCTCTGTTTCTACGTGTGACTTACACAAAAGGCGCTTGTTCCTGTCTCTTTGGTAGGCTGGGAGGGAGCTGTTCTTCTTGGTGGTGCTGAAATGAAAATTTGCCGCCCTCGCTTCTCTCTCAAGCGGGAGAAAATCTGATCCGAGCCACTGAACTGCTGAATCCGAACCTTCCGCAGAATTTCACAAAGCAACAGATGACATTTGGTACGTTTGTAGGTTTGAAGGAGGGGGGAGGGCAAAGCGACTTCCTTGTGTCAAACTGTAGAATTTAATTGTATTTATTATCAAGCAGTTTACAGAGTCTCACCTGTCTTTACTTTTTCACATTTTATTGTATGTGATAGCTAAGTGCCTGGATGAAGGTTATTTGAAACCACGTGTCACATTTCACATATATTTGGTTTTGAACTCTGAATCTAGGGATCTTAAAAACTTCAGAAGAGGTAGTTTTGACTCTTCAGACAAAGAATAAATCATGTCTCTCACCTGTGAAAGTGAGAAATATGGTGATCATTCACCCATTGAAAGAAAAGCCCTCTATGTGATGGAGTGACATCACCTTGGGGAGACAGATTAGACTTCTGATTTTATGTTTTTGCCCTGTCAGGGGCTTTAGTATGATAAATCCTCCTCACAAATTCCCAAGATTGTAGTTGTTTATTGGCAACTGATGTAGGGTGATTCATGTCAATAAGCACAGAGACTGTTCTTCCTCCCCCATTTAACACTCCTCAAACCTTTTTGTCCCAATGGAAATTTTCTTGCAGATGAATCTAAGCTGTGGGTGTGGAATGTTACAATCTATATAAAGATTTTGAAAACATAAACAAGTAAATAAAAAGCGACTCATTTTGGCGATTGTGGATGAGTGTTTATTTCAGTGTGCTAAACTGACAGCAGCTGTATCCCTTATGTGTCCCTGTTAGTTGTTCCACACTGTGGGATATAGCCTTACAGCAGGTGCAGCAGAGGGACCAAGTGGAACCTCATGCTGCTCACACAAATCCAGCGCTCATCTGATGATATTCCCCACGATAGACATCTGTTTTATGTGCAGTTTCTCCAACCATTGTTGTCTTACTTATCTTTTGAAAATCACTTCAAGCAGCCATGTCAGAAAACTAATGAACTTGTCAACTGGAAAAGGGCACCACTGCAATGAGGTGCCAGGGTCTTGCAAAGCGACAGCCTGCATATCCATGCTCCCTTCCCACAATCTCTGTCATTTTCTCCGTCGTCAGTCTTTGAGTCAGTTCAGATCAATGCCAGCCCTGTGTGTCATATAATAAAATGTTCATTTCTCAAATCGGATTAATCTCTGTGAAGCCCAGCTTAAGACACCATTAACATTAATCTCTTTCACTGCCAGAGACTTGTATCAATAATGGAGCTCCCCTTACATTTAAAATCTCATGGGAAAGTATATTCAATGAGAAAAAAAATAGTTACTGCAAACTATTATTTTTTAATTCGGTGAGCAGTGAATTGGGTGTCTGAATTGGATAGGTAGGTCAGATATAAACCAAGAGTGTTAAAGACTCAGAGGCCTTTTTGATTGCTTCTTGAGTTTTCTGCAGCATCTTAGAAGCACTAATGTGTATTTGTTAAAAAAAAAACAACATAAGTTTTAATTTGTGGTTTGCAGCCTGGAAAACCTCATTTTGTTTTAATAATGATTATATGTGAATGCACCTGCTATGTAGGAATATTTGCAATGACATGAGATTTAACGAGGTGTCAAGTGTTCCCAATCAAATCTAGTTAATTTCAATCCATATAAATTTTACAAATTAGGTATTCACAGATGTGAGATGAGAACATTTGAAAGTGCTTCACTTTCATACATAGCATAAGGACAGCCACAGCAATTATGCAGCTTGAAGTTTTTGTAAGGTGTTTCATGTCTAATAAGTGCTGATTTTAAACACAGGGGAGTCATGTTGATTAATCACACCCAGCTCTAGAGGCTGGCAAGAAGAGAGTCACCTTAACGGAAACGATGACTGATAGATGCTTCTGAAAGTCAGCACTGAGTTACGTCTAACACATTAGCTCATTTAATGTTGCAAGTCTACATCACAAGTTTTGAATCTGTGGAGAAAAAAAAAATGTTTCTTTAAAACTGTGCTGTTGAGCGAAGCATGTAATCTTTTAAGGGGAGCAAAATGGAGCAATTCGTCACCGTTTTGTCACTTTAAGTAACAACAGCATCCTCAAAGTCTCAACAGAGAGAGAGAGACAGAAAAAAAAAAGAAAAACTGTTGTTTTCAATCTGCTGCGCCTCTGTGGCTGATCATCTGAGCATGAGGCTGTTAGGAGATGGTTTTTTAATATCATCTATTCTACCAGCCATACACAAACAGGCATCACTGAACATATACAGACAGACATGGAGGGTATCCGCAGTAGCCCTCCTCATTAGTCATCCTTTCCAGTGTGTCTGTCTGAATGCTCTGTCCAGGGAGAGAACAGCTGAGGGACGGCCGCAGCACGTTCAAGCAGTCGATGGATTAATCAATTGGTGTTGCAGCTCAGCCCATCCATCACAGGGAATAATCTGGAAGACATCATAAAAGTACCATTCTATCTTTCCAGAGGCCAGGGAGAATTGCTTCTGTTTACTGTCTCTTCTGTGACTGTTATCGTGGGAACAGGGGTGCGTCAAATAAAATATGGATAGGAGTGTTTAGTGGAACAACATTGCGAGGTGTTTGCTTGTGTTTCTGCTGTTTTCAAAGAACTACTGGTCAACGTATTTTTCTGTGACTCATCCTAAAAGGAATTCTTCCAAGTCCGTCACTCTCTTCCTAGTTCCTCGCTTCCTTCGTAGGAATCAGTTAAGAGCGCTGACCCAAATTCAGGATGCATCGTTACTCACCACTTGCTTTACATCACCTACCATGCCTCAGCATTGGTGTCTGTTTGACTCAGTTATCTTCATGGTTTTCCCCAGTGCCAGTCTCCTTTTCTTGACCTCACTGTTATTCCACAATCTTCTAAAACGAGAGTGACAGTACCTGAAGTAGGACGGATGTAATGGCTCTTTCATTAACAACTTGCTTAAGTACAGGACAAAATACACACACATTCTCCTCCCTCTGTCTCTCTGACACACACACATATTAACAATAGTACATGTGCACAGAGGAGTCATTCCTTCTGCCTTTTGGGCATCTGGGAAATGTCTGTTTAAAGTGATATGGGCCCTGGTCACCACGCTAATTCATGCTGCTAAATTAAAAGGTTAAATGAGGTGTGACAGGGTGGAGGGCTATCTCTCACTGCCTCATTTTATTTTATTTTTTTTCCAGAAAATGTCTCATGGAGGTACAGATATTTAAGTTCTCCAAGGGAAAGAAGACAAAATAGGAAAAAAAAGAAAACATTTGAAATGAGGGGGAGATTCGCGGCCTCTTAGCTTTCTCTCAAGTGCAGTCATCTAAATCTTATGCTGTTGTATGGAATAATTTGGAGGGATCTGTGCATGCTCGGTGCTCAAAACAGGAGAAGTTAAAAATCATTTCAACTGGAGCGATGTCTTTCATGCAACATTTTAGTGGTCACCTAGCAACAGAGCCATGATTAGTGCATCCATTGGCAGCTGTTCCCTAACATTGATGTTGTGGATGGACACAAGGCTTTAGTGACAAAACCGACGCTGTGGGACATTTTCAAACTGAATACTGCATTTCTGTGAGAATTATCTTTATTCCCAACATACTGCATCCTGTCCCCTAATATTTTTTCAGGGTGTTTAGTGAATGAAAACAACTTCTAGACACGAGCATAGTGGTTGAAGATGTATTGCTTACCTTTTTAGGTTGTAGCATTGTCTTGTGATGAAAAGGAAAATGCCTTGTAGCTGTGATGGATGCTTCACCTGTAAGACCCGATGGATTTCTCCCTGTGGAGAAAAAGCAGTTCTTTTATACAGCATTTTGTCCATAACAAATTGCAAGCTTTATCTGCAGGGATAGCTCCAAAGATATTGTAGTTCTGTCTCCAGCAAAGCAGGAGAAATCACTTGATTAAGATTCCTTTAATTTTACAAGACAGTTTCCTCGGGTGAAAGTAACAAAATGCAAAAAGCTATGGGAGCAGGTTTCCTTGAATCATAATAGGAAAATCCGAGCTGCCATTTTACAGCATTGAAACGCTGTTATATCAAAAATCAATGCATTTCAGTAGCATCGGTGTTTAACCCGGAGCTCCAGTAAGCTGCAATCACAACGTGAGGAGTGAATAGTCTCATCGTGCCGCGACTACAAGAGGATCCTTATTCACTCTCGGACGAAATATATTCACACACCTGCACACTAAGTATAGTCAAGTCAAGTCAACTTTATTGTAGATTCTGACATGTGCAACACCATACAGGATTTAATTTTTTTTCCTCAAAGGTCTTCGGTGCAGCAACTAAACAATTTTTTTGTTTAGTTGCTGTTAACACATGTAACAAATGTGAAAATGTTTATAGCATAGTAATGATAAAATTGACCACTGCTGCTCCTATATATATATATTAAAAAAACCTGCAATGTCTCATTAGTAGTTGCGTAAAGAGTCACAAACACGGATGTGTGATTTGCTACAGTTCAGTATATGTAAGGACTTTGCATGCATGTGCCATCCTAAACTGGCACCTTATGCACTGTGCATCCAGGGGTGCACAGTGAGTGTCTGTGACCTGGACATCTGGGTTGGATTTTACCTTCTGTCTGACAGATCGGCTTTTCAACGCACAAGGCCAGGGTCAGATGGCTGCTAAACTCAGTTTCGCAGCAGGAGTCTGGTCATCTGTCAAAGCCCCGAAATACAACATAGCATGGTCACACCCCAGCTGGCAGTCACACAGCTACAGCAGAACTAGTAGCTGTGCAGTCAAAGAAGCTTCGATAATACTTAAGAAAAAGTACTGTGTTATGTGTGTTGAATATTTAGCACGCTCAAACAGCAACAAACGAAGTCCTGAACTTATTCAGACTCCTGTGCTTGCAATTATTTAAATAATTTTCTCACCAGTGCATACATATGCTCGTGGACTTGGTTTCATCTTTATATGTATCTTCGTGAGCATAGTTTCATTTTCTCTTGTGACTTACTCACTGTATTCATCTCTGACCTTAATGTGTCACTCATCCAGGCACCTGCACGCAGGAAATGTGCCCTACAATGATAGTTTTTGATCTGACAAGGATTGACTTACACTTGATTTAATCCAAGTTGTCTCCACAGTGTATAGTCTGCTGAGGTATCAGCCTGTTTTGCTGCTCAGGTCAGGGCCTTGTGACAGCAGCTGTCAGTCTGCTCCGGCACAGCATTTGAGAACAAGAAAATGCTGCTGAAAAACACTGGAGGAGCTGAGACACCCCACACATATCTGGCTAATTGGTAATCTCCTGCACAGACAACAATAATTAATCCTCAACAGATGCCACCTCTTCAAATGAAACCATTTGCAAACCGGCAGTTTGTCAGGAATGTAGATGAGGATAAAAACTTGGTTTTCATACCGGTAGAAATTCATTTTAAAGGCTCAAATTGCACAACTCTTCAGTTCTTACAGCTTACTCATTTGCCAAAGAGGCTCCTTTACACATAACAGGTTCCTGATCAATGATGAGTTTTAATCCTTTGACCAGAGTAATATTTCTCATCATGAAAACACTAAATTGAATTGATGAATTTAAAGTAATGAGGAAAAGCTTTAGTGAGGTAGCTAATCATGCTCGATGGGAAGTGTGTGTGTCTGTGTGAGTCTGCATTTAGCCCAACGAGTAACCTCCTGCAGCCGGTGCCAGACTCCTCAGCATTTGGCTGCAGTCTGTTAGTGAGGGGGAAAAAAAAGAAGC
This sequence comes from Xenentodon cancila, assembly GCA_014839995.1. Lineage (NCBI taxonomy): Eukaryota > Metazoa > Chordata > Actinopteri > Beloniformes > Belonidae > Xenentodon > Xenentodon cancila. The sequence goes on from CM026199.1 coordinate 16,728,025, forward strand.
ATACCATTCAAGGCCTTGTCATATTTCATTTTACTTTAGTGAGTAAATTAGTATCATTGTAAGCAGTGGCAGGGAGAGTGTGTCTTAAATGAAACAGAGTTGGTCTGTAATGTTAGATACATGGAAACAACTATTTAATTTACTTGTGCCATGCCTCAGTAAGTTAGGATTTGAATTTCAACTGAACTTCTGTTCAATTTAAAAGGATTATGTAATGCTGTTGAAGGAACAGGATCTGCCTGACTTTAACTAAATGCATCTCTTAGGATCGCTCTAGTCTTGAATACTTTTATTCAATTTCTTTAATTTTTTTTTGTGAAATAAAAAAAGGTTCTTAAAAAAATCTAGCGGACAGGTGCAATAATTTGAAGAGATTTCTTATGAAAACCAACATTTTTGAAAAATTACATAGTTGTGACATACATTTACATAATTTAATTATTAAATGGCATGTTTCACCACAGAAAAGTGAAAAAAAAAATGAATCAAGAGCAAAATACGTTTTTGACTGTTTCATGTGCAGTTTTCTGCCGTCTCTGTCACATGGCAGCCATGTGACAGATACTGAGGTGTAACTCCCAGCACTGGTTCTCCTGGTTTATTGGTAACACTTCTTTCCAGTATATGTTGGTCGACAACCGGTTGGGAATCCTAGTTTTCCTGCTTTCAGAGTGAGTGCGTGGTTGTCTGTCTCTGTATGTGGCTCTGTGACAGACTGGCGACCTGTCCAGGGTGTAGCCCTGCCTCTCGCCTGTAACGAGCTGGGATAGGCTCCAGCAGACCCCCGTGACCCTGCAAAGGATAACACGGGTATAGAAAATGGATCGATGGATATTTTTAACAATTTGCACATTTATGAGTTAACTAGCACTGTGTTTATTGCTTCTTCTAGCTCATTCTGTAACATCCCATAATATCCAGCTTATTTATTGTAAAAAAAAAAAAAAAAATGATGTGCAATGTTGAACTTAGGTATGATACTTCCGAATGTTGTTTGAACATCATAAAGCAGCTGTGACCTCCTCATCAAGACTGTCCTTGATATGTGGTGTGTGACTGTGGTTTGATCCCTCCCCGCTCTCGACTCTGTCGCACTGATATAGTTATTATGTATAGCAACAGGGGAACGTTCCAGGCTCTATGTTGACTGCTAATTGGGCTCCAGTGTAACGACTGTGTCATATTAATGACCCAGATCCAACTCATTGTAATATTCATGCGGTGTGAAGATTTCTTTTTTTTTTTTTCCTCTCTGGAGTTGCACAGAATAGAGGTTTAGGAGTGTGTGTGTGTGTGTGTGTGTGTGTGTGTGTGTGTGTGTGTGTGTGTGTGTGTGTGTGTGTGTGTGTGTGTGTGAGAACAACAGTTTGCTGATATGGATGCAAGTATGGGTGCTCGGAACAAAAGCTGATTGCAGTGTACAAGCCCTTTTTTCTGTTTATTCTTTTGTGTTGCTGAAAAGCAGTTCCAGCGTTTGCTGCATTGCTTTTGTGTGTGCTTCCACCCCATCCTGCTGCCACTGATCTGAAAAGGTGAATGTGGATTTAAATCTGCATTTGATTTGCAGACGAATGTTGCAGGTTAATTAACTCTATTTGTGTGCCATTATGTTGAAAAAGCCCCCCCCCTTACACACACACACACACACACACACACACACACACACACACACACACACACACACACACCTCCCACATCCAACCCAATCCCATCCCATCCCATCCCATCCCATCCCATCCCAGAACAGACTTTTAAACACCTTCTATGTCTGTGTTGTTTTATGGGGATGTTATTTAAATGTGTGTATTGTTGTAAAACGTAGATGCCTTGGACACAGTCTAAACAGTCTACAACCTAGCTCTGAGGCTGATCACAAACTTACGGTACCTATACAACATTGCATTTTTATGTGTTCCATAATTATGTTTTTTGTGTGTTTGGTCTGTGTGTTTCTGTTAAATTGAATTGCTTCCTATTTTTGGCCAGAACAAAAGAGATTTAAATCTCAAAAGGTGTCCTGATTAAATCAGTGTTAAAATAAAAAGGGGAAAAAAAAGATAATGTATGATTTCATAATTGTTGGGGAATGAGATTCGCTGACAAAGGAGAGAGATAGTACTCACAGTGGTGAAATATGAGAGTAAATCGCCATTAGTCTATTCTCCCATTTTTGTACTGATTTGTTCCAACATCAAAGGCCCGACTGCATTGTGATTGCAGTCACTGTGAAGTGGACCTTAATCCAAATTAATGCTGAAATATGCGAACAAGAATGGTATTGTTTTGTATGCGACAATGAGAAAGTTCAGTATAATTTTTTTTGATGTGTGTGTGTGTGTGTGTGTGTGTGTGTGTGTGTGTGTGTGTGTGTGTGTGTGTGTGTGTGTGTGTGTGTGTGTGTGTGTGTGTGTGTGTGTGAGAAGACAAACCATATAAAGATTGTAGGTGTTCCAGACGAAGAGGACAAAGAAAAATCTTCTCACTTGGTTTCTTATCTCCTCCCTAAGCTGATGGGGAGCAACACTTTTGAAAAACTGGCCACTATCAACAGAGCGTGCCACACTCAACAGCATAGACCACCCGAAGGCTCCAGATTCTGCACGATAAAACGCCAGAGTGCAATTTCCTAAGAACAAGGAAAAGTTTCTGTAGCTTGGGAAATAGACCATAATGAATAACGTAGGTCATCACATCTTAGTCTTCTCCGACTACAGACTGACCACGTCTTCTGACTAATCGAGCATCTGGAGTCATCTGCTGGTCTAGGCTGTGTAGTGCACTCTGTCGATGGTGACCAGCTCAGCAAAGTTGCTGCTGGAGGACCTCATGAAGGGTGGGCTTTTGGGAGGTCCTCCAGCTGATGAGGGAGAAGGAGATACGGTACTCACTACAAAGCTTCATGTTAATCATCAAGGGTGAGTTAAATGATTCGGTGATCAGACTGAAGCCTGGGCACTTGTCAACCAACATTTCTAATGATGTTCCTCTGTTACTGAAACATAGTGGTTCAGAGTCATATTCAGGAATATATTGTAACTTGACTGTTTTGTTTTTGTTTCAACTTATTCTACACTATTTGTGCAACATAGGGTCTGAAAGAGGAAGATGTCTTCTTTTTTTAAATAGTTTGAACAGTTGTTCTTTATGTGGATGAGGCCAACTTTACTTCTTTTGATCAGACATTGGGTGGTGTCATTTTGTTGTTGTTTTGTTGGTGTGGTAATTGACTGTACATGATGATCTATTGTTGCCAGACTGAACATTATTGTTTGTATCATTACAATGCAGAAGATATATCTGGTAAAGACATCTCCCATGGACTCCCTATCTTTAGTTTCTTGGAATATTCCTAGTTTGGGTCACCCAAACAAATATGGCAAAATCTCTTTCATGTTTATTAATTTCATATTTAAAGTCTGATAATGTATTCTTGCACGAAACCCTTGTTAAAGCTACCCAGCACAGAAAGTGCCAACAATATTTCACAGGTCTATTAAGTCATCTTTTATAGATGCTTGCAGTTCTTGTTCACGATACTGTAACTTTTCTTTTTATTATTAACTGGTCATATAAACTCACTTCACCTGTTTTTTCAACAGTGTTTGACCTTACAGCAGATGACTCAAGCTCTGTTTTTATTCGGAGGTTGATCTTAATTTCTATCTAAACCCATATTTAGAGACGGTCTTCAGTCTTCCATGCCCTTGGATGGGAAATTAGCCAATGGTTTTTTGAATAAATTACCTTTTAGATAAGAAAGCAATAGCTTTATATATCTGGGTCTTGAATTAACTAAGAACCCAAAACATCTTTTTATGTATAATTTTAAAGAATCACTAGAAAAACATAAACTAATACTGAGTTCTGGAGGATACTGGTCCTGTTAATATCAACATGGGGAATGCAGTCAAAATGTTTTTGTATTTTTTTCAAAACTTAATAATGTATTTAAATAGATACATCTTTAAGAAAGTTGACTCTATTTTTGTTGCATTTGTGTGGGACCTTACTAAGGGGTCTTTAAGGTTCCCCTACAGAAACCCCCTAAATATGGGGGCCTTGGCCTACCAGTTTTCAGACACCATTACTGAGTGGCCATCTCCAGGGTGATGCTGAGGTTCAGGAAATTCCCACATGAATGTGGAAAGGCTCAAGCAGGAAGCTGCTACATGTCCTGGCCTAATAGCCAAATTACATCAACAAAATTTTCTATTAACAAATCCTTAATCAGATAAAACATGGCTTGCAGGGCTCCTATTGTCCCATTACAGGCTCCCATTTGCAAAAGCCATGCTGCTACCCGGCCAACAGGATGCCCTGTGAACAGTCTAGAGGGAGTTGGGTATTAGACTGTTCTCAGACCTACTTGTTGGTGGTTATTTTGCCATCAACCTTTATAAATCACATTTCTTTTACAATCTTTAAGTCAGGCAAATTTTGACCCCATTTCGTACACATTTTTTTAAAAATCTTTTGCTTCTCCTGATTCTATCAGAAAAGCTTGAGCCAGTGATTTGAAGTGAAGTACCTGAGAAAGAAGCATAGTCTCAAATTAACTGTTGCTCTATTAGCTCTCTCCTCAGACTAATTACGTACAAGGTCTTGTACAAAATGCATTATTAAAAAAAAAAATAAAAGAACAATCTTTATTTTTGTAATACACATCTATTTTGTTTCTGCCCCACATTATATAACATTTGGTCTTATATATAAGGTTAGTAATTGATAAGAATTTAGCAAAATTCTAGTTCCATTATCAATATCGTTTATCAATTTGGTTTATTATCAGTTCTCTTATCAATTTTCCTTCAGATAAATATGGTACAAGTTACTTTGGTTGCATCAACACTTTAATTTAAAATATGCACCAATATTCTGCACTCGACTTTAACTAAATCAAAGCTGGCTTAAGCTGAAAAACAGGAACTTTTTTAAATGAACATTGTGACATAAAATATAATCGCAATGACCATATATACACATTACAGTTTTTGTTCAGAAAATGCTTCAGTCTTTTTCTCTTTGATGTGATGAAAGCTCTGAATGTGTTGGTTGCAACCAAGAGTCAAACATCTCACTTTTGCATTGACTCTCATGCAGAATTAATTTGTGTTGTATTTCCTCGACTGACAGAGACTGGCTGCAAAAGTGCATCGATCTCCATTGACTCCCATGTAAAATGCCCAACTTTAGAGTAGAAATGAACAGATTTAGAGCCTGGTGCATTTTGGTGTCAACTGTTTGATTTCACATTAATGACAGCTCTGAGGGGGGTGAAACTTTTGTACCACATCAGGAGAGTTTATAGCAATCAGTTTGCACAAACCCAGCGTTGGGTAAATGCAATAGTCATTTTTGATTTCATCGTCAAGTCAAGACTGACGGCGGCTCCACAGATATTTTGGCGGGGTTTGGCGGAAGGAGCTGGTAGCAAAGCTATCTGTGATTGACATGTGGGCGTGTTCCCGAGGTCTGTGCACTGTATGAAGGAAAATAGGTTTCAGAACCAAATGGGGCACGTGACATGTTGGAAACATTCTAAACCAAAATACAAAGCATGTCCATGACATCATCACACAATTAGTCAGACGTTAGCAGAACCTATAAACGGGATTGTAAGACAGGATTGGATTCTTCTCCAAGACCTCTGAAATACTGCAGCATATGCATAATGCTCTACTCTTCAGAAAGGTGGCAGGAGATATGCTACACAACTGGAACAGCTACAAATCTGACTCACAGAGCAGATTTGACACCATTTGGAGAGCATTTTTCATCACAATATACCATTACTCGACTAACATTGTGACCGTGACCACTGTGGCGCTTGGGGATAGAGGGGTCTGTTGCTAATCCTTTATTAAGGTAACTGTGTTGTAACTGTCTTCTGTAATACATTCGAAGTACCTTCGCTGTGGTCTGGAAGCCCTTTCTTTTTGTTTTTTTTTTTTGTTTCGCTTTTGTTCTTTTTTATTTAAAAGTGAAACTGAAATGTTACAACAACAAAAAAAAAGATGAAATTAAATATAGAGCGAGATATTTTAAGTGTTTCTTGTGTTTTATTTAAGAGCCAGGGCTCTCTCAAAGTCTGATCCTCACTCCATGTTTTTTGAAGTGTATTTGTGACACAAAGAGATTGATGAATACCTTCAAAAAAGAATAGTCATAGAGCAATCTGTTTGTGCCATGAAAGAAACTGTTTTTAATTATTCATGGTGTAGTTTCATTAGCCTTAATAAAGACTACAAAGCCATGTTTGACTTTGGTATCAAATAATGCAGAGTGAAACAGACTGCACAAGTATGAGACTGAAGAGCCTTTATTTTCACATCCATGTTCAGAAACGATTTTTTTATCCACTGGAAATATATGTATGCTATATTCATACAAATATATACATACTTCTAAACATTTTTGGAGACGTCTCTTTACCTTCAGCATTACTATAGAGGATATGGTTAATTTTGTTGTTTCATTTAATACATTCTCTTCCCTCCTCATTTGAAACTGGTAAGAGGTCAGGAAGGCTCTGTTTGCTCTACACGTAGTGTGTTCTTGGTGTAATCGCTGTAGCCTTTGGTGTGTGAAATCTGTTGCTAAACTGGGAGTGGGTTAATGTTCACTTGCCAGATGCTTACTAACCTGGTGTGTGTAACATTGCAGTACAAGTTTCTGTGACTTAACATTACTGGCAAAATCTTTCTCTAATGAAGGGAGCGTCTAAAATAACTGCTCATTTTTCTGGATGGTAAAATATTTTTTTCATTTAACATTTTGTTACAATTTTAGAGAACTATATGACATGCATAATGCCTAGAGACGTCACACATCACCTTTGTTTTCAGTATGTAAGAAGAAGAAAAAAAACAGCCCAAAAAAATGAAAACTCATTATATTGTGGTGAATGGAGGAATACAGTTTGATAGTAGCAATGCTGCTATCACATAAGCGTAAATGACCTTTGCCTGAGGCCCTAATATCATCCCATACTAAAACAGAACCTGGTTTTGGAATGCCAATGGTCCATTTTGTTTTTGATCTGGAGCTTACAGCTTACAAAAAAGAACAAAACTGCAAGACGGATTGGTCTGACCTCAAGACACATTTTCACAAAATTAAAAAAAAAAAAGAAGCCATTTGTGAATGTAGTTCCATATGAAAGTACTTGACAAAGGTTGTTCCCGTGTAGTTATATCAGATGTATCTGCTGCTAATTGGTATTGATGCAGTTCCTTCTGAAGGATCACAGATTACAGGTGTTCAGGTTATGCACTGAAATTCTTTCCGATTGCTTTATTTGTTAAATGATATTTTGGTCTCTGCAGAGTGAAATATGGAACTCGATTGTTCATCCCAAAAGATGATGTTAAACATTTCAAAATATGTTACCACATATTTGACAAATTTGAGATTCTCTGCCCGTCTTTGTTTCTCATTGACTCAGACATTCCTGAAAGACACCTTAATATCATATCTTGATTAATTTTAATTTTCTGAGTGTCCCAATTTCTATGGCATTGCATTGTTAAAATAATAATCTTAACAGTTTAAATAAGGTAGCAAATAGACATTGAGCACAATACAATATGCAGACTATACTGTATCTTACTAGTGGGAGTACTGACTGGCTTTACATGTACCAATTTTAACACAAATTGTTCAAACCAAAGCAAATGTAAATATTTTAAATTCAGCATGCTGAATTTGACCGATATTTGTATTTTCATGGTTGCATTATATATTGTCTTTAGTTTAACCAGGCGGTTATATGATACAATTGTTTTTGTGTGTTTATTAGCGAAAGTACTCAAAAAATAATAAACTGACATGCATACAATTCTTACTAAGTGTGAGGTTTGGCCGACCTAAGAAGTGAATAACTTTTGATGCCCTTCTGAATGTTGTTTGTCTTTTTATTCTTTTAATTAATTGTTGGTAGGTTTTGAGATGCTTTTTTTTCTGTGTTATTTCTATAGTCTACAGATATAAATTGATTGATGTGCTAAAATTTTAACAAAGATATGTTTATATCTTGTATCTTACGTATGTTCTTTAAGATGCAATGTCCTTATTTAAAATAAAGAAAAGCGTTAGTAAAAACAGTGTAAAAAGTGTTTAAAGTACAAATAGCATAACTCACTATAAAGAAAATGTATTAGCATTGTGGCATTCATTGTCCTCATTGAAACAATGATGTAGCAACATTTTAGATATAAATAAGATTAACTTCTGCTGCTCTGTAGAGTATTGTAGAAAAAGTTTGTAAGTCCTGTCATTGTTTATTTAATTCTTTCTGCACACTCTGTTCATCCACTTTGTCCCAACCGCGTCCGTCTGATTTACTTCAAAGCTTTCAAGTCTGACACATCACTTTTTGTATAATTTAGTCTAGCTCCTGAAGTGATCGTTCTCTCTAATTGACCCGGACTCTCTCCAAAACCAAAGTTCTTTAAATTTGCCTCCTGTTTTTTTTAATATTCTGCTTCACGTTTTTTTCTTTAACTAATTTCAGTGTGGTTTATGCAAAATAATTGGTTTTGATAAGTGTTTATCCTCATTTGCCACATTTCTCAGCTCATCTGATTCAGAATCTGACAACTTGTGAGCCTCTAATCACGCTGCTTTTCCAGCAGGGCCACAATACCCTGGCTGATTTCAGCTGTACTAATGGGAAAGCTAAAGGCGGCTGATTGCTAGGCCATTGCACAAGCAAGGCAGGCTTGAGGCGATCAAAGCTCCGTCGGAAAGCAACCACATCAGCACTATTGTTAGGACATAGCAGGAGATTAGCCCCGATGGCTGTATGTGAGCTAGCAGGCCTGCCTGTTGTTCTGTGTCAGACGCCAACCCAGCCCACCCCTGCTGTTACCGCCACCGTGTCAAAATGATTGAGAATAGCTGCAGACAAGAATTCTTGCCCTGGTAGCAATGCAGTCAGTCCAGCTACAATCCCTGTGATACCACCACTCCGGTGATCGTTATCAGCATAATGAATCTGCACTCATTTTAACCCAGCACTTTGTCAGACTCAGATGATTCACTGGCCATTGTTAATTCTAGTGATTCAGGAAGGTGACAATCTCACACAACTCCTAGTAATCCACAACTGAGTCATAACCTGAGAAGGACGCACATAGCTGCTGAAATAGACAAAACATGACAAAGAAATGTAGAAACAATACTTTATTGTCCCCAGCAGGGTGAATCAACGATATAGGTTACCAATTAAACCCTGGTAGATTGAAAACTGCATCCACGGACAAGATCGCTGATGCTGTAAATTACATGCTGTCTGTGTCATTCATTCTCAGCGTGTAAGTATTTCCACGCCAAACACAATGTGCCTGCATTCGTACATGCAACACACAATTTCCCAGGGCCTTTAAATGATTACAGTGCATGATTAATTAGCAGACAGACTTCTAAATGGTGGCGAACATGGTTTGATGTGCAGAGGTAAAGAGAAGGCTCTCCATGGAATTCAATAATGTCCTCTATGCCCTGCTCCCTCTCTCCCTCTCTTCCTTCTCATCCTCCTCTCTCATCTATTTCTTCCTTCCTTTTCTATATTAAGCTCTTCTGGGTTAATCATTCCTAGAGGACGACAGCACCACAGTGCTGCGAAAAGTGACACACAGCTGTGTAGAGCTGGGTTCTTGTGCAACCACTTCCAGTGATTACAGACCCTTTAAGGGATAACCACACATCTTAGTGCACGCTGTCCTCAGCACTCTACGCAAGAAGTGATGAGTTTTAACATCCTGTCTTGGCTTTGTCTCATTCACGCAGAAGCAATTCACTTGACCTTATTCATTTATCCTTATATTTACGTGTCCTTTCACTGTGGCACCACAAGAGGGTTTTCTAATATTGATGTTATTATATGGTATTCCTTCACCTCTCCTCACACACTTGAACCCTTTTTTTGCGCATGGATCCAGTGGGAGGCGAATGCTCTAATTCATTTCTTCTCATATGGGGGATATGTCCTGCTCTGATGGATGGCTTCGGCTCTCCCAGTCCCTCTGTAGCTCAGGGTTTACAATAGAATCTGATTTGAATATCTCAAAGGGCTGCATCTTCAAATAGAATAAAATAAATAAAAGATGCATACTGTACAGTAAAGCATGTACAAAACACGAACAACTCCCTTACAGCGACTACAAAGAGCTTGGCACCCATACACATACTCTTAGCAATTGATTCAGTATCAGAATGATCATTCATGTGCATAAAGCATATATTATTCACCAGTGCATACAAATGCAGGACATAAATTAAACGATTAAAACAGGATGAGGAGGAGCAAGGCCCGCTGAGAGTATGGAAATAACCATTAAAGTCTCCTGATGTCCTAACATGAAATCAGTGGCTGACAGTAATCCTTTAGTCTGCCCCATGTCCAAATTAGTCTGCATGGAACTCTCTTAATCAATGTGGTTGCAAACTGTGATGTGATGTGACTGCTAACATGGAGTCTCTCTGTCTCCCTTTTTCCTCTTCCACACTCACCCACACACACCCTCAGTCACTCCCAGGGTCTCCAGCTAAAGTTAAATGTCTGCCAGCTGAGCATGTCCCTCAGTTGGGCTTTTGTTCGCCTCCAGCTGAAGCCCTGTAATTTGTCCGCCAGCAATTTGCCAAGACTGAAGGTTTAATGTTGCCAAATTTGTCAGAATTTCTACATAAGAGCAGAAAATGTTAAATTGTGTTCACATTAGATTTTACTACAATCATATTTTAGAAGGAGGATATTTGAATAATTAGAGAGGGCGTATCAGCGTCAATTGCCAAATTCGTGTTTAGTGCTGTGAGGCAACGGTGAAGGTACTGGTTCAAATCCCAGCTGGAGTGCCTTTGCGGAGTGCTCTGGAGCATGTTCTCTGCATGCCTGTATGTGGTTTCTCCTGGTAGCCTGGTTCCTCCCACAGACCAAAAACATGCACATTATGTTGATTGGTGACTCTAAAATGACTGTAAGTGTGAATGATTATGGTTTTTGTCTCTGTGTGGCATGGCTAGTAATGACAGGGATAATCTCCCACGCACCCTGTGATCCTGAATCAGATTGAGTCATAGAACATAAATGAATGAAGGTGTTGTGTACGGCAGTTTTTCACAATGCAGCTAAAGCCATCCAGGAAATTCAAAGCTTTAGGAATCCAGATTTATCGGGATTGCTTCCACAGTCACCCCCAAAATAATGCTGGCATGTAATCATCGTTGTTGTGATTCCTTCAGTTAATGACTTTTATACTCCGGATCCGCTCCCGGCTTGAAAACGTATGGCTGGATTTCACTGCTGAAGACCTAAGTAATCTCTCGAAGTTTTATCATAGATTGGTTTGGAGCTTTGTGTTTGGAGACTATTGAAGTTTTAAGAATTCTAGTCAAGACAATCTTTTTTACTTCAATGGCAAAGATATTCGTGCTTTAAAGAAGAAGTTTTGGTGAGATTACTGGAATGTTACAGGCTTAATTTTTGACTTAATACTGCACTTAATACTGACTAACTTGAAGAGTTAGTTTGTTCGGAATCTTGCTTTTTTTCCTCAAAATTTTGTTTTAAAGGTTGACCAAAATACTTTTTCCTTTTTTTTTCTTTTTTTTTTACTGGCTGATGCTGATTATTAAAAAATGGCCAATCATCGGACAATGATTAGTTCATTACATCTAATTTTATCTGTGCACTCTCTTTTATTTTAATAAAAAAAACTGAAAATTAAATATGGATGGGCACTAAAACTTTTATAAAACAAGACAACGGTGCCATGCCTGGCCCTCCTCCCAGAAAAAAAAAAAAACATAAATGAAGAAATGGAAGAGAATCAGCTTTCTGCGAACTTTTCTCTCCTTCCTGTGTCTTGCCTGCTTTCCAACACAGCAACATCAACAGAGAAGTACAAGCTTAGTTATCATGTTTAATTTGTTTCCTACTGTGTCTCCTGGGTTCTCTGCTGAATTATCGAAGTGATTTGATCTCTTTTGTTGCACACAGTTTGTATGCTAATGAAGAAAAAAAAGAACATAAGCGCACAGACACATATGAAAACAAGAATGAAAAGACTTTGAACATGTCTGACCTGTTTTTTTTTTTTTTATGATATAATACATTGTTAAACACTGATCTGCTTTTGAAGATTTCAGAGTATCACTTGATTCCTGTGAATAAGAATCAGCTTCCTAAAGTGACGTTCAGAAGTTCAGAATGTGAATACTATTATCCTACACTACAAAAACAGTGATACCAGACCAAACGGATTTGATCATTACACAGGACTCTGGGTCAAAATAGCGGTCCAATACCAGCACATGGGCAGTACAAGAGGACTCAGTCACCCGAGAGTAGTGAACAATGACCCATGCTGCGGTTCTGCTTTGATAATTAAAGTTCATTGCTTTTCCATTGCACTTTTTTTATTTATAGCGTAATTTAATTTGGCATGGGTGACAAAATAAAAAAAAAAAAATAAATAAAAGTGCACTTTAGAATCTAATTGATGTCGGTTTCTCTCTAGTCCTGCATCCTCAGCATTCTTCCTCTCCAACCAATGAAGTTAACAAGGTGGGGGATGGAATTTGAAGGGACATAGAAGGAAAGGAGAGAGGCAAAGGTGGGAACAGACAAGACAAGAGAAAAAGAAGTGAAGGAGGTTGCTGTGTGGGGGAAAGGGAGGGTGCAAATTTGATTTCTTCCACATCCATTGTTAACTCGGGGCTTAGAGAGGCAGTGAAAGCGGAGTCCATTTTCTGGTTACTGTTGTGTGGAAGATTAGCAGAGCATCGGCTTGTTTCTATTTGAGATATAATGAAGTGTGTTTCTATACAAGCCCCACTCCACTTGTGTAGCAGGTCCCCCACCCATCTCTCCATCTCACACGCTTTCTCTGCCTCCACAGAAATGTAGGAGAGTGTGTTGGTTTTTGCATCGCCCAGTATCACAAGAAAACATGTTGTAATTGTAACTGTAGGCCCACAACCTATACGAGGAGATTTGTGAGATGGCCACGCATCTCTTGGCTGTTGTTTGAGGTTGTGGTACACAAATGTACATAAATATCAATATATGTAACCAGTAACCGTGTGTGCATTTTCTAATAGTTAACCATATTTGTAAAATCTAATTCTAACCATGCATATTATTTTAAACTCCTAACTAATGACTATTAAGAGCAAAGTAGGAAAGTAAAAATATTGTGGAAAACATTGTGTTGGATGGATGCTACTCTCATGGTCTCATTAGAGTGACATCATTCCGTAAAACTGTTTATAACCATCCAAATCAAAATGCACAACAGTGGCGTAACTATATAGCGACTAGCAACCTGTTTCTCACGACAGTAAGGTGAAAATCAGTCAGGCAGTCTTATTCATTACACAGCTTTAGGGTCTTTATTGTGAACTCCTTTGTGCTTTGGACCAGACTGAGATAGAGAAATGAAAAACTACTGGGGTGCCACACTCTTGCCATCTGAGATTTCACAAAGGCAAGCTCTGTTGCTGAGGAACACTTTACTGTTGCGACACTGTCATCTTAATTATGTACTTCTTCAAAACCTGCACTGCCATAAAGCCTGGAACCTTCCCTTGGTGTTGGAATGGGGAATGAATTGTCTTAGATTGGTCTGAAAATATGAGCTCCCTGGCATACTTTGTACAGCAATCTTATTTTTAGTATCTTGACTTTTTTGCAGCTATGGGGAACCTCCCAGATGACCTGAATGTAGTACTCCATTTGACAACTTTGTTCATCAACAGAAACTGGGAGCAGAAACAAAGCCTTTCATTGGCTCCCATGACAACACTGTGATGCATGGAAAAGGCTATAGAGATGTGGCTCTATAAAGATTATGTAGCCCTACTTCTCAAGATCCCAATAATTTACTCTGGCCCGTGTGGAGAAGTGGTGTCATCTAAGATGTTCACACCCAAGTTCATCTGAGTGGAGAAACTGAATGATAACAGGAAAGCGACAGAGGGGTTGAGGGAGGACAAGTAGCTCTTTTAATGACTCTGGGGTGTAATGGGAATGCTGTTAATGAGGAGGGCTGGGATAAAAGCTATGCTTCCTACGTAGAGACAGAGAAGCCTGGGAGGAGCCTGATGAACCTCTCAGCTCAGCTTGCTTGGTGCTTTTACAGCTCAGCAAAGCCAAGAAGAGCTCCATAGACCACAGGATTTTGGGATAAATAGAGTTTGACTGCAAGCCAGGCAAAGATGGTATTGCGAATGAGGATTATTTTTTTTTTATTATTATTATTTTATTCCCTTTCCACTTTTCCCAGAGAGACAGTGGCAGCTCTCTGGTGAAGATCAGAAAGGTGGAAGATGGAAAGTGAGCAGGAGTGGGAGAAAAAAAAAAAGGAAAAGAGAGACACTAGCCCCGGGAGGGTACATCTCCAGTCAGTAATTCCATTGGGGTTCTCCCTGCTCTTCACTTTCTATCTTCAGATAAAAAATAAATAACCTCTTCAGACAGCCTTCCTCTCCTAGAACAGAGAAATAGAGGTTGTTTTTTTTTTCGAAAGAAAAGCATTCACTTTCTATGCAGTTATCTCTCAGTCACCCCTCTTTAACTCTGTCTACCTGCCTTTAACACACTGCCTGACCCCAAAGTCAGGAACGGAGGCATAAACATGCCGTCCATAATGAGCTGAGGAGATGTATATGATCACATATTCATGTTCCCTGAGAAGACTGTGTCTTGTGCTTTTAATAGTAAAAAGTATTAAATAATTATTATTTTAATCGTACACTTTAATCTCTTTTATTTATGAGAGTTGTACATAAACAAAAACTGACAGCTCCAATAAACTGAGGCAGCGTTGTTGAGAAACTTTGACCTCACTGATTCAGAATTTTAGCTTTTGCTCAATTAAAAAACAACTTGAAGTGCATCGTCATTTATTTCAGGTTGTACAAATGTAAAGAACTTTTAAGTAATGTTTTTTTTATTCTGATGTGTAGAATCTTCTAACTGTAAGAGGATGGACTTTTTTCTTATAAGAGTGGAATTTACTGTGGATAGAAAAGCAAACAAAAATTAAGTCTACCTGATCAAGCAAAATATATTTGTTTGCAACTCATTGGAAGCTCAAAATAACCAGGAAAATCTTGAACCTTCACAAAGAGTTACAGATGTCACCAGCAGAAATCCTCAGCACTGTACCACCAGTGGATCGTCATCGTACATGATAGGAATCTAACCTAGTCCATAATATAGGGAAATTGCAGAGAGGCTGTGGTTCAGTGGGACATCATGAAGTTGTGAGGACGACCACCACATGTCAAAGTGTCCTTGGAAAAGAGACACTGAACACCCACGTTCTCCCCCGACATGCTCCTTGTTGTGTGATTAGAAAAGGAGCGCCCCCCCCCCCCCCCATATCGTATGTGTATATCAAACGAAAGAGTAGCTGTGAGTAAGAAACACATTGTTAAGCAGATTTTTAACCTACACAAGTTTGAAGTGTGGTAATTAGTTGTGGACCATTTAGCAGTTTGTGTGAATTGAAGTTGTGCTTATTTCATGCATTCCTGTCAATCCAGCCTGCTCTCCCTATTGGCTGTTTTCAAATTGTGACGATCAATATTAATGATAACGTTAAAGGAAGGGTAATGCTTTTCTGAAGTTATAACTTCAGGAAATTAAGCTTTAAAAAAAATAAAAAAATACAGCAGCAACTCCTCCGTACCCCTCCATCCATTGGAGTTTTCTTTTCTTTTCATTCATTCTTTCTCTTTTAACATCCTGTACTCATAATATGAGTAGTTGATATATATATATATATATATATATATATATATATATATATATATATAGACACACACACACACACACACACAGACTCGCACATCTGAAGAGAGCAATAAAGTGATCAGTAATAGGCCCATTTATCTTTGTGGATACCCACACTGAAACATTGATTGTATCATTTCACTTTTAGCCTGTGTGTCCCTTGAAAACTATGTTTTTAGCTTGTGTGGAGGTGCATAGAACAATCCTGCTTATCTCCTCTGAGAGAGAGAGCATTTGCTCCGCGTGTAAGCACACCTGAGAGATCATAGCAGCTGCAGCTGCCAGGCAATGAAGCTAAAAAGTAATCGAGTGCAAGATTTTTCTGGAAAGCGCTGTGATGCTGATGGCTTCCTCAAGAGAGCCTCGTGGTCGATTTTATGTAATAAGCGCTCCCTCCCAATTGATACAGAAAGCTTGAAGTTCTTAAATACACCGTGTGTATGCAGTACATATTATATACAATTATTTATATTTTTGTGAATATAAAGAAGAGGTGTCATAGTTATGATTTCCATGATAACATTATAACAAAAGTACAGCAATGTGGATCTGGAAAACCACAGATTAAGACATATTTTGATGTGCATGCCTAATTCCTCTCTGCCTCCGTTCATTCAACCATTGCCTGTGTTTAACATGATGCTATAATCTGGCCTTCATATTACATCCGTTTACTGAAAGCATGTCAGCGTTTTCCTTTCTTAACTACTATCAGCCTCCTCTCCTGATACCTGTAATGAACACTCTGCTTAGTGCTGATATCGTACTGTAAATCCTCTTAGCATCCCTAGGATTGAGCCGAAAGAGGAATGGAATGGGGTAGCTGCACTCTCCTGCATGGCTTGGAGCCGCTGCCTGATGACAAGTCTTTTGTGTGATTTTGTACATCACGATGAAGAGCGTCCACATGGGACTCCAGAGAGCTGGGTGAAAAATCATTTCTGTGCGGGGAAATAGACTTGTGTGCGTTCAGAAGTTGTTAAACGGAGGTATCTACTGGATTCTTCTATGTGAGGCTCAAAAAGCTTGAATACTTTAATATTTTGGTTAGCTTTTTTTTTCATTTTTTTTGGGAGGATTTTAGATTTGGTTGTAATCTACTAAATCTCACCAGATATGTTGTAAATCACACTTATGTCCTGAGCATCCATAAATATATTCACAAAACGTCAGCATCATCCCCATGTCTCATTCCTGGGACTGTCATTTGCAAAGAACTGATTTGAGCTGAATCCCATTAGTTTCCATGTCGGAGGCTGACCTGGTAGGAAGTCAGAGACAAAAATAGCATAGAGAAGCCAATTGATTTTCAAAATAAAATACCATGAGAGGGTGCTGACTAGCACACTGACATTACCTCATCCAGTGGAGGTTTCAAAGGGGCCCCCCCCAAAAAAAAAATAAAGAGTTCACCCACATACAAGAACCTTAGATCACGCTGAGGATGAAGTCAAACTGCAGTGCAGCCAGATCACAGTGCTTCCACACGTGGTGGGACCCAGGAGTGCTTCACTGGGTTTCTTGATGAGAAAGAATGTTCCAGACTTGATGGGTTTAGACTGCAAATGAAAGACTAGGTTGTCTAGATCATTTTTTTTGTTAACAAAAAACTATGCAAACTGACTTAATCTTGTTGAGTGATTATTCACTGTTCCTGAATGACTGAGTGGGGGACTCGGAGAGTAACAATGACCGATTTGGTCTTTGGTAAACGTATCTATTCCAGATTGACTGAGTGGGGAGTAAGCGAGTGGGTGAAGTTGTGACTTTAATCCATGACATGCACCATTTCAGAATGTTAAATGTTTTTAACCATGAATAAATACAATTTCTCTTTTTGCCTGCTAAAGAGGGCTGCTCACAATTAGGCTTCTCAAATGAAACGGTAGTTTGGAGTACTTAACATCTGGAAGTCTGAGTTGGCTTTGCATAGTGTTGCATGTAAGCTGTGCAGCACGGTGATTAGTTACTGATTACGTACTCTGCCTCAGCGCAGGAGTTTGGTTTGTTTTTTTTTTGTCCCAACAGAACCAACTGTTTTCTGTTTAGTGTCAGTAAACAACTATAGCTGACCAAATCAGAAGTCATTTTTTTAGGTGAATGGAATGAAAAAAACTGAGATTTTTCATAGACCCGATTTATCCATTAGTACTACAGACTATGACTATTACATCAGTATTTGCACTTAAGTTTGCATTATTTTACTGTGTAGACAACCAGGTATCAGATTTTGTAGTCTTTTTGTTACACATGGCATGCAGGCAGCAGCACGGTTGTTTGTCTACCACCACGTCATGCTTTGAAATGCACTTCTGCCTTTTTTCTCATTGTTTTTAAGTCAAGCTTCATAAAGCTGCTGTGCTGTTGTTTCAGATTCTTCAATAAATTAGATCTTGGATTTTTCATGGCTGACAGCATTGTGCTGCTGGTACAGAGTTTACAACAGACAGTAATGGACCTCATTCATCAATACCTGCCAGAGGGTTTGTTTCTTTTTGTGTTGTTTACCCCTTAAATGTTTTTTCTTTATACTACTGCTTATAAATGTATTATTGTTATTATTACTACTGCTACTACTACTAATAATAATAAATATGATTATGGTCTAAAACATTCTAAATAATTAATTATCAAATACTTTATAAATGACCTCTTGACAAAAAGAAATAATTGATAAAGATAAGTATAGAAATGGAATCCCACTATTGCTAACATTTACTTTTTACATTTATAAAATCATCACAGCAGCTTTGCAACTCTATACTCAACTATATACTATACTACTACTAACTACTTCCCAGTGGGCTATGTATGGACACCAAGTTAAAATCAAATCCATGTATGTGTATAAACATTCTAGTATCCATGAACCAGTACTTGGTGAAAAAGTAACAAGGAAAACAATGTAGAAAGTGGAAGGTATTCCCTGTAACTTTGTTCTTCAGCGTTTCCCATTAGATAGTTTCTGAGCTTGACGTCTCAATCTGACTTTCGGTAAATTCTAATATTCAGCTCTTGGAGTGATTGTGAGCGGTATCTGTACAAGGTGCTCCAGTCCCACAACCGTAATCCGAGGTCTAGAAAACGGATAAATATTTCAGTGAAAGGTCATCAGAAAAAACAAAAAAGAAAAAAAAAAACATTTTTTATTTTTAGTATAGATACAGCATGTGTCGGTAGCTGCAATTATGAGTGAGAAAAAAGTGTCAATGTAAAGGTTATGAATTTAACCAGTGAATCTCTCAATACATCCGTGTTCCATTTAAAGTCTCTGTTTCATGTCTGGAGGAAAAACCAAATGAGTGCAATCTAAAAACAGAACGGGGAGAAACTATGTGAATTTGTCAGCTTGCCACTTCAGCTACTGTACTATTCTGTTTCTGGAGTACGACACTCCTTGTGACTCACCAAAATGTCCATCACCAGAAAATGAAATGAATTATAAAGACTACTCTTTGGTTCACTTATTCCCCTTCATGTGTCTCCCACCTGCTTTTCTCACATGTCCCACTCATTTTCGTAAATCTTCCCTTTTAATCTGAATTTTTAGTCTCCTTTCATCCCACTCAAAATTTAGCATTTCTAAGCCATATACTTCTTCCTTTATTCTTTGCCTGAACTTGTTCCTTTGATCCCTTTTTCTAATCATGATCTCGTTTACGTTTTCTTCTCAGTTGGGTTCTCCAGTTAAAAATCACACACATATTGATTTGTAATGCACATGCTTATCAGACTACATTATTCATGGAATAGCATTTATTGCTTTTTTTTTTTGTGTCTAGATTTTGCAAGGCTTTCATATGTTATTAGGACATATTTGGAGGAAAAATCCCACATTGATAATTTGCCCATCTGCTCTGACCAAATACTCCTTCTGTGTCTCTAATCTTCTCCACCTTTTCCTGACTAACCATCTGCCTTTGAATGTCAGCTTTTGAGCATTTGCCTCTCTTTGAACAGCATTTTTGTGCCTTTATTAAGATCTAGTTTTTCTTCTTCTATAAGCTTCTTATTGGAGTTCTGTCATGTCAGATAATAGTGACAGGGGATCTAACATAACCAATGTACAGCTAGTTTCTATACTCTAAAGCTAAGGCTCCAGCAGTGACTGAATCTATTCCAGAAGCAGATTAATAGCATAATATTCTCATCTCAAAAATATTAAATCAAAGACTGGTTTGAGAGAAACCAAGAGCATAAGTAAAAGTTTGTTTTTCTTGCATTTGATACAGTTGACCACGATATTATTATTCACTTGACTGGAGCACGGGGCTGGTCTTTGTTTGGACTTTACTAAACTGGTTCAAAACAAACTTATAGAACAGGAAGTATTTTGTGTCAATAGGTAACTTTACATCTGAGCAGACAAGAATTACACATGGAGTTTCCCAAGGTTCTATCCTGGGACCTCTTATGTTTAACATCTACATGCTCTCACTGGAACAGATTATAAGGAACAAAACAAAAAACAAAAAAAAAAACTACCATAGCTATGCAGATGACATGCATATATTTATAAAAAATGTCACTAGGAGTCTCAGGTCCTGTACTGGCTCTTGGTAAATGCTTTGAGGAGATTAATGACTGGATGTGCCACAACTTTCTCCAGTTAAACAAAAACAAAACTGAGGCCAAAAAGAATTGATTACACATCACTACAGAGCTTTAATCTATACACCTAAAAGCCACCAACTACCAAGCCGGAAATCTTGGTGTGGTGATGGATCCGGACCTACATTTGGAAAAACAAATTAAGGCAATAACAAAATCAGCCTACTATCACCTCAAGAATATATCAAGCATAAAAGATCTGATGCCTTAGCAGGACCTGGAAAAACTAGTATACAGTTCCAAATCTGCACTTCTGCACTATTACTGCTTTTATGCTTGATTTTCAAAACTTGATCCTTTTTTAATTACTGTTTTTTAATTATTATTCTTTCTTTTTGTTTAAATTTTAAATCATGCGTTTTATTAATTTAATTTTTATGTTATTATCCGCTATGTTTTGTCTCTGTAAAGCACTTTCAATCACCTAGTTGTTATATTGCACTATACAAATAAAGTTGCCTTGCCTTGCTGCCTTGCTTCCTCATGTTGTTGTTGTTGTTACTCATTTGTTCCTCAGTTGCCCAGCCTGATCTCAATTACCATCACAGAAAATTTTTCATCCCTCACTTCCAGCTCAAAATCTCTTTGGACTCATCTCATTGGACTCCAAACGCTAATTCAAGCAGGCGCTTAATCAGACATATTCCACGTCTCCCCTGATTGAACTAATTCCACTCTGCAGTGATTTTTTTTTAAAAATGCATAATTTATTTATTGTTATCCTTTTATAAAATGCCAACGCTTTGGACGAGCAGACATTTAATCATAAGCATAAAACAGTCTTCTTTTAATTGGCACCAATATTACGTTTAAAATGCAAACTAAAAAACTGGTCTTGAGACCAGATCTCTGCCAGGGATCGTGTGCTGGACACAAAGCTACATGCTGCAGTCTATACTGAAACATGCTTTGCTGTTATCCTACAACCCTTTAAGATCCATTGGACTTGTAGATTGCCATGTTTTGTGTCCTTCTGAAAAGGAGCATGACGCTTTACTGTTAAAATAAGCAGAATTCATCCTATTAGGGCACTGTGCAGTATTTGTCTGCATTTCAAGGAAGCCTGGTTGTCTGCACTGCACTGTAAAAACACGAACGTGGGCACTGGCGCAAATGCATGCAGTAAAGGAAAGACGATGTAAGCTCCCGTACTATCTACCAACAAACGGTGTACATAGCTGGGACATGTTTTAATTTGCATCATATTGAAGTGCAGATTTAGCCACATTCTAACCAAATTAAGACTCATATAATGCACAGTAATTGAGAGAATTACAAAACAGCTCTTTTGTTCCAGATAATTGTATTCCATCTTAATGCCTACATTAAAGTCTATTAATTTGTTTTATCTCATCACCATCATTTTTTTTTCCTCTCTTTTTTTTAACAGATATTACAGCCTTGGGTTCCTGCATGTTTTTGTAACTTGTCATATGAAAGCTATCTATCTATCTATCTATCTATCTATCTATCTATCTATCTATCTATCTATCTATCTATCTATCTATCTATCTATCTATCTATCTATCTATCTATCTATCTATCTATCTATCTATCTATCTATCTATCTATCTATCTATCTATCTATCTAGTCTTTTCTCTTTTCCATCTGTCAGTGATTTGGTGACAGCCCTCTGCCACCCAGACGTGCATGGATTTGCCATTAGATAATGACAAATGGTGGACACAACTGAGCTGATTTCAGCACTTACTGTTCCTCTGGGAGCTTGTATTCACCACACTGCAAACCGCACTGCCCAACCCCACCAAAGGTCTTAATTGAACGAGTGGCTTTGCACCCTATTGATTCAGCCTGACATGCATTTCTGGTCAGTTCCAGAGGATGATGTAGTGTGACCCGCAGGTCAACATTTGCCGGGATCCAGAGAGGAAGACAGTGGCATTAGTCTTGATTTGTTGGGGCGCTTCCTTTGGAAAGGGGGGCTTTTCTGTGAGTTCATGGGAGGAGAGGAAAAAAAGAGAGAGAGAGAGAAAGAAAAGGAAATAAAAAAACAAAAAAAATGTATGTTTTAGATGTGTCATGTGACATCAGCAGAGCTGTGGATGCTGCACCCTTACCAAGTTGTTAAATTACAAAATACGTTAGACTGACTATACTTGAAACTTTCTTTAACATCTTGTCTTATCCAAAGAAGACACAATGACAAATTGAAACAGAACAATCAAAGTTTGTTCATGGCCCTTAATTCATTATTAGAGAGAATATAGATCTTTTAGCAAACATTCCAGAAGACAGATTTGACAAGTATCTAAAAAGAAAATGCTCTAATTTATTGTTTTGTCATTGGGAGGAAGAAAGCCAGGGGTGTGTGTTTGTGTGTGTTTGAAGGCAGAGAGGTGGGGGTTTTATAAAATTGATGTTGTTGACAAAAACAACAATGAGAATAATTACAGCAACAAAGTCCGTATCCATCATCTCTATCATCTACTTTGTAACTGCAATTTATCACTTTTAGACCAGTTTGAGCCAGACAGCCGTAGGTATCTCTTCCTCATACTCCACTTCATCTCAGCGGGAATCGCTTTGTCTGGAGAGACTTCTTAGAATTGTTTGTTTTTCGTTTAAGTTGTGGACTTAGGAACAGGACCAGAGTAAAGTTCTGTTCCCCCCATGTTTTTTGATGGCAGCTCAAAGTACTTTATTTTGACGTCTAAAAATATGAATTACAGTTTCCTCTGGGGGAATATTTGCTTGCTTTTAGGATGCATTGTTTAGCAGGAGAAACCACCCAGAATAATGCTGGTATCTTGTCCCAGTTGTCTCTTACAACAACTGCAATGCTCTTTAGGTGATAATAGGCTGACTCCACTACTGTCTTAATGTGGCTGTTTAAATTCCGGTCCGAGTCCAGAGCCATTCCCAGATTTCTGGCTTGGCTATTGGTTATTACCGTCACTGCTTAAAGCTGAGTGCGGACGTTTGATCTTTCTGCCTTGGCTCCAAACAGTATTATTTTAGTTTTTTCTTTATTAAACTGAAGAAAATTTTGGCACAAGAAAATTCTGACACATTTGTTCTGGAATGAATGAAAAAATCTGAGGTTTTGCTCTTCAGTTTCATCTCTTAAAGCTTATTCAATTTACAGAAACAGATTTTTCTTGTTTAACTTGAAGTTGATCTTGTAACCTAAAATCAAATCAGGCTTTGCAAAAGTTATCATAGTTTGAACTAAAAACTTGACATTCTTACACAAATAATTTCCTACTGGAGACATTTTACAAACAGCTTTTAATAAGAACCAGAATAATGTGGGTGGCTGGTCAGATGATTATTTATTTATTTATTTACATATTTGTCTCTGGGGGAGACTCCCAAAGCCGAGCTATGCACTCACACTCGATGCCATGGACAAGTACGAATCCTGCCTCGCTTTTATTTATTATCATCATTATAGTTATTTTTAATTTGCCTACAAACACATATGAGATGAGTGCATGATGCATTTCTGGTTATTAGCTTGTTGTCTTTTAGATATGAGGCGGCAATGCGGAAATAATATATAACAGTAATTTTGCACAAATTAGAGAGATGCTAAAACAAAGGTTGGGGTAATGATAGCTCCGCTCAATTATATTGTAAAGCAGATCAAACGCACACTTATTTGCACTCAAAGTTCCTGCACTACACTAATGGATGGCATGAAAGATGGAAAGCTTTATCTCAATTTGCTTTTGTCCTCCATAATTTATTCAGCAGTCTGTCCTCTGTGGGTACGCGTCTGTGTGTTGAGGCTGTGTTTGTGTAGAAAAAGAAGCTTCATGGCTTTGATTGCTGCCTCGTCTCGTGGGGAATGAGCCCTTTCCAAATACAGGAGCATATCTTAAAGTCTCCTTTCTTACACTTAGGTTCTCTCAGGTGCTACAGTATCAGCATCACCAGAGGGACGGGTTGAAAGGAAATATATTAAATTGACTCAGATTATTCAGAAATGATAACAAAAAAAAAAGAATTTAAAATTAAGTGTGCTCTAATCTGGGGGCTTCAGAAATTGCATTTTTTTTTTTTTTTTTTTTTTGGTATTTGTGTAGATGAATCATGATTATCCACAAAACAAAATTATTTATGCATTTTCTTTTGTATTATTTTGTTTTTGACATGGAGTGTCCACGAACTGTTAAGTGTGCTCATGGACTGTCTCTTTTATTTGCAGAGCCAGCGGCATGGATTGGAAGTTAACGTGAGGATGACAAGAACTTCTAGGAACTGTTGTTGAACTGGCAGGTCAGAACTGAATCACAGACGTCCAAGCTCAGAGTTTGTGACCTTATTTCTAGGCAAACAGCTCACATGCAGGTTTGAACGGGAGCAACAGGGAAACAAAGAAAAATAAAGACATTAAAATACTAGATAATAACTCTAAACCGTGTCATACTTTTGACTAAATTAATCTTGTGCAACTTTAGGAAAAGTATATTTAAAGAAAAAGATAGTTACTAATTAGCTACAGATCTTTTTAAGAACAATCCCTGAAATTGGATTTTCACTGCCGTAATAAATTATACGTATTCTTGTAAAGTACTACAGGTATAGGTTTTAAAATGTTGGAACGCAGCACAGTTCAACAGTGACTAATTCTGGTAGATTGAAAACTATAAATCACCCGCATTTTCCTGCCTTCCCTGCTGCATGTGCTGGGATTATCCTCCAGCTCCCTGTGATCATGAAAAGGATTTAGTGAGAAAGTAAATGAACAACAGAATGAATCAATTGCACTCAACCTCTACTTATTTACTTTTTTCAATATTTTCAATTTATTCTAGCTATTGTATTACTCAGCCAAGGAATACAATATATCACTGGATTGTAAGTATTATCGAGAGACTAATTGAAATAATCTGATTGACAGAAGCAGGCAAAGAAATATTCATAAAGTAGTTCTTGTTTCCAATTGCAGGAAAATTGCAGCAAAGGGCAAGTGACTCCTTTGATGCACAAGTAAATCTGTGGTTACGATGGAAAGAAGGTGCCATTTAAAGTTAGTGAGGTAGAAAGGAAAGAACTTTTATGGTTCTCAGCCATGTTTTTAATAACAGTGACTTTACAGACATTTTTCTTTCTTTTGTTGATCTAAGAGCCCTGTTCTGCACAAAGAAAAATGCTTTTGGCATGACCAAAAGCTGCTGCAACTCTTATATTTGACATCCACAACACATCTGCTGTGCTACTGATGTGCACTGCTGCCGCAGTGTCGCAGAGCTTTTACTGGCAAACACTGCTCCTGTGGGCTAATGATACTCTTGGAGTTTGTTGGCCATACGCTTTTATCATCTTTGCATTTATTGTGTCTGCCACAATAAGATATTCTGGGTTTTTTGTGTTTTTTTTTTTTTTTTTTTACTTTATGTTTACAGCCGACACAACAGAACAATTGGGCCCTGAATTTTTCCCTTATGAGCATTTCAAAATTCCCTTATAAAAGCCCTGTCTCAGACATTTCAAAAGCTAAATTAGATCTAAGTTGCTCGATATCGCTTTTATGAATAGTTATATCTGTGATTCACTTACTTAAAAGCTTCTCCTCATGTGGTATTTCTAGTATTTTTTTCTATTCTTTATATCCAGTCTAGTGGGGCTGGAGATTGAATCCCTTCATGGAAATGATGTCGAGGCAGTGCAGCGGGCACGACGGCCTTGTTTTTAGCTGCTATACAAAAGCAGCAGGAAAATGCATGTTCCCAGATGTGTGTGTAGTGAGTGTTGTCGGTTGAAAGACTTTGTAATTATAGAGCAAATACAGATTTGCAATTTTCCTCCTCGTGGCAGCGCTCTGTTTTCTGAATCTGAGTCTCAACGGCGTCATTCATTGCAAAACAATGTTATGGATTAAATTGAATTAAAAAAAAAGTTATTTTGCAAATTGCATAATCTTTGTATCTTTGTTGCAGTTTGAAAAGACAGCATGTTTGTTAGGTAGACAAATAGTAGCCCATCATTTTGCTTTATTTATCATATTTCCTTTGAAAGGTGGGTATTATTTCATCACATATTGGTAAAGAATAATGTCAATATTATATATAATTTTTTTAATGCCCACTGTTCCCCCATTAAAGTTTGAATAAGTGTTTTCACCTCTTCTAATGAAACGAATGTAAATAAAAGGAAAATAAAGACAAAGAATGTTTCTGAAAATTAGTCCAACTTTATGCGTAACAATTTATAAAAAGCTGCTTACATTTAGTTGACGTTTGTCTGTTAATGTTTAACAGAGGAAAAAAAAGTCAATAAGATTTCAATAACAAAAATCAGAATCTTAGATTATTAAATAATAATTTAGGGTTGTGTCTTTATTCACAATTTAATCAGGACTGCAGTTTTGGCCTCTAAAATTCACACAAACAATGCAAGAGATAAAAGAAAAAAACACTTATCTAAAGTTATTTATTTGAGGAATATCTAGGTAAGGATGGTCCTTCTGTTTTTTTATGTGACCTGAAATCTTATTTAGTCTCCATTTAATCCATAATGGAAATTTCAGTATTTTAACTTCAATAAATGCAACATGCTTTAGAAGGTACTGGATAACTGCTGTAAACAATCATGATTTTAGTGTTGATGAAAATAACTGTGACTTAGACTTTTTTTTTTTTCCAAAAGCGCCCCTGCAGTAATTAAACACATTAAGGTATGGGATTTTCCTAGTTTAGTTTTTTTTTTTTTTATTGTTATTTTTATTGGCTGTTGCTATCTGTCTTTCCTTGAAAAACCTCTCAATATAACTGACCTTCAGCCTAACCGACAATAAAAGGGCATACTGACACATAAGTCAAGGAGATTTTACACGGTTGTGAATTACTTATAAAAGGATTTATAATCACAAAAACAAGAGCTGAGGTGAACTGTTCATCCCCACATTCAGTTCCTCGCATTTTATTCACTGACTCAATGTTGCCAGTCAGTTGTTTGGCTGAAAGTATGAAACAGTCATGAATGTTCAAGAAATAACCTGAAAGCCAGATGATTTAATCAAGTTTTTTGGTATTTAATATTTTCATAACACGCTACTCTTTAGCCTCGTGTCTTATCTGTAGAGCAGTGAGCTCCATGTTTCTTCCTTATCTCACTTCATCTTTCAAGCCTATAAACTCTCATGGGGAGACCATTACAACCCCGCTGTCTGAGTTCACAGCCTCCAGTTGACCTCTGCACCGTCTGGACAGACTCAAAGTGATGCATGCTAACCTTGACCTCACGCAGACACTGGACTGGCAGCGGTTTTACAGACTCCTTCCCCTGAAATCCTTGAATGTTAGTTAGCAACCAATTTTCTGCTCACAGCTTCTCTAAAATGTTCAGAGTGAAGATTGATTTTATCTATAGCCCTTGTCATCCAATAGCTCTCACTGTCAACACAGTGAACACTGTGAAACAAGACAAGAGCCTTGTTCGCAGCTTGTGAAAATGTACACGTATCCAAAGGACACACCGTCAACGCTGTTATTTCAGCACTGCCATCATTTCAGGGTAAGATGCTGTCAGGCTTGTTTGATTTGGAGTTCAGGCGCACTTCAACAGACACATATTAATATTAGCATGTGCCTTCTAGCCCTGTACCTTAGTCTGTCACATTGTTGGCAGTGTTAGTTAAGTTTGTGGGGACATTTTTTGGAATGGAAATATTTCAACCTGAGTGCGTGTGCGGTGTGGTTATGCCTCAGCTGTAGGGGGAGCAGTGGTGCAGCGGTTCAGGGAACAGCAACAACTGCATGCAGTTCAGTCATCACCCTGCCTTCTTAATGCAGTGGCGGCGGGAACGCAGGGAGGACACACCCATCCAAGCATTTTGGAATGTTCTGGGAAGAGTTATTATTAAAAAGGCTTTGCACTATGTACTGTGTGTTGCGTGCTGCTGGATATTGTGTGTCAGTAGCCAAATCCTGCAGCAGCCTGTTAGACCACTCATTCTCACAGACAACGACATTCATAATTAGCTTCATTGTTAGTAAGTACCTAACGACGCATCAACTGAAACCTCCTCATATAGATATGAAAACAATCTTGTAGAGCTCTTTGATAAAAAAAAAAAAAAAAAAAAAAAACCTGCACAAGCTGCATCTGGCAGCCTTTTACAATTAGTGCTAAAAATCAAACAAAGGTGATGCGTAATGCCTGCAAACATAAAATCAGCAGTGTCAATCTTCTTTCAACATTTTCCATACACAATCACTTGTACTTAAGCGCTGACACGTCAATGCAGTCAGGTCCTCTCTTAGCAGCAGTAGAAAACATGTTTGTCCACCCAACCATCTCACAATGGAGCAAATAACAGAGGCAGAGGGAGAAAAATTTCCCAAGACCTAATGCACTGCTCAGTAGTGGAGAAAAAAGCTTTCTGCAAGCGTTTAAACATTATTGCATCTCTCAACCCACTACCATCTTATTGACACTTTTGTCAAGTCTATACCGCAGCTCTAGATGTGGAAATAAAAACAAATGGAAAGGAAAGTTTACCCTCCACATTCGACATATTCTGTAATAATAATACCTTTTTTGTCTTAATTTTGATGCATGCTGTAATTTGTGAGGTCATGGAAGGCAATTATAAATTTATCTTAAAAGACCAGAAATCTTAATGCAAAAATGTCACATTTTGGGTGGTCTATACCATAGTACTTCAGTATGCTTAACAGGGACCTGATGTCCACATACGTGGACAACTACGTCGTGGCAAATGCTGATGCTTAGTTTTTATCTGGTCCCAATAAGCCCAAAGAGCAATGACAAATTAAAAATGCATACCGAACAGGAGCTCAGGTCTTAGAAGGTTAAAAGCTTTCACTTGAGGCTGGACGGTGTCTCTCTCTGTGTAAAATAGATCTGCACCTCCATGGCAAGTGTAATGCCCTAAAGTGATTATACACTGTCTTTGTCATACTCTGGTGACACACCACTCTCAAGCTGATATCATGTTGACTCAGTGAAGCATCATCAGCAATAATGGCTTCATTCAAAAACAGAAAAAAAAAGATGTGTCGCTGTAAACAGTGAGACACTGCATGTTTGCATGAGGAAGCATTGGGCACACAAGTGAAGATAGTCCAGAGTCCCTTTAAAGTCTCAAGTGCACTGATGCTTGCTCTTGTCGTTGCTGGTGGTCGTGCATTACAAGCTACTGCATAATAATACAAACTCTGCCTTTCTGAGTGGGTCAAAGGAAGGGCAGAACAAAACACGCTGAACGTTAAAGGGGATTGTAGAGCAAAATGACATAAAAAAAAAGGAAACAAAAAAGTCACGGTGTAATAACAAAGATTTTAGACAAATAAATACATATGTGGGAAAAAAAACAAGAAGACATTAAAAAAAAAAAAAAATCAAGCAATAAGCCAGATCTTGAAGATTACGAGAGAAATGTATAACAATAACAAAAATGATAATAATAACTAGGTATTACCAGTAAGTCATGTGACCCCCGTTTGGATGGATCATATAGTCATAACCGAGAGGAGCTTATCTGAGCCTTCACAGATCCATTCACTTCATTCGTTCTTCTACTCGGGAGCATCACATTAAACTCTCATTCTTTGTTCGTCGTTGCCGTATATGTTTGGCCCCACTTTCCAAGCACTTGCGCTTACAGCATGCCCTTACATGCCTCACTGGTTCTCACAGGCCGTAGCTGACAAGGGGAGCAGCTTTCAAGGCATATGTCTGACAAGAAAAGTGGAAGAACGAACAAATCTGTGCAGGGAGGGATGTTAACCTGCATGCATAGCTCACGCTAAGGTTGCATTTGTAAGCAAACTGAATCCCAATCTAGTGTTCGCCCATCCATATTCAAATCTGTGTTTCGCTGATTGTTACTGGAATGTTTGACTTTCATCGAGCAAAATGCCAACCTGGATGACTTGTGAATCAAGAACTAAATTTACCAGTGTATACATGGATACTGAAATCAATGTTCCCTATCTTTTGCCTGCAGTTAAACTATCGTTTTTTATTATTGTTTTTACAAGTTATTTGAACTATTAAAAGTTATTTGGAATGTTATTATGTTTTTTGTTGTTATTGTTATTTTTTCTAATCACATTAGAGCGTCCCATCTCTACTGTCCTTGAACTAATGCTGTTCTTTCTCCACCATTAAATTTGTAGTAACGTTTGTCCTGCTATCATGGTGAAGATGAAACAAAAAACAAGGCTTCATATGATGAAGCAAGGTCAGGATGAAGGCCGCTGTTTTTTAACAGCATTTCTGAATGTCAGTTAATACATGTTTTCAGTCAGAGGAGAACTGGGATATTACCATATTACCGTATTTTAAGTCCTTCATAGGCAGACTTGCAAAGACAGAATATCTGTTTTACGTTAGAACAGCCCATTGAACAAGTTTGTATCTATCTGATGGCGTCTCATTAGATTTGCATTAGATTTGTTTTTATATTCTCTTAACAGCAAACAAAGCCATTTTCAGATTAAGAGACAAGTATCAAAAACAGAAAAAAACAGGACCAACAACGTACAGTCTTGAAGACCGTGTAAATTAGTTTGTATAATGGCAAAAACTATGAGTCTTCATGAAATGGGATAAAAATCACACACTTCTACACACCACTCCTACTTTTCTTGTAGAAGTCGTTTACAGGTTGTGCTTTTTACTTAAATATTATCTCTTTGTTAAATTGTTTGACCATCTGACTTAAAGGTGGATGACGCCGCAATCAATATTAGTCGGGTGCGTCAAATTTTATCTCAGCATCTTGTTGTGTATGAGACAGACAATGGAAGGACGTGTCAGATCTCCGCCAGGGAGTAACTGTCAGTTTGTTTCACTTGGATAGTTTGCACCAATTCAAAGTACTCGCCTTGTCTGTTTCACTTGGATGGTTAAAACAAAATAGACTGAAAAAAGTGATACTATAACTATTTTCCATACATTTTAGCTGTCAGCATCCCTGAACACTTTATTTTGTTGTGCATTCGACTGTATCTTAAGCTGTAGAAAAATAGGACATAGTAGTACACAGTTTTATATACATGACATCATGGGCCATGAGGGCTGTCACACCAGCTGGTTGAGAGAAGCAACACAGGACATATGGATGCACTGCAAGGAAATATGGAAATGCTCTTATAAAGTCTAACTTTAAAAAAGATAAAGGGATATGCAAAAAGGTTAAACATGTGCTTAAATAACACTGAACATAACTTTTGCATTAAAATAATTTGTTTTGTGTTATTATTGGTAAGGAGCACAAATGACTGTCTCAACTTATCTGTGCAAGTGTCTATCCATCCATCATCTCTTCCTAGTCAGGAATATGTAGGAATGTGTATAACTCCCAAAATCTTCCAAAAACATGTAAAGCCGTAGCATACGCAAGCTTTGAGATAGCTCACAAAACTACTAAGTGCTATAAGCAATTTATTGATGAATAATGTGTTTGGGTTGCTTAATGTGTTTTTTCATTCTGTGGTACTCAGATATATGTGATGTAAATGTCTTCTCAGCCATAAAAACTTTGAGATCTCAGGCTTTGAACATACTGATTCTGGAGAACTACAGAGGCCAAAATGTTTTGGGCTTGCTCTGGTGCATCCTGCAGAAAATAGATTGGATTGGGATCCAGGGACTTTGGAAGAAAAATAAGGAAAAGAAAAACTGCTAAGTCAGAGCTGGAGGAAATGTCCAGTTTATATATTTCTTTGGCATGCTTTGGTGTCTTCAACAATGTTTGGGTTAGTGGTTGGAACAGAGATGTCGACTGTTTAAACTGAACATTCAGATAGAAATGAAATCACATCTTGGAATAAAAATAAAGCTCGTCAGATTGTACAATAGACAATTACAGATGTAACAGATTTATTAGGAGGTCTATTCTGGGATAGTCAGTGGATGAATATATAGAGAAAAAATACAAGGGCATCATGGAGAGTGTGTGTGTGATGGAATTAACAGTGGAAATGAAAATGGGTGCTACTTCTGCTTTTGTTTCGGAGTGGGGTCTTAGTAATCAATTATTTGTTTTTTCAGCTGTAGGTTGATTGTGATGCCAAAGCCAAGGGGTCTTAGAAAGGCACATCCAGGGGACAGTGGTGGAGATCTTCTGGTCAGGTTGAGCTCTGGTTGAGATCAGCAGTTCTGAACCTGAGATTGCTTTACAGTTTTGGCCTGACATTGTTTTCCATGGTTTGACGCCGCCTACGTGCTCCTGAGGAGGACTCTGCACTTTTTATCTGTTAAACAATGTTTTTTTTGAAGCAGTGTTACATGGATTTAACTACTTTTATAGGTTATACAAGTCACTTCAAACATCCAAACTGTTACCCCACCCAGGATGTGGCTGTTTGACTGAGAACAGCCTTGTCAGGCAGGGGTCCACCCTGGAAAGGTTGCCAGTCCAACGCAGGGCCAAATAGAAAGACAGACAAACATCCACACTCACATTCACACCTACGGGAAATTTAGTATGATCAATTAACCTAGTATGCATGTTTTTGGACTGTGTGAGGAAGGAACCCACGCAAGCCCGGAAGGAACCCACGCAAGCACAGGGAGAACATGCAAACTCCACACAGAAAGACCCAACGGGCCGGGAATCGAACCAGGAACCTTCTTGCTGTGAGGCGACAGTGCTAACCACTAACCCACCATGCTGCCTTTTCCAACATCTTCCATGTTAAAATGTCCAACTTTAGAGCATAAATAAACATATTTACAGCCGGGTTCAAAAAGGTTTTTTTTGTCCCGGTCATTTGAATTTTACACCCATGACAACTCTGAGGGGGGTGAATTTTTTTTGTACCACATCAGGAGGGTTTATATAAAGCAATACATTCATTTCTAATATGATTGACACTTGGCATAGCTAATGGCAAGCCACTATCACTTCCTTGTCTGTAATTGTCATGCTACTGCGCTTAGTGGAGCAACCAGCTGTTTTTAAGAACCCAGCATTGGCTAAACGTGACAGTAATTTTTAATTTCACCCCCTAGAACATGTTAAATGGTCTATTGTGCTGTAAATGTCTGCCGGCAGCTCTGGAGATTTTTCAGCGGGCCTACGGTGAAGGAGCTGGTAGGCAAAGCAAACTTTGTTTAAAATACGGTGGACGTGTTCCCTTCGGTTTCCAGGGCAACCACGCTGCGCCCCATACAAAGAAAAAGAGGCTTCACAAATGCTCTTGAGAAACCACAGGGTCACGTGACCTAATGTTTCGTCCATTGTTTTATACATTCTATGGTCATCTCATGAAGATGTCCACCCCGAGCCTAGTTAAGATGTTTGATATGTGATTGAACAGGTTGTTTTTCAGGCAGGAGGAGAAAGTCTCCATGTCTCTGCCAGAAGCTCAAAGAGCATTTGCTGAGGATTCTCCTCTCTCAGAATGGGATGATTTGGAAAAGCAGGAAAAATCTAATTAAAGGGGCGGGTTTCTTTCTTTCAAGTTTCTCTGGTGAGGTCAGCTTATTCTGATTTGTGATTGTATTACTAGTTGGCAAAAGTATGTCTATGTGATTACTACAGCAGTGAGGCTTCAATAAAATATTTATTGTATTTTGTATATTTCCCGTTTTATGCTCTAAAGCTGCACGCGGAAAAGAGACTGAAATGCATGTGATGGGTATTCCTCCCGAACTGATATCCTGAAAGGATTCTGGTTTATATTTTGAGCGATTGGAAGATTTCTGGCATTATCAATACATGACCTGATTTGATTTATACCTCATTAATCTTCCTCCCTCTCTTTCTGTCTCTCCCTATCTGTCATGCTGACCTTCCTCTATAACAAACGTCTTGCACTTCACAATCTCTCATCATCATTTTCCCTCCATGCAATGCAGCGTGAGAGCCAAAGCTTCTGTCAGTCACTCTTCACTAAAAAGTCCACAGTCAGCACGCATTCAAGCATTAACTTCATGAAGACAGATCCAAGAAACTCCACTCTCACTTTCCCCACCTTTGACTTGCAACCGGAAATGTGTTTGTAAAGTCTGAGGGGACAGAAATATGTTTGGACCACAAACATATAGACAGTCACTGAATGCTTTGCTCTTAAAAGTGTTATCACTCAATCTATTTTGGGGCATTGAATAGGGCTGCCACTAACGATATTGTTCTTGCTGATTAATCTATCTATACATTTTTTTGATTAATCGATTAATCAAATGATTATTTTGTTAGGTTAATCTTATGATTTTTGTTTCACTTTTTGTTACATCTTTCTGTTATATGCCAACGAAAAAATATTTGAAAAAATAAAATCAATTTTATACATAAATCAAAGCAAAAGTGTCTTAGGGCATTATTTGCTTTATTCAGAACAATCTCCATAAATCAACAACTCAGCCACGAAGTGGTCGGCAGATACTGAGGCGCATAGTGCGAAGAGGTGGCCAACTTTCTGCAGTCAATCACTACAGACCTCCAAACCTCATGTGGCCTTCAGATCAGCTCAAGAACAGTGCACAGAGAGCTTCATGGATGGGTTTCCATGGCCCGAGCAGCTGCATCCAAGAGTACTCATACTCATGACAGTCTCTACGTATGAGCCAGTGGAAACTGCTGTGCCGCACAATGTTTTCCCTAAAAAGATTCCAAATATATTTAGTCCTGGAGCTGTGCTCCACTTGTAAGATTATAGTGTGACACCAGGGTCAGTATTTTTAGCTTATTCTTTGCTTTCTCATAATGCAGTTCATCTAATTATAGAAAAAAGGCTAAATTGGTATAAATAAATTCCATTAGCAGAAATCTAACCCTAAATCCTAATCCTAATAATAGTTCTATAATCCTTTTTATTATATCCTGAGAAAACAATAGAATGGATGATGTCTTTGTTGCCAAAACAAGACAGGACCCTGTGGAGCAGTAAACACAAGTAATAACAGCCTGGCAGCTGACGTATATTTAAATCTTCATATTATTTTGTTTTTTTTTTGTTCCACGTGCCATTTAAAAAAGTGAGTCTCAGGATGATATTGCTTTCTCTCTAAGTGGTTTGAGGGCTGGTCCTCAGGGACACTTCGAGGGGAAATAGGAAGACCTGATTGACTGATGTGCACATTTTTGTTAGTTCCTTTTTTGTTAAAGAAAGAAAAACCCATAATAGTTACTGAAATAACATGACATTTTTAAAAATGGGCTAAATTAATTTCCTTTTGGGGATTAATAAAGTATTTTTAATTTTGAAACTGACAAAAGTGATAATACATTTTTATTTACTGAACACTAACCAGTGAACATCAGACATTGCTTTTGGATTGTGGTTCAACAGAATCATCTGAAACACCAAACTAAGGAATCTCAGAAAGTACAATCTTACCAAAATATTGAAAAACATTATATATATATATATATATATATATATATATATATATATATATATATATATATATATATATATATATATATATATATATATATATATATATATATAAACTTTACTGTTGTAGGTTGTTGGGGGTGATTGGTTGGAGTTCCCAGCATGTTCAAGTAGATGTGTTTTTAACATGAATGTAAAATAATTGTTCATAAGTCTGCTATGTTTCCATGTTATTAGGACGATTATAACTCACAGACAGAGCGATTGTGTGGTTGATTAAATGCCCAAAACCCACAGAGCTGTACTTCAGTCAGAGTAATTGGACTATGTTCACAGATGCTAGAGCTAATTTTAACTAACTGTACTGAAATATCCAAACATATATGAAATAACATTATGTTCCTGTTGAAAGTGCTGTGACTGGTTTTGAATGTGTGTTCTAGTGAGGCAGCTGGATTCTTCTATCACTAGAACCATGTTCCTCCGTGTCATTCTGGCGTACGTCTCATTAACCCTTTCCTGCAAGTGATTCAGTAAATAGGAAGTCTTTTTTTTTTTTTGAATCAGCTTCTCAAATCCCAAATTGATTACAGAATTGGGAAAAAAAAATAAACGTAACAGAAGTCAGCAACTATGTAAAAAGAAAAGATTGTGAGAAAATAAGTTTGTAGAAATAAATTACTTGAAATTATTTATATGAAAAAGAGACAAAGTTTAAGTCAGTGGCAAAATGGTTTAAAGAAGTGGTTGAATTTTAACTGAGGCTATAAACCACATGAGCGGAAGGCACCATATGTATCAGAGGAATACCGGTAATCCTGGCTTTGTCCACAGCTAATGAAAGGATAGTCTCTGTATTAGATTAAACAGCTTTTTGTGGAGATGATCAGGAGGGAGATAGATGCACAGATGCACTTCAGCTGACAGACCTTGGAAGCCTAAAGTGGTGCATGAATCAACTATCATCTGGTACAGGAAAATTAGGATGAGCTCCAAAACCTAATTTTCTTCCTAAAAATCATGTTAATAAGGTCTTCCAGCACTCAAGAGCAGCCATCCTTGTGCAAGATCGTTATGGATGGCTACACCCACGTATGTAACCCCAATTAGGTGAGAGTATATCATAAATTGTAAAATAATGAATGAATGAATGAATAAATAAATAAATAAATAAATAAATAAATAAATAAATAAATAAATAAATAAATAAATAAATAAATAAATAAATAAATAAATAAATAAATAAATAACTGGGAAAAAAAGAAAACAAAACAGCCAGTGTTAGAGTTCATGGAGATAAAGTAGGAGGTGCAGACTGGGATGGTTTGGGTGCATACAGAGGACAGTGGGTAGACTGGTATAAGGATGCTGAAGATGTAACTCCCAGGCGGAAGAAAAAGGGGAAATCCAAAGAGGAGAGAGTTTTGGGTTTTTTAATTGAATATTTTTTTATTTTATTTTTTTCTCCCCATTACAGTTTACTGTCTCAGTCTTGAAAATATTCCAGGAAAAAATATATGTGTGTGCTGATGCATGCATGAGCTGCAAACGCAGTGAAATTCAGCATTTTCACACAATTATTGGACATGGAGCATCAACTTAATGAAGTATGTATTTAAAAACCTATGATCTTTCTGTAATCTTAACTATTTAGTTATAGTTCATTAATGCTAACAGTACAGATGGTGTAATCGAAACTGTCCTCTTGAGACCCGGCAAAATACAAGCTTGAGAAAGCAGACATGTTTTAACTGCTCTAAGCAACAGTTATGTCCCCCCCTTAGGAGGAAAGGAGTAGGTCTGAAAACTTCTTAGGAAAGGCTCAGTGAACACTAAGACTCGGATGCTTGGAAGGCCTTCATGCTCGCCAGATACTAAGTTGATGGTATCTTTAGGAAGCAATCCCAATTCACAAAGACTCAAGGAAATTACCACTAATGTCCTCTAACTGGACACTCCAGGACGCTCTTTCATGTGTCCTGGAATATTACAGCATATTTTCAAAGTACTGCAGTTAGTTAGATCTCAACCTATAAATTCAACATCCATTCATGTCCACAGGAAACTCATTTGTACTTATTTTATCCCACTTACATGCAATTTTCCCTCTGTCACATTCTTTTACTATAAGAAATACCTGCAAAAGGCCGTTGGGTAGGGGCCACTGACCTGAAGGCTGCGTTATTAATTAATCAATTTATCCGTAATTACAAAAAAAACTTTAAAAAAAAAAAGATTTTGTGACTTTAGTGGCCTTTTTTTGGAAATATTGTGGCAGGAAACGGGGGGTTCAGAGGGAGGAAGACATGCAGAAAAGGGCCACAGGCACCAAGGCTGCACAAAGACTGTCGCCTCTATAAAAGGGGTGCTTGCTCATCCAACTGAGCTGTCTGGATCCACATTAAAAGACAATGGTGGTTTTTTTCCCTGCACATGGCTCCAAGATGGATCCTTATGTTGTTTTTCTTCATATATTTAGCTCAAGTTTTAGCTTGAAAAGCCAGAAATGATTTAACAAATGCTTAACATCTTCATTTGTCTGCTTTCTTGTTAATCTGGGTCATTCTTTACTTCTCTTTGCCAGACAGCAAAACAGCTTGCATTTTATATTTGTTTTCAAGAGTTGAAGAATGCATCATTTTTCTCATCTCATTTATGTTATCTCCCTTCATCTAATTCCATCATTGCGTTGCGTAAATCCATTTTTCCTGCTTCAACATCATTCTGCTGACAAATTGTTTTGCTTTGTAAATCGACTTCATATTTTTTCATATTTTCTGCAGCCATAATTTGGATTTGCTTCTTCTGGTTCATTGTTTATCCCTTTTCAAGGTTTGATCACTTGTAAAGAGATATGAATAAACTGAGTGTGATACAGGATTTGAGAGTTTTTCACAAATTCTAACTATAGCTTGTTTTCTATTTGCCCATATAATTGATTCAATTTCACCCTAAAAATGTATTTTTCTTGCTATTAATATGTACCTTGAGTATTCTTGGGGAAGGAAAAGGTTTACTATGACAGGTGATCATAGTGATCAAAACAACCCTACAGAAGTGTCATAGTGCACTATTTATTATATCATTGAGCTGTGTGTGTGTGTGTGTGTGTGTGTGTGTGTGTGTGTATGTATATATATATATATATATATATATATATATATATATATATATATATATATATATATATATATATATATATATATATATATTCTTTTTTTTTTTTTTTTTTTTTTATATATTGCTCTACTTATTACAACACGTACTTCACATTAGATCATTATTAATCACTGACACTTTACTTGAGGTGTAACTCTAATCTCTAATACTCTGTTATGGAACGTATTTGCTTTTTTTTTCTTTGTGGTTATATAGATTTTCTGAATGTGCTCCAGTTTCCTCCCACATTGAAAACATTCAGGTCAGGTATATTAGAGGATCTATAAATGTTTCTCTTTATCTGTGTTAGCTCTCTGACTCACTTCCACCCTGCCCAGTATTCCCTGTCTTCCCTGTCTTTAACATATAGATATAAATAAAAATCATTTTCCCTTGATGATGAAAAATGTAAAACTGAAATCTGACAACTGGATGACAAACAAGCATCGCTGAGACTACTTGAGTCATAATTTTTGTCTTAACATTCTCATACATATGTATTACGTATTAGTTTGTAAACATTGCAGTGAGTGTGTGCTAGTTTAGACTAATCTACAGTACATTTTGTGTTTGTATAAGCTGCAACACCAATCATTTAACAAGAAATACACAAAGATAAAACTCCACACAAACCTAAACACTGTAACTGTAAATTATTGAAAGGGTTACCCTATAGGTTGTCCATTTTATTTCCACAGGATGGGTGGTTTTTAGTATTAATATTTGAATTTATTTATATCAGATACCTGGCAGATAACTCCAAAGAGGCAGGTAATTGAAAAAGAGGTCAAGGATCAAGGTTAACAAGGAGGACCAAACATGTTGAACAACTGGAGAAAAAGTACACACAATTGAATCTGAACTCATTTATTCACCTGAACTACTTCAGTTTGGACCAGTGTTACGCTGATGTATGAGCTGATTGTGGGACTGTCCCGCAAATACAGACATTTTATCTCTTTTCACGAAATCTGCTATGCTCACACGGTTCCGTGCCAGAGTCTTAATCTCTTTATATCTAGTGTAATTACATACAATAGTCAAATTTTTAACAGTGTATTTATGAGTATTTTCATTTTATGTGAATATTTGTGTGAGTGTCAACTAAAGCATTGAATTAAGAAACAGCTGTCAATATTCTGTTACCCAGCTATTAATCAACCTATAGCTTCTGCTGTGCTTGCAAACAATGTTGGATAGTTATAAGAAAGCTTCAGGCTTGACGAGTTCTTCAGTGTACAGGTAGTGCCGTCGGGGGGATGAACTAAATACGCTGATGCTACCAGAACAGATGATTGTACCTTCACAAAAGTAGAGGTCAGAAACAGACACACAAAGAGTCAGTACATGCCTACTCTCTCTCTCTCTCTCTGTCTCTCTCTCTCTCTCTTTTTTTTTTTTTTATAGCCAAAACATGCACATGAATATTTATTCTACATTGTCAAGTTTTGCCTCTTTTACAATAAATGTTAAAAGTCTCAGAAATTAAGAATAGTCTCAGTGGTAGGTTAATTTGAAGTGAAATATTACAATTACATAAATCATTACTTTTACACAAAGTACAGCTAAGTTCATGTCAAATGTTCTTAAGAACACGATAAATAAATATTTTTTTTAATAAGATTCTAATTAAGAGTCTTACAGCAAACCTTATTTAAGAATTTGACTGTACTCATGTCTTCCAAATACTTACGTGATAGTAATGGGATGCAGTATTTCAAGTCGTCTTCTAACTTCTAACTTCTAACTTCTAAGGAAGACAAGAAAGACTAAAGAGAAATCAAGGCATATATGATTGATATAAAAGCAATCAATACATTATTTGATGAAAGAGTTATCTTCCACAGTAAACATGATTGTGCAACCCTCCTAACTGGCAATGAAAGAATTTGAACCAGTTGCAACGGCAGACCCAGAATCAGTTAAATACACATCTGTGTTTCAATTAGATTCCATTAGTTGGCACAGCATCGGTTTGTTGTCAAACGCTAAATCTTAATTACAATTTTTTTGTTTCTGTTACTACAGGGTGTTTTTTCCCCTTTCCAGCATAATTTAAATTTGCACATCTTTCCCAGTCCTTTTTTGATTTATTAGTTTGACATTCCAGTCACAAGCATGCCTTTTAGGAACCCTGAGTTGCAATCAGACTTTTCCAGATAACACACTTTGATTGAACGTCTGACTGGTGGGTGGCAAGCCTCCTTATTTATTTCCCTGTAGTTTCAAGTAAAAATCCCGCTACAGAGCATTTGTTGTACCTTTTCTTCCTTTATTTTCTGCCTCATGCAAAGATGCAACACAGAAGTCAGGAGGTTCTTGGGGATTTTTTTCTTTTGATATGTCTAAGATTGACATTGCAAGGACAATGCACCCAGAAACATAAAAGGGCAATTGTGTGTGCTAGTTACAAAAGATGTATAAATTCAATTACTGTATCTAATAGAGCTCCTCTGTTTTCTGTCTCCTGTTTCATTACAGTGGGCCCAAATCCTCTTTTAAAACAAAGTGGAAGACCAGTCAATGAATTATGAATGTTCAACAAGATGACGTCCATTCAACAGCAGCAGATGATGCGAGGTCCTAGGTGGAACCGGGCCTTGTCCGACCCTTTATTTGTGTTGCTTCTGGCCCTCCAGCTGCTGGTGGTGGCAGGACTAGTCCGTGCTCAGACGTGCCCCTCTGTGTGCTCCTGTAGTAACCAGTTCAGCAAAGTCATCTGTACCCGCAGAGGCCTGCGAGATGTTCCTGACGGCATTTCTACCAACACACGCTACCTGAATTTGCAAGAAAATCTCATCCAGGTCATTAAAGTGGACAGCTTCAAACATCTAAGACATTTAGAGATTCTGCAACTGAGCAAAAACCACATACGTAAAATTGAGCTTGGGGCCTTCAATGGACTGGCCAGCCTCAATACCTTGGAGCTTTTTGATAACCGCCTCACCACCATTCCAAATGGGGCATTTGAGTACCTATCTAAACTGAAGGAACTTTGGCTTAGGAATAACCCAATAGAAAGCATTCCCTCTTATGCTTTCAATAGAGTTCCCTCATTACGGAGGTTGGACCTTGGGGAACTTAAACGTCTCTCTTACATATCAGAGGGGGCCTTTGAAGGGCTGAGCAATTTGCGATACTTAAATTTGGGAATGTGCAATCTCAAGGAAATTCCCAATCTCATTCCTCTAATAAAGCTGGATGAACTTGAAATGTCTGGAAACCAGCTATCTGTTATCCGGCCTGGTTCATTTAAGGGGCTTATCCACTTGCAAAAGCTATGGATGATGCATGCTCAGATCCAAACCATAGAAAGGAACTCCTTTGATGACCTGCAGTCGCTGGTGGAGCTTAATCTAGCCCACAATAACCTTACCCTTTTGCCCCATGATCTCTTCACTCCTCTGCATCACCTGGAGAGGGTACACTTACACCACAACCCATGGAATTGCAACTGTGACATCCTCTGGCTAAGCTGGTGGCTTAAAGAAATGGTGCCAGCAAACACCAGCTGCTGTGCCCGCTGCAGCTCACCTCTCCACCATAAGGGACGATACATTGGCGAGCTGGACCAGAATTACTTTCAATGTTATGCTCCTGTTATTGTGGAGCCTCCTGCAGACTTAAATGTGACAGAGGGAAGTGCTGCAGAGTTGAAATGCAGAGCCAGCTCGTTGACCTCAGTAAGCTGGATTACACCCAATGGTTCTATCATGACACATGGCGCATACAAGGTCAGAATCTCTGTGCTAAATGACGGTACACTGAACTTTACCAATGTTACCATGCAGGACACAGGCACATATACATGTATGGTCAGCAATTCTGCAGGTAACACAACAGCATCTGCCACTCTCAATGTGTCCTCCACAGAGAACAGCAGTTTTAGCTACTTCACTACAGTGACAGTAGAGACAATAGAAACGCCACACAGTGAAGTCTTGACAACTACTGTTCAACAGAAGGTGGGTCCCACACCCTCAGTTGGTCTATGGGAATCTGTTTCACCCACCTCTACAACAACCACTACAGTCCGAACCCCACACTCAACCCGTGCCACAGACAAGACCTACACGATCCCAGTCACGGAGGACTCTCTGAACGGCTTGGATGAGGTAATGAAAACGACCAAGATCATCATTGGCTGCTTTGTTGCAATCACACTCATGGCAGCTGTCATGCTCATAATCTTCTACAAGATGCGCAAACAACACCACCAGCAGAACCACCACGCACCTACACGCACCATTGAGATCATTAATGTGGATGAGGACTGTGTCACGGGGGGCCAAGGCTTGGAGGGCCACCTTACCCTGCCACCTCTTGAGCATGAGCACCTCAACCACTACAGCACCTACAAGACTGCGTACAACCATGCCTCTACTATCAATTCAATACACAGCTCAGCGCACGAACCTTTGTTAATCCGGGCCAGCTCAAAAGACAATGTACAAGAGACCCAAATCTAATACTTTTGTGAGACATTATGAAACTGATGGGATCACGTTGTGGCATTACTGACAGGACAATATTGACAATAAGTTGTGAGGACTGTGACTCAAATGTGGAGGAACAGACTCATGTGCTTGGAAAATCACTGGCTGGTGACGTTATTTCAACGACTTTGGGAATTAGAGTATGTCTACAGTTTCAAAAAGTGTCTTTACAATACAGAAGTTATTTATTTAAGAAAAAATATTGTGGTTGAATTACAAAAAAAAAAAGAATTTATTTTTTATTATTTTTCATCACCTAATTCATGTTTTATTTTATTTTATTCTTTTTTGTGTTTCTAGATTGGTTTACTAATATGCTTTCAAGCTCTTGTAGATGACATTAGCTGAAGAAAAGGCTAATTATCATTGCTTTTTAGTTGTTCTTTTGGTACAACTAAAGATTTTGGCTCAGATTAGTAACCTCATTTTTCCCATGTATCAAGGAAATCTAAAGCACATTAGGGATGTTTTGTGTTTTGCTTTCCAG
The DNA here is from genome assembly GCA_014839995.1 of Xenentodon cancila. Taxonomy (NCBI): domain Eukaryota; kingdom Metazoa; phylum Chordata; class Actinopteri; order Beloniformes; family Belonidae; genus Xenentodon; species Xenentodon cancila. Next base: position 16,771,862 of record CM026199.1, read on the forward strand.
CTGTGGATCAAGTGATGACATCTTTTGTGACCATCTGTAACTGAGATTATTTAAACATGTGCACATCATTTTGCAGAGTAACGCAATGAAAGTATCAGTCATGAAATTCCACCATAATTCACCGTTTGAATGCATACATCACATACAATAGACATACACCGAGGATCTTGAAAGAGGAGAACACATCCAGCTTTACACAACCGTTACAGTGCAGACTCACCGCTACCAAGGCTTACTTCTTTGTTGTTGCTTTTTTTTTTTTTTTCCCCTAAATGGCATTTTATTGATCTGTATGTCTTTCTCTTCTTCATGTATATGTTAGATATAATTTTAAGATTGGACTCAATATTGATAAGATTGAAGTCCCTGGGCCCCCAGAGGTATCTTCTTATTGTTATAGTGGTTTTTGAGATTGTAAAAGTCAAAGAGCCACTTCAGAAACATCATTGTAATTGAACAAGATGGGAGTAATGTCTCTGCTGATGCAGAGGATACTGACCTCACGTTTAGTTTATAGTGCTGTGTGTTGTTGCATATAAAGATGATTGTTTTAAAGCCAAATTTTTTTCATGCCTGGACCCATTATCTGCAGTACTGCGGGGGTGCTGTCAGGATCAGTCTTACCATCTGAAGAAAGAGCTTAAACTTTTCATACAGGTGTCTGAGCACGTTGCCTGTCATCTGCATGCCATATTTCCACATGGAGATGCCTGGCACTCCCATATTCACACCCTGCCCCTGCCAACCGTCAGACTTGGCCCTGTGTGGCAAGGCTTGTGCAACAAGAGGATGCAGTCAGGCTGAATGTGTGGGATCAGGCATCAAACAGATGTTTGAGGTGCACCTGCCTCTCTCCCTCTCCCTTAGCAACAACACAATTTACATTTTAATTGATGTGCTCATGGGCTTTGGATGGACACAGCTCTGCAGGCACCCATATCCTGGAAACCATTTCAGAGTCCCCACTGTGAAAAATGGTGCCAGGCACCATAAATGCAGTGGTTGGGCAGACATTTGGCAGATGGGAGAAGGCTTATTTTCAGCAAGTAAGTGCAGCTTTTGCTCAACAGTAAAACATATTTTTAGAAAAGTCAGGCCAATGCCATGCCATAAAAGTACCATAGCATCTGTGTATTGAGAGGACATTCCACTCACCTGAAAGCTGGTATTCTCCCCAAAACCTTTAAGATGAGAGTTTCATATATTTTTCCTCAGCAGGGATCAACGTTGATTGTGAATAATAAGAAAATCAAGCTTCAACCTCAGTTTCAGACTGTTGCAGGGAATTGCAGCAGTTCTTATGGTTTTTCAAGCAAAAAAAAAAGGCAAAAAAAAAAATCTTACAATTTTTTTTTTTAAACAATACCTTCTGTATGATCATCGTCTCTGTGGTCTGGCTGTGAGACTTTAATGAATAATACTGTACAGCTTAAAAGTTGCAATGCTGATACTGTAGGTCTGTGCATGTCACAGCACCTTCCTCCTGTCTACCCTTCAGAGGAAACTACACTAAGAGAGACTAATCCTCCAACAACAACAAAGAAAAAGAACTAAAATAATGTAAGCAGTTTAACAAGGGTACACTTTTACTCTTGTAAGCATGAAGACGAGTGAATAAACTACCATCAGGTTGACATAATTGCAAATCTATTACAGCCACTGTGAAAATCTACATAGAAAAAATGTTTCTAACTCAAAAACAGATAAGTGAATGTTAGAGGACAAACAGGCGAACCCCATCATTTATTGCATCAGGTCGAGAGGTGGAATGAGATTCTGAGCACTTGCTTGCTTGAAAATTGAAACCGTTTTCAACAAAGCTCAAATTTCAAAGATCTTGTATTTCCTGGTATGTTCTACAACATTTGCCTAAATGTCTACATCGATGTTCATAATCTTCAGAAAAAAAAGTTCACTGCTTTACCAACTAGAAATAACATTCATTGGTACAAATAACTGCACAATTTAGTTTAATTTTCACCCTGTTATTTCCTCGCCAGGTAAACAACTAAGGCAGCAGAAATTATAAATTATGTCTGGTTTTATTTTAGATCCAAATTTAGCTGGTGATTTAATACTCATTATGGGCATCCACTAAAAGATTAATTTTGGATCAAGATTATTCTGATTTCTTCAATAAATTAGTGACTTTAAATGAGTGACAGTAGATTTATTGACCATGACTGTGCAGCACACAGCTATTGTGAGGATTCCTGATTGGAATGAGGCATGATTGGAAATACGAGTCCAGACGGAACAGAAGAAAGAAGAACGTCAAATCCTGTTTAATTTTCTTGCTATTATTTTCTTTTCCCCCATCACCTGGACACTCCTCAACCTATAACAGCAATTTTATGGAGTCTGGCACATTTGTAAAACATACGCCGGCGTGGATGTTCGTCATTATTCTGTGTTTAAATTCCTGTTGGTGGGATGTGGATCGCAAATTTATTTTGGAGAGTGTAACCATCTTTTCTGTTCACATTTAGTTGGAGGTAAATTGTCTGAAAATTTTAATGGTAAATCTGTTGCATTTTAGTCAAGCTGTCTCATGTATGTAAGATATCTAAGTATTTTTGATCAGTATTCTTTTTTTTTCCCAACATTATTTTTAAGTTTTTTTTTTTTTTTTTGTTTTTTTTTGTTCTGAGAGGGAATGCTGTTCTAGTGGTAGATTTATATAAAACATGTTTTGAGAATTAAAGAAAACAAAAAAAGAACAATTTTTAAATTTTGATTTTACATGTGCCAACAACCTGTTCTGAAAGTTAAAATAGACAAACATGCTGTAACAGAATAAGAGATTGATTTTCATGTAAGCATTCTTTCATGGCATTTAAAAGATATGGAGATTGATAATAGAGACCAGAGTTTGTAGTTCATACACAAAATATGGTTAAAATAAACTATTGTTGTTTTTCTGTATTGTCTGATTCTTGTTTTCAACCAGTCCAACTACAGTGTTTCAACAGTCTAATAGTGGAAGGAAAAAAAACAACCCTCAACTCCAGCATCATTTCTTTTTTTTTTCCATTTCACTCACTTTTCAAATTATTTTATACACAAGCCACATGTTTATTAAATGTGTTGTATTTCACATGCAGACATACATAATTATCTATGCAGTTGTAGAGTTGTAAAGATCACATAACACTACCACCCACATGTACCGACACAGTCAAGTAATGTTTTCAATCACTGATTACATGTAAAATGCACCCACTAAACCTAAAATGATTCGTTTTTATATTTAACTCAGAATAACAGGGATCATCCTGTCATCACTTCACACTATGTCGTGGTATTGTCAGCAAGTAAATAAACTCACTGAATTACAGTGTGTCCCGTTCAATCACGTTGATGTTGAGTTTCTTAGACGGTGGATGATTTTACCAGCTACACAACGACAGTGCAACACCCCCCTCCTTCTTTATACTAGCGAGTGTAGAATAGCAGAGACTTTAATATCACAATAAAGACATATAGAGCAGAACGAGCAGTCAGGTTTGGCTGGGGAGGGACAGCGTCCCTGTTTTACATCTGCTGAATGGCACACAGTTGACCAGGCTTTTACATATTTGTAGTAGCTGGAGAAAGGCATCTAGTACAGTAATATCCAACCATACTCTTCTTCAAATTTATTTTTTAACCAACAAGTGTTAAATCAACCTGTATGAAAATGTGGTCTTTTTTTTACAATAATGGCAAAGAAAATAATGGCAACAATAGCAATAAAAAAAATCTAAATTTGAGAAACAAATCGGATGTGATCTCAAAACCTCTCATCATAAAGACCCAATGGCTGATTGATATATGTTTTTTTTTTTCTAACAAACACAGAGCACTACAGCTTTAAAGTTTAGCTTTTTAGCTGATTCTTTTGGCTTTTCCTTTTCTTCTGCAATTTGATTTGGAATGGTTCATCTGCTTTTACAGTGGATGTCCTAACTGACACAACCCTCCACATACATTGGGGCTTGAACAAGTGGGTTCGAGCCCAAATTAATATCTTGTCCAAAGACACTTGGGTACATGACATAACTGTGATCGATCCCACTCTGCAGTTAGAAAAAAAAAAAAACACGCTTACCCACTGTGCCACAGTCATCTTTATTTAAGCTGCTCATTTACTGGATTAGCTGGCTGATATACTGATATACTCTGTATATGCTGTATACATGTGGACGTCCTGTGTATTCTACGGGACTACAATACATAAAGCATACATTCAAGCATCGCTGCTCTAAGTAATTAAAATAAGACCACTCAGTCAATTGACCTCTCTGAAATTAGTCTGCATACCATCAGCATTTTTTGTTTAATTTGTGAATGAGTAACTTTGCAAAAGACACAAGAGACATTGAAGCAAGTATTTTTTTCTTAATTTTTAGAGTAGGTTTTTGATTAGATATATCCATCAATGATAATGCCGTTGCATCAGCAATATATGCCAAACCAAGTATAATGGAAAGGTCATTGTGCTGTGGGAATACAAAGCTCTTTAGATCGATATGCTTACCATGTCAAGAGATTACATACCATAAAAATGTAATGTAAAATTGAACAGAGAGATATGTCTGCAGTTAGTGTAAGTAACTGGTGTGCACAAACAGCAAACACTAAAAGGAAAAACAAAGAGAGAGAAGGAAAACAACACATATTCATGTTATTTACCCTTTAATAACTGTGTTGATGTGATTGCATGTATGTGCTTCACCTCACATGTGTATCTGTGCAGCCAGTGAAAAGCCTGCACCTTGAGGAAACAACATACACTGCCATCTGGCCTCCTATTTGAAACATATGACAGGCTGGTTTTTGTAATAGTTGCTTATTTAAAATACACCCTAGGGCCTTTTGGACTCCCTTCTCACTAATGCACCATTAAACTTCTCATTTTCATATTTATTCTGCTCATGAAGCTCAGTTAAATAATGTTCTCAATGTCAGTGCATTGCTTTGTTTTGCAGTTTTCCTCCTGTGCAATGCATGCAACTGGGTAAAAACTTACTCCATTAACCAGGTGTGCAACAGGGACATAAAGGTAGTTCTTTTCCAAATTCAAATTACTTGGATGATTATTTATGAGTCACTTAAACTGCTGAGGAGCTAATGACCGAACACAACAGGTTCACAGAGAGTTAAGAGGAAAAGAGGGCTGTGTTCAATACAAAGGATATGATAAAAATGAAAATATGTCCTAGGAATTACCAGAAAAAAAATGTAATTTGTGCAATAATAAAGTTAAAAATTTCCATGAAATTCCAAGTGTAAAAATAACACCAGAATAAATCGCTCTTTGGTTAATTTGGCAAAATTAGCATTTGACACCACTGTTATAACATGTTAAATTATTTATTTCTAATGCCTCATTGTACAAAAAAGTTTTTTTTAGTAGATATATATTGCAGAGTAGGAAATGAGAGGGGACAGGAAAAATTTGAAATAATTGTTTCTCTGATACCCTTAAATTAAATAAAATAGTAATATGAGTACCTTAATTTAAGGCATCAGACAATCACTTATTTCTAATTTTTCTTGTCCCCTCTCATTTCCTACTCTACAATATATATCTACTAAAATAAAAAAAAAAAATGAATGACCTTCACAGGGATTAAAATCTGGATAGCAGTCAGCTGCTCTTCCCATTAAATCATTACTTTCCACTGAAAACTTCCAATATAGACTTGGTTTTCCAAAACCTAAAAAGAGAGCCAAGAATAACTACAGAAATCAACCTTCCTCTGAGAGCACTTGAATTATAATATGCTTAAAGGTTATTATGGAATATTTGGCCATCATGCTAAAAAAAATCACTGCCTAACTTAGCTTTAATAAAGGCAGCGATGCATTTACATATTTCTTTTTAATATCTAGAGGTACTGACGACAGTGGAGTAACAACCAATATTAAAGCGTAAATTAATATCTCCTGAGCAGCTTTTCTATTGTCTGGGGTTAAGTTGCCAGTTACTGGATGTAACATCTGTGATGGATGAGATCATATTAAATAGTCACTGTTTGGGGAATTTAATAAAAGCATTTAATTATTCCCTCAAAGATATTAACTCTGTAGTTATTGTGGTGCTTGAATTGCTACACATATTGCCTTTTTCTTTTAATTTAAAAATCTAAATATTTGTGTTTGATAGCCGATGACTGATTTAACCTACAAGGATCTGTTTTGTCTGAAGGCTCTCCAGACATTTTCATGCTGAGAATCATCTTATCTCAATAGTCGTTATGCAGTTTATTCAGTACATACAGACAAATAAAACCAGAATGCCATAAAAGTTTTCCGGTATGCTTTAAATATCCAGAAAAGCTGAACCAAAATACTGTCTAAACTATATAATCAAGTGCTTTATTTATTTGACTCTATTCAGGCATGCCTTCCCCTTTACTTCTGCTTAGTTTAGTCTCAGCATGCAAGACTCCGAGTGAAATCCTCCATGCACCGCGAGCAGCTTTCTTCTTATGACATCAGTGGCTTCCATCTCTTCCTGTGGCCAGATTACAGTGGGGTATTTTATAACTGTCAAGGAATATGTGTCGATGGCTTCACCTTTTTTTATTCCCGTTCAGGTGGCTTTTCAGGATTTGGCTTACTCTTTGTTGGTGCTTAGTTGTGGCTGGCTTCCCAGCAGCCTCTTCATTGGTGCCATTTTCATCTGGAATGCCAAGGTTTTTCTAGTTGGTGTGAACATCTGTTATGTTGACCTCTGGTATTTCAGACTCCTAAAGTTCTGACTATTGTACCTCTCTTTGATGCCATTTGAGCAGATTTATCTTGACTGAATTACATTTTTTAAATGCTGCGCTATATATCTCAGTAAGGTGGATCAGTGAGTTGATGGTTTACTCAGTTATAACATAGTTTGATATCAGTGATGCGGGTGAGGAGACTGTTATTACTCTGCTTCAAAACTGGTATCCATTAACACTCTTTGTAATGATCTGGCTGAGTGGATTCAGGCTTATATAGAAAAGCAGAATTGACAATTCTTGAACAAGGTACATAAAGTCCTTCTGGTAATGCACATTTCCAAACATTCCAGCAGCCATGTGCACACCATCAAATCATAGGCTTTCTTCAAGTCAATTAAAGTAATGTGCAGATTTGCATGTCACATCTTATACTCTAAAGTCACTGCTTTGTCAACTAGTTACTGGTGCTTGGCTCATTGCCTACTGGGCCTCATTAATGCATTGAGCTCTGCGTGTACTAACTGTGGCTGCTACGATGACAGGAGCTTCCATGTTTTGCAGATGCATGGTGTTGGCAGGCAGTTGGCAGGCAATTGGACGGCATCCCCCCCTCCCCTTCTGGGGGTCTTTGATGATTAGGCCTATCCAGCTTTGGGTTACCCACTTGAGGTTCCCTTAATAGCAGCTGGCTCCTTGTGCTGCGGCGCATTTATAAAATGTAGCTATTTCTTATAGCAATTTGGTGCATATTAGATCAGGGCCTAATGCTCTTCAACCCCTCAAACCTGAACTCTTTCTTGGATATAAGCCATTGTGATGGTTATTGGTTCTTGTGCTGGAAGATTGCTGTGGTCAGCTCTTCAACCACAAGTCATGGAGCACTGGTGTGATGCGATGTCTCTCTCCCATATGTTTTCTCAGTCTCAGTCTTGGGTTGGTCTATTCTCAGCTTGTTACCCTGCTACTGAAAGTACACTTGGAAAACACCTGGGAGTCGTTATTCTTCAGCTTTCTTCATTGCAACCTTCTGCTGCTCTGATAGCTAGCACATGTTTGTCTGCTAATGAAGAAGAGCCACACCAGCAACAGCAATTACATCAACCTATTAACAGAAATACAACAATTTACAACCACATGACCACCTTGGGAGAGGTCATGACTAGAAAAAAATTAGAAGGATTATTCTTCAATAGAAAACATTCAGGACAATTACCAGAGTACGAAGGAGTGGACATGCCATCCCCATTTAGCCCCACGGTCAAACTATACATAGCTCAGAGGAATAAAGACAAAAAAAAAAAAAAAAAAAAAAAAAAAAAAAGAAGAAGCTACATTTCACACCACAACTATGGCTTATTTCGGTATGGAAGGAGGATAGTGCTTATCTCCAAAGAAAATGACAGCTCAACCAGCTTTACAAAGTTTTATGAAGAGTGTCACACGAAAACCCAAAAGCGTATCAGTACAAACGTGTCATACATTTTTCAAGCACGGTGGAGGAAGAGTGGTTATTTGGGATAATCCCAAGCACTTCATGAAATCTACATCAGAATCACTTAAAAAGAAAGGTCCAGACAAAGTAGAGACCTCCACCCAACTAAAATGCTGTGGCACGACTTCAATTGACTGAAGAGTCATGATTCACATGGACACAACAATGTCGCAAAATGACTTAATGAATTGATTTAATCAATACAGTGACCCACCTAATGCTGTATTGTTGAGTAGTAGTGAAAGTTACATCTGACTAGCATCAGCATGACAAGGAAATCAATACCATGATTTTACTGGAGGCACTATTACACTCTTGTGTGATGAAGAGTGGTGTCTTTAATCATTTATACACAATACTCCATAATGACATTATGCACTCCTCTGCATGCATACTGTAGATAGATAGATAGATAGATAGATAGATAGATAGATAGATAGATAGATAGATAGATAGATAGATAGATAGATAGATAGATAGATAGATAGATAGATAGATAGATAGATAGATAGATAGATAGATAGATAGATAGATAGATAGATAGATAGATAGATAGATAGATAGATAGATAGATAGATAGATAGATAGATAGATAGATAGATAGATAGATAGATAGATAGATAGATAGATAGATAGATAGATAGATAGATAGATAGATAGATAGAAAACACCTTTAGGCATTTTAACAGTGCATTGGTCAAACAGACTGTACATTTGTTTGGTCTGGAGGACATGATGTCATTTTCTGTTGGAGTGAAGGGAAAAGCTTTAGCAGTTTGTAATCATGTCATGTAAATAGGACATTGCTTGAAGGTATAATCAATAAACTGAAATAGAAACCATCGACCTCTGTGTGGTGTATAATAAATATACTTTTCAGAGCTAAACAGACTTTTATCCTATTGGTATTTCTGGATGAGTCATGACCTTGGATATGAAGTGATTTAGCTGAATTCTAAGGAGCGTTGGCAGTCCTGGAGAGCACAGCCAAAATTTTGAATGGAATCATTCTGCACCAAATCACTGAAACGACTTCACTTTTTCCCTGTTAACTTTGTGCGAGCAAATTTACGGAAATAAATATGCAGATTAAAAGACAGTGAATCAAATATTATGGCTCGCAAATTATATCTAAATGTGACCCCGCAAGAGTAAATGGTTGTTTTCCTCTTTATTTCTCTGTGGGGCCTTATTATGTAGGATGTTATCCCGCCTGCTGCCTCGTTTCAGCTGTGAGAGTAAGGCGATACTCAGCTACACCAAACTACGCCAGATGTGTCCAGTCAGCTAACTGGACTACAGTCGCTCATGTTTTAAAGACATACAGGAAAGGTCTTAGTGAGTTCTGCTTTCTTATTACTAAACTCAGACGGTAACAAAGAAAAATGATGAAGTTGGTGTCTGACCTAAGAACAGACTAGTTGTGTACGTTACATTGCTTTAGTATCTAGTGGGGTTGTTTCAGGCCAGGACTTATCCTATAAATCACATTTAAAACTAATTAAAAGTTTTGGATTTTTTTTACCCTAAGAAAGTGTTTTGTTTATTTTGTTTGTTTGTTTGTTTTGCATTTTCCAGGCCAACATTGAACAGAACAGAAAAAAAGTATTCTATATTTCTCCAGTCATAGCTTCTCTTCACTGGCTTCTCCTGAAATTCAGGACAACATTTTAAATTCTCCTCACATGTGGTGCACATAAACGTTCCAGCCCCATCTTTTCTTGTTGAGCTTTTTTTTTGTCATGTTACCCCAACAGAGTTCCTTGTTCTCAGACAGCATTTTAATGTTTTCGGTGTTTTTGTTGTCTTTTCATTGTTTTGTTTGTTTTTGGTGGTGGTGGGGTATCTTAACATTTGCCATAATGATATTTAATTAAATAAATCTGATGTACATTTTGGGCCTTTTTTTTAAGCTATATCGGCTCACCGATGAGGGAAATATTTGGATGTTCAGTAGAGAATGACATGCTGGTTTACATTTTGTAACATATGAATAATCTGCTACATTTAATGCTGGTATGCTTTTTCATTAAGCACAGTAACTGTATAAAATTACAAATGGTCATTACACTTTAATGAGTACATAAATTTATCATGTAATAAAAGAACAAGGGCTCTCTGTACCATTTTGCTCTGAATCTCAATCCCTTGATACAGTACAGCAGGAATTTGAACTGCGCATCCGTTCAGTATATCACAAAGCTGCTTTCATCCTCTTAACTCTAAAACAAGGCTGTTTTATAGTCACATACTGTTGTGTAAAAGTGAGCCTGCTGAAACTGGCAAGCACACATCTGAAGGTCAGGTCTTAAGAGGAAAAAATTCTCCTAACTGTGCCAATTCATTAATCTAAGGCTCAATGCAGGAACAAAATGTATTTAGATGATGAATGTCCAGATCAAGGGCTTTCGCACCCCCAACAGCATGAAATTAGACGGAAGTAAAGCTCTAGTTCTTTTCATGAATTTAATGTATGCTAGTGGTGCAAGCAATTATTTGTTTATTTATTTATCTAATATCAGAGTAGTAAATAATGCTTTTGCAACACAATTATCTGGAGAACACAAAACCCATAGACTACTACAGATGATGCATACAGGATATTGTGGGTGGGAGGGGTGGGGGTGTCACAGCTTGATATAAATAAAGACTATGTAAATTGGCAAAGAAGAAAAGAAAAAAATGATCAAAATTTGCTGAACTGAAACTAAAACTTCAGTTATATATAATGTAGCTGACATTACACAGGAGTACCTTTAACAAGGAAAGTGTATTTTACTCTATATTTTACTATATGTCCCATATTGATGAGCCTGGCTGAGGTAATGGGGTTCCTCCTTATTCTTTGAGAGGAAAGTGCAGGAATCAGTAACAAAGCACAATACTACTTGTTTAAACCCCAAGAAAACCACAATTATTTGTCTGCTCTTATTCTATCAAAGATAGTAAGACAGAATACGTTTTCCTTCTTTTACAAACTCAGTAGACTGAATGTCCAGTATCATAATATCATTAAGTAACACTACACGTAACCACTCACAATGTTTATCTACATTGCAGCAATTTCAATTAAAATCTTATTGAACACAGTTTGCTTCCATCAAACCCTAATCCAATTGAATCTAGCTATAGTCAAAATCAATTCAGCTCAAAAAAACTATCAATTTCAATTCAGTTATAATCCTAATTAATTCAATTATGATACCGTTAAATGCAATCCAATACATCATAACATTTACAAAATCCCATTTATGTAAAATGTTGTTCTGAGGAAGAAATCAACAGATTGCATCATTCCATCCATCATTTGCACCTATACGCAGTCATAGGAATTTACTAGAACCTATCCCAGCGGCCTTCGGCTGAAAGGCAGGGGTACACCCTGGACCGGTCGCCAGTCCATGGAGTTTTCTATCAAATCTTCTCATCAATCAGTCCCCCATACTTCATCTGAAAGTATTGGTTACATAGAGTTGGACAAGCTTAATGATGTTCTTTGTTATCAGAATCACCCTCCCGTGTTCTTAATAGGATGGACTTAATCTGTTAAAACCAAATGGCATTGTCAGTGGTACGCATCAATATACACACTCTTTCTGTCTGCAAGTTTATATTATGGATTATGCATTTTCAGCCTTTGCGTTTTGAAGAATGAAATGTACTAATAATTGTTGCATGCTCTTATCTTTTCTAGACTGGACGACACAGTGGAATAGACCAGTTTCTCCTCAGCCGTCTCCAGCTGGTCCAAAATTTAGCTGCCTGCCTATTAAAGCGGACAAGAAATTGTGAGCATATTACCCCGTTATTGCGCTCTCCTCACTGACTGCCTGTTTCTTTTAGAATTACTTTTAACATTTTATTCTTAGCTTTTAAATGCTTTCATGTCCTGCCATCTCCTTATCTCTCTGAGCTCTAGTCATCATCCTCGTAGAGCACCGAGATCTGAAGATGTCATTCTATTGGTGGTTCCCAGGACTCGACTACGACTACGGTAGACAAAGCCTTTTCAGTTGCAGCTCCTAAACTTTTAAACGGCCTCCCTCTTTCTGTGAGGTCTGCCAGAACTCACAATTATTTTAAATCTCTTTTAAAAACGAATTTTTATACACTGGCTTTTAACTCCAACGAGCACAATCAGTAGGCCGTCCTTACATTGGCTTTTGCCTTTTAATTGTTTATGTCATTGACTTTGCTCACTGCTTTTACTTGTATTTTATGGTTTTAGTGGTTGTATTTTTATTGCCCTGTGCAGCACTTTGGTTGTCTTATGGCATGTTAAAGCAATTTATAAATACATTTTTTTGCAATTGTACAAATGCAAATGTCTTTCCACCCCTGTATGACCCATCACACAGTCAAGGTACATTGACACTGGTGCTGGTTCTTGGTTGTGGATTGAACATGCAATTTGATTACATGCGGCTGTTTTAGGTTTTAATAAAAAAAAATTTAGAAACATGCACAGCAAGTGTTGTTTCGTCATCTGCAGTCAACTCCTGAACTTGTGGGCACTGAGATCCAGTCCAGTTCATACTGCGTTTGTGACTCAACAGCACTGTGTATGCACCTAACACTTCCTAGGAGCACTACTCTGTGCACCTGTATAAGAGTCTGTACTCGTAAACGTGTGGGACAAGAAGTCTACAATTTGTGTTGCTATAACTCTTCATTCCAGAGTTATGCTGAAGTCTGTCCAGTCAGTCAGACCAGTCTGAAGCCAGGCTCCTGGCAAACGACAGCTGGACACACTGCTCTTCGGACATATGTAACAGGGTTATTATGTATGTTTTTACAGGGGGAGCTTTACACAAAGAGTCTCTCAATCTCTCCTTAACACCCCACTAGAGTGCTGAAACTCCAGGTTTCCTGAATAATGCATGGCTTTTCCTCTTCTTTTTTTTTTTTTTACCATTTGTGTCACTGTGTCTGAGCTGCATCTCATGGCTCAGAGTTTGCCCTCGTGCCACTTATAAAGACCGTTTCAAGTAGCTCCTCTGAAGCATCTACAGTATTTCCAGAATGAACGCATTACTTATCAAAACCTGGAAAAACCATTACAGGTGTGTAAAAATAAATAAATGAAAAAAAAAAGTCAGCTAGATAATGAATCATGGGTTACATCAGCTGAGGGTAGATTGTACAGGCACTTTGTGTGATGTGAGAAATGTTGTACATCATTTCTGTAACACTAACAAGACCCATGTTTTGCAGCCTTGATGTCTGTAAGCAGATTCATTTATAAACACCTTTATCACCAAGAATTGATGTTATCCAATGTGCAACCTTTTTTTTTACTTTTAAACTCGTCACACTCATCTGGTTGATTCCCCTGGCTTGCTTTATATTTGCAAACAGATGTAACACCTTTTCACTTGCTCCTCAAATATTTTGTTGTAGACTGAAATATTGTCTGAGTATAAAACATATATTTAGTATCTTAAAACCTCATATCATATATATATATATATATATATATATATATATATATATATATATATATATATATATATATATATATATATATATACATACACACACACACACACACACACACAGATATCTGAAAGACTGACCACCTGTTCACTTCAGTTTAAATTCACCATTATTTATTCACCACCAATTTACAACAAAATCTATTGCAAGGCACTTTACATAGAATACAATGCAAGTTCAATAGTGTCCAATCACCTGCTTGAGACAAAATCCATATTTTTCTGTTGAACATCCACACTAGCACTAACTTTTTCTTTTTCTACAAGGCTGCAGACCCAAGTAATCCGATTACCAATGCCGATACTGTTGCTTTTGCTTTCGATATCATTCTTTCTTATCGTTTCTAAGTAGTTTACCATGCTTCTTGTTTTTCTTATACCTTGTCTTTGCCTGAGGTTTCTTGGGCACCACTTGCAAGGCGTGTTTGCCAGCACCAGTTTAATATTTGGCACAAATGTTTCTCTCCACCACTTCTGCCAGTTGTTATGACGTGATCACTTTCATAGAATGTAAAATATGCATAAAATGGTTCATTGACCATACTGATTCTACGTCGTCCCACATTTTATACATACAAATTTTGATGACATGTTTCTGTTTCTTGCATGTAAATATATGAAATATTGTGAATAAAGTGAAAAAAGTGTATATCAACCTGGACTGCAAACTGCAAACACATATTCTATAACCTGCAGGGAATGCTTGCACATTTATAGAACTCTGGAGAACTATTGGTTAGTAACTTTGACCTCTGGGGATCATTTAAATTATGTCCAGACTTGTCAGGAAAGGGACATAAATCAGTTATAAGAGATAAAATCAGGAGCGTTGTGCTCTGCCTAAACTATATGTAAATAACATATATTTAATTAAAATTAAAGGGAATAAGATGGAAACTGTACTGCTCTAAATACCTGGGCGTCCACATGGATAATAATCTAGTCTGGTCCAAAGACATGGATGTGGAAAGACAGAACAGACTATTAAAACAAGACTCAGGTCCTTAAACGTTTGCAAAAGCATGCCGCAGATGTTTTACCAATCCGTAGTAACCATCTTTCACAGTGTAGTGTGCTGTGGCAGCGGGATTAAAATGACTGACACTAACCAGCTCAACAAGATCATCATGAGAGTTAGTTCTACTTTGGGACTGGAGCTGGAGTTTGTAGGGTAGATGTCAGAGAGAAGAACACTGAGGAAGCGTCTTAGCATTCGGAACAACCCTTCTGATCCCTACGTTCAACTCGGATATCTTACCGGAGCACATCCACCTGTAGACAGAGAACGCCACAAGAGGTCCTTCCTACCAGTAGCCAACTTTCACTGCCATCTGTCAAAGCACATGCTTTATATCTATACTTGGCACACATACTTTCTTCTTTTTTTGGCATCTATGAAAACATATGTTTACACCTTTTTTTTAGAACTCAAAACATGTCAGTTTACACTATTTTATGCATTATTCTAGTTTCAATAACTATATCCTTTATCACGCTAATTTCAATATGTTCCACTTTATTTACTTTTAGTATATATTTATGTCTCATTTATACTTGTACACTTAGTTTGTGGAATTGTCATTCCATATATATATATATATATATATATATATATATATATATATATATATATATATATATATATATATATATATATATATATATATACTGCATAATTTGTCTCTCAGGACCATCTTTGCTTTATGTGCATTTATAGGCCAAGTAGACTGGGTGACAGTGTTTTACAGCAAAATTTTCTAACGATAGTTTTCACTACAGGTTTGTATAGTGGGTTGTTGTTATTCACACCAACACTGACTTGTTCATCACTCAGGCAAGATGCTGAGGAGGCTGATGCCTGGAGGAAGAGGGAAAAAAAAAGTATTTAAAAATAAATTCAATACAGTACTGTTTATTTTAAGGTGTCTTGTAGTGGAAGGACTTTCCATAATGCATTTGTCTAACTGCACAATACATTTAGATGCTGGCTGTGGATGGACATTTTAGCTTATGTGAAAAAATGAATGTTGTTGTGATAGCTTACAGAAGAGTCAATGTCATTGTCCAAGGAAAATTAATTAACTTATGCATTCCCATTTATTTGAGTCTATGGAACCATCGATCACACTTTGGGCGACAAACAAAAAAAGTACTTATGTAAATTAAAGCTCTGGGGAGCCTCTGGGTTGAAATGGGTTCTTTTCATTTACTTATGAATTTATTTGTTCACAACTCTTTATCTGTGAACTGCGGCCTCAACAATAATATACTCAAGAGGTAATCTTAAAAGAAAATGAATCCCTCAGAAGAAAATAAATTAAAGTAAACACAAGCTGCGACATATTTGAGCCTGTGGAGACAGTCATATAATCTTTGTCATTAAATAGCTTTATAAGCAACTCGTTGCCTTGATTTTACTGGACTCACGGAAACTCAAGGAATAACAGCACAGTAAGTCTGCACTAAATGACTGGAAATTTCTTGATTCCATGTTAACTGAATGTGGATGTAGAAGATTTAGCACCAATGCAAAATCTATATGTGTGAGTTAACAACTTATAGAAAGTCATATGATTGTAACTGGTAATTGTGTTCCCTGTTTGGAGCAATATTCAGTTTCATTGTTACAGCTATAAGCTATAAGGAAGAAAGGAGAATCACCAAATATGTGGTACCTTTCATGTAAAAAATCTACAGCTTTATTTGGTAGAAGACAACCCTGAACTTCACCAGCTGCTGAATATTGTAACAGAAGACCCCATATGGACATTAAGACAAAGGATCGTCGTTAGACCTTGCCTGGTGATCCGCAAGGGCAAAAGGAATGTCACCTTTCTGGTGGTGAAGGAGCCTGAGCTGGTGCATGATGTTTAGAAGTTTTGGCTAGATATTTCAACTCACCTTTACACATAGCTTGAGCACCTGAACCAATCTCCTTGAGAGTGGTTGGACTCTGTTCAACTGTGGAGTTGCCCAAGGTGAGAGGCGCTGCAACGGGGTGGGCATACTTACTGCCCCCCTGGCTCAGTGCCTGTACATTGGAGTTCACACCGGCATACGAGAGGGAAGCCTCCCTCTACCTTCGGGTGGGAGACAAGTCCTGATTGTTGTTCATGCTTGTGCACCTAACAGCAGTTGAGAACACCCAAGATTTTTGGAGTGCTTGGGTGGGTGCTGAAGAGCGCCCCTGCTGGGGACTCACCCATTCTTCTGTGGGACTTCAATCCTCACGTGGGCAATGACAGTGTGACCTGGATGGGTGTGATTGAGAGGAACGGTTCCCGTCATCCCGTTATCAAGTATTCTCTCTGATAACATTCTTTATATTTAACACCATTTATTTTCCACTTTTAGCTGCAATTTTAAGTTTTTCCATTGTGTTGCACTGTTAAGCATGCCTATTATTGGTTAACACTTTCTTCAATGGAATAAAAAGTATGACGTGTGGGACTCAACCATCTCATGATTTCAAACCCTGAATAGTGACAAAACTCTGTTTTTGGACATGTGGACAAACGTTAGCTTTTGCACATTCCACATTCTAAATTCACAATAATAAGCTTGAAGAAGATATGTTACCAAAGCTTTTGCAGAAATGCTATAAAAGGGCTTTTCCAGACATTGTGAATGCTGGATTTTACTGCCACAGCACCAGTACACTATCTGTATACTTTTCACGGATCTGTGCATTTAAAAGGATTTTGTCTGGGGCAGTTATTATTGCAAAAAGCAAGTGGTAGAGAGAAGTGAAAATGAATAGAAACTTGAGATAACATTGCCTAGAAGGAGTAAGCTGGGAGGGGGATTTGACTGTAGAGCGAACTCTAAAGAGGGAGCACATTTTTTTGCTGAATCTTGCAGTCCTTTGGCTGAACAGTCCTGAGAATTTTGAAGCAATGTACTGAATATAGTATTACGGGGCTGCACGAGTTTATAAGCTTTCTGGCAGCCTCCTTATAGGTTTACTTCTGATGCAAAAACATCCACCTTCAACTGTCTGCCAGTGACCTGAGTTTTTTTTTTTTTTTTTTTAAACTGTAATTCAGTGCAAATACTGAGCTTAAGTTGCAAGGACATTTTCACAAATGACAAACCTCTTTTAATTATTTTTGAGCAATGAAAAGCAGACATAACTATCAAAAAAGCACATAGATGGGCTGAGAGGCCGAGTGCATTAATTTAGCTAATGAAGTGGGAAATCCTTTTTTTTCTCTCTAGAGTCTCTTTGATGGCTGTATGTTTTCATGTGGCTGTTTTTATTCCCTGTTGTCATTTTGTTGGTCTTTACTCATTGTAGTGGATTTGTATTTGTCTGTGCTCATTTATCTGAGCTGACCTGTTCTGCATCTGCTTCGTGTTCTTTTTGTAGTTGTTTGAGTCACCTTCAAAGCATATACGATGGAAAAGAGGACAGAAAATATGAAGTACAGTTTGTGCTAGATGAACAGAACTAACTTAAACTGGAAACAAACCGAAAAAAAAAAAAAAACATGCTGAGCTTCTCACTATGCTGCCACCATAGTAGCTCCATGACCACGTCATCTTGTCAGAGGTGACTCTAGTATATCTGGGTCTGAAACTAACACCCGCCCAAGCGCCAATGGTGGGTAAAGTTTCTGTTTGGCGAGTAAATCGTGGCGGTTATCAGAAAATGTCCGCAATGTTTTAGATGTTTCCATACTCAAGCAAACCTGAATCAAATGTCATTAACAGACTTGTGCAGACCTGGGGTGACATGCTGATGGTGATCGTTTAATTTGGATCAGCTATGCTGGAGCAGGGAAACATTTAAAACATGCAGGGAAATGGCCCTCAAGTAGTTAATAAGGTGGAGAAACGCTGCTTGACTGTCTCAGCTTTTTGTTTTGTTTTGATAATGTGCTGGAGGCCTGAAATGCTAAAAACTGATTAATATTAACAAATAAAATTAGCCAATGAAGAAAAAACAATTAACTATGTTCATACTTTCAACAAAGAAATAAAAGTCAAAATAGATGTAAGAATCAACCAAATCAAATGCACATGTTTCAATGTCAGTGTTACTTTAAAGCAATCTGTTGATTGGCCTTTACTGTATTACTCTACTTTATTGCCAAAAGAACATTTCAACAAATGCAGGTTCATCAATACAGTTTAGTGAAGTATCCATAGCACTGCCTCTTACCGATGACTGCCCACGCTCTGCTGTCCAAATCATCATACTAGCATCAACGAAACAGGTGGATCCCAGATGGTCACATAAGGGCTTTGGGAGGTTCTACACAGACTGCAGATTTAGCCCTGCTGTCACTTGTCACCATAGACTTGAAATGTTTCACTGCAAATTTGCAGTGGCTACCTGGAGACAACTTCACCAGCAGTTTGTAGAGATGTTTCCTACTGTTGACTAGAATTACAGTATGTTCCTTCATTTATTTTTGTAAAATCATAATAAATTACTATTATTTCAGTTATTTACTGTATTTCACACTTTGATGCAAAAAAGATGCAAATATTTCAACTCGTAATTACTTCAGTCTTGACGAAAAATGACCTCCCTACTAATCAGCAAAGACAAAAACGGTGGCAATGCAAACTATCCCGCAAGGATGCAACCCGGCTAACAACTTCCAGCCCACTGTGACAGCTCTCTGCACATTGAGTTGCTTCCTAATAGATGTTCAATAAAGTATGAATAATTAACACCATGTTATTAGCAAAGGATCCTAAAAAAGAAAGTAGTCACTACAGGGCATCTGAGAAAAAAATAACTGTTACTATAAAAGATATAAATTCATCTTCTATGATATTTTCATTGTAGAAATCAATGAAATAAAATGATATTATTAGTGCTTTCAATAATACTTTTCTTGTTGTCCAGTTCACATTGCTACAGGTAAGCTTAAGCTTTGTTTAAAAAGTTTCTGTTGAATACCCCCCACCCCCAGTTTCATGGATTTGCTGATTAGCACCCTAATGAACATAACTAAGAGTTTTTTAGCCTTTATTTGGCTCTTAAATTATTTTTTTTTCTGATTTCCACCTGGTTGCAAATTGAAGTAAGTTAGTCACTCAATCTCTGTTAACAAGCTGTTCATTAACTATTAATGCCTGATCAATGTTTTGATCAGGCATTAATAGTTAATGAACAGCTTGTTATGAACAAGGCTGCACAAACAACAGTGATGCTTAAGACTCTTGCTGTTTCAACTTTATTAACCCATTTAAGATGCAGCTGATATTCCAAACACATTTCCTAAAATATATGAAATTTTACTCAAAAGAATAAATGGGGCTATATGAAAATGTCTTTTACTATTGAACTTATCAGATGATTTTAAAAATGACCTTATTATGCCTGCACATGAACCTCATCACCTCGCAGGGGTCGTAATTTTGCCTTTCGTCCATCCGTTCATCCATCCATCACACTGCTGCCATGCTCGTACCTTTCTATGTTTTGCGTCCTTTGTTGTTTTACTCCTCACCTATGCTGAACTGTTTTGTTTTTTTTACATTTCTTTTTCTATGTGATCTGGGTATAAGGTATAGGACAACAAACAGGGCAGAAATTCCACAGCCCCTTTGTTCCTTGACTGCACTCACTGCACTGGAGAAACCCCACTAAGAGCAGTTATGCCTTCACCTTACAGGCACAACCTAGTTTGGCTTAAAAACATACCTTGGAAATACAAATAACTATAAAATGTAGATCGGTTTAACTGAAATATAAAATGTAGATTGGTTTAACTGAAATCCTCTCACTCGACGCGTTACCTTTTGGAAATGTTTGTCAAATGCATCCATTCCTGGATTATGCGTGTCTTCTTTTGTTCTTTGTATTTGGCTCTTATCTGTTGATCTGGCATGAATGTGTGTGTGTATGTGTGTGTGTGATTAAGAAAAAAGAGAAAAAAAAGACATAAGAGTCCTCCTACTCAGTATTTGATGTGCTGAAGTTGGAGCATTGTGATTAGAGGGAGTTTAAAGTGCTTTATGCCCAGATTTGAGATCCAATCATCTTTCAGAAGTGTGGGTACTATTTTTTTTTTGATCTTTGTTTTTGGTTATTCCTCATCCTAGCCTCCTTTCCTGTTATGCATTTGTTATTCATCAACTGGGAGGAAGGGCAGACAGCAGTCAACAACTATAATAGTAACTTCTGCCTAACAAAAGCCATTTTTTTTTTATAGTTCTACAACTAATAACATATAGCTCATGTCACGATCCACGGACGACTCAGACAACGGATAGTCTTAAAGATATTTATTTCCAGATCCGCTCTCGGGGAGATTCCCCGACAGTTCCGAGCAGCCGACGTAGGATACGAGACGTCCTGGATCAGAAAGCCAAAGTCCTCCGTCCGGATCCAGAAACGGAAGATCGAATACAATCACCGATAGAATCGAGGTCAGACAGTCAGGATTCCAGGGCCCGTGACATCCAAAACAATCCAATAGGGAGTAGGCAGAGACGAGGTCAGGCAGAACAGGATTCGAAAACCATGAAATCCAAAACACTTCCGATAGGGGGTAGGCTGAGACCAGGTCAGACAGAACAGGAGTCGAAACCATGAAATCCAAAACACTTCCTATAGGGATGAGGCAGAGACGAGGTCAGACAGAATAAGATTCAAAAAACCAGAAACTATGACGCAAGAGAACAAGGGCTTGAAGCGAACAATGTGGAAACAAAGACGATCTGGCAGAGGTGAGGTGAATCTCTGCAGACTATATGCAGGAGGAACCAGGTGCGAGTGATCTTAATTAGGTGGTGTGTTTGCTGGCGGCTCGGATCTTGGAGTTCCGATCTGTGACAGAACCCCCCTCACAAGGGTCGGCTCTTGACGACCCACCAGGTTGATCAGGGTGAGCTTGGTGAAAACGGGTCACCATACTCCGGTCCAGGAACCGATGGGCCGGCACCCAGGAACGTTCCTCGGGACCGTAACCCAACCAGTCCACCAGATACTGGACGGAACGTCCCACCCGCCGAGAGCGCAGAATGCGCTTTACAGTGTACACCGGCCCGCCACCAACAAACCGGGCGGGTGGAGGGGGTCTGGTTGCGGGCATCAAAGGACAAGTAAAGACGGGCTTGACTCTGGAGACATGAAAGGTGGGGTGGGTCCTGAGCGAACGAGGTAACTGAAGGCGAACTGCCACCGGGTTTATCACCTTGGAGATGGGGAAAGGACCCACAAAGCGGGGTGCCAGCTTCCGGCTGTCCACCCTGAGGGGTAAGTCCTTCATGGAGAGCCACACCTTATCCATCACTCTGTATACCGGGGCCTCCGAACGATGGCGGTTAGCCGTTCGGGCATATCTTTGAGCCGTCTGCAGAAGCATGCACCGAGCCCGCCGCCACATCCGCTGACATCGACGTGCTGACGCCCCAGCCGACGGGACTGTAGCAGCGCCCTCCTGCGAGGAAAACATCGGAGGTTGGTAACCATAAACAACTTGAAAGGGAGATAGACCCGTGGCAGAGGAAGGTAAGGAGTTGTGGGCATATTCGATCCAAGTAAGCTGTCGATCCCAGGAGGATGGGTTTCCCGAGCAAAGGCAGCGCAGGCCCGTCTCCAACACCTGGTTGAGCCGCTCAGTCTGGCCATCCGACTGGGGATGGAAACCGGAGGATAGGCTGATCTGAATTCCCAAGAGCCTACAAAACTCTGACCAACAGCGGGACGTGAATTGGGGTCCACGGTCAGACACAATGTCCTGAGGCAATCCATGCAATCGAAAAACATTGGTACTTACAATCTCCCCCATCTCCTTGGCCGTCGGTAGTTTGTTTAACGCCACAAAATGTGTCATTTTGGAGAACCTGTCCACAATAGTCAATACCACCCTCTTCCCATTTGAGGGTGGAAGACCTGTAACGAAGTCCATGGAGATGTGAGACCAAGGGCGCCGGGGAATGGACAATGTGTGAAGGAGTCCCGCGGGGCGACGACAGGAAGTCTTGGCACTGGAACACACGGGGCACGCCGCCACAAACTGGCGAATGTCCCTCTGGAACAAAGGCCACCAAAAACGCTGAGCCACCAGATGAACAGTACGAGACACCCCCGGGTGACAAGCAAACTTGGAGGAATGACACAGAACTAAAACTTTTGACCGCAATTGTGGAGGCACGTAGAGTCTCCCTGCCGGACACTTGCCTGGCATCTCGACAGGTTGAGCACGGAACACCTCCTCCTCTACCTCGGTCTTGGCAGCACACAACCTGACGGAGGAAGGCAGAATATAGTCCTCTGGCTCAGTCTCACCTGACGTCGGAGAATCCCTTTGTCTGGACAGGGCATCCGGTTTGGCGTTCTTGGGGCCTGGTCGATACGTCAAAGAGAAGTCAAACCGATTAAAAAACAGGGCCCACCTGGCCTGGCGAGGGTTGAGTCTCTTGGCCGACCTCAAATATTCCAGGTTTCTGTGATCAGTCCAAACAAGGAAAGGTTGCGACGCCCCCTCCAGCCAGTGTCGCCACTCTTCCAAAGCTACTTTAACTGCCAGGAGCTCTCGGTCCCCTATAGTGTAGTTCCTCTCTGCTGGGGACAGTAGCCTGGAATAATAAGCACAAGGATGAACACGGGAATCATCGGGATATCGTTGCGACAGAATGGCCCCCAACCCTGATGCGGAGGCATCCACCTCCACAATGAACTGCAATTGAGGGTCTGGCATGCGAAGAACGGGGGCAGAGACAAACCGGTGTTTAAGGGTAGAGAACGCCTCCTCCGCTGCAGGGGACCATCGAAAGGGCGACTTGACGGATGTCAAGGCATGTAGTGGTGCCGTGATGGTACTGTAGTTGCCAATAAATCTGCGATAAAAATTGGCAAATCCCAGGAAGCGTTGCAATTGTTTACGACTCTCCGGCCGTGGCCAGTCCTTGACTGCAGAAATCTTCTCCGGATCCATCTCATAACTACCTGGTGTGATGATGAACCCCAGGAAAGAGACCTTGGAACTGTGGAACTCGCACTTCTCTGCCTTGACAAATAACCGGTGTTGCCACAGACGTCGGAGAACTGACCTGACATGAAGCTTATGCTCTGCCAAAGTCCGAGAGAAGATAAGGATATCGTCCAGGTAGACAAAAACAAACGTGTTGAGCATGTCCCGAAGGACCTCGTTCACTATCCCCTGGAAAACAGCTGGAGCGTTGGTTAGACCGAAAGGCATGACTAGATATTCATAATGTCCGGTGGGTGTGTTAAAGGAAGTTTTCCACTCATCTCCCTCCCTGATCCGAACCAGATGATAGGCATTACGGAGATCCAACTTAGTGAAAACCGTGGCCTGCTGCAGTTGATCCAAGGCCGTGGAGATGAGTGGCAGGGGATATCTATTTCGGACAGTGATCTCATTAAGCCCTCTATAGTCAATGCATGGGCGTAGAGAACCATCCTTCTTCCCAACAAAAAAAAACCCCGCTCCCGCAGGAGAAGACGACGGACGGATGATTCCCGCAGCCAGCGAGCTCTTGATGTATGTGTTCATGGCCGCTCGTTCAGGTTCCGAAAGGGAATACAGTCGCCCTCGGGGTGGTGTGGTACCTGGGAGCAGGTCAATAGCACAGTCAAATGATCGATGAGGAGGAAGCGAACCGGCACGATCCCGATTGAACACCTCCTTGAGGTCATGGTACTGCGCAGGAACTGCGGAGAGGCTTGGATAGGTCTCTGCTGTGCCGGAGGACGGGGCGGGTGGAGTTTCATGATGGGCCCGTAGACAAGTGGTGAAACAGTTGACGCTCCACTCGAGTATCTTGCCCTCTCGCCAGCTGATGTATGGATTATGCGTCTGAAGCCATGTGTGTCCTAAGATGAGTGGAAGTTGCGGTGAGGAGATAACGTAGAACCCAAGCTTCTCCTGGTGACCCCCTTCCATCGTCATAAGTACAGGTTCGGTCCTTTGCCTGACGTTATGAATTACATGATTATCGAGAGCGCGTACCGATATAGGATTGTCCAATTCAGAAAGACTCAAACCCAATCGCTGGGCTAATTCTAAGTCCATAGAATCAGAATCTGCCCCGGAGTCAATGAATACTGGAACCCTATGTTCGGAGTCTCCCATCAAGGCATAGAGGACTGGTCGTGAAGGAGAAGCATCAGAGAAGGATCGGCTCAGTAGTCTCCTTCTATTCCCTACTGAGCCTGGCCTTTTACTGAACAGGTGCTTATTCCGTGACCTGCCCCACCGCAGTAGAAGCATAGGTGCCTCCGCCTTCTTCTCTCACGCTCGTCTTGCGTGATTCGGGATCTCCCAATCTGCATGGTTTCGGTATCTTCCAGAGAAACAGGAACCGTTCTACCCGTTGTCTCTCTGGGATAACCCCAGGAACCTCTCTCCTGCCGTCGTTCCCAGAACCGGGAGTCAATGCGGCGGGCGAGATCTATGAGTCCATTCAAGTCTCTAGGGGTCTCTCGTGCTGCTAGTTCGTCTTTAATATGATTCGAGAGTCCTTGATAAAAAACATCCCATAGAGCCTCCGCGTTCCATCGGCTATCCGCCGCCAGCGTGCGAAATTGTATAACATAGTCTGTAATCCGGCGATTACCCTGCTTTATGTGGAACAGCGTTCGGGCTGCCTCTCTCTCTGGCCGGACCTGGTCAAAAACGCGACGCAACTCCGCTGAGAACCCCTCAAGAGTCTGGCAGATTGGGGAGGCACGTTCCCATTCAGCGGTTCCCCACAGTCTCGCTCTCCCCTTCAGCAGGGAGATGACATAAGCTACCTTGGCCCTCTCTGACGGGAAAGCGGACGGCTGTAGTTCGAACAGTAAAGAGCATTGGACCAAAAAGGCCCTGCACTGCCCCGGTTCTCCTCCGTATCTCTCCGGAGCGTCGACCCGAGGCTCTCGAGACGCTTGTGGGTAGTTCATAGTAGTTACTGGTGGAGGGTGCTGGACGGGTGGATGAGGAGTTGGATCTGTGAGTCTCTGCATGATCTGGTGAATTCCCTCGGCGAGAGCGGCCATCTGCGCCCTCTGCTGGGTAAACGCCAGCTCAACCCCTGATCTCCACTCCTGATCCTTTGCTGGATCCATGTGGCCAGATCGTTCTGTCACGATCCACGGACGACTCAGACAACGGATAGTCTTAAAGATATTTATTTCCAGATCCGCTCTCGGGGAGATTCCCCGACAGTTCCGAGCAGCCGACGTAGGATACGAGACGTCCTGGATCAGAAAGCCAAAGTCCTCCGTCCGGATCCAGAAACGGAAGATCGAATACAATCACCGATAGAATCGAGGTCAGACAGTCAGGATTCCAGGGCCCGTGACATCCAAAACAATCCAATAGGGAGTAGGCAGAGACGAGGTCAGGCAGAACAGGATTCGAAAACCATGAAATCCAAAACACTTCCGATAGGGGGTAGGCTGAGACCAGGTCAGACAGAACAGGAGTCGAAACCATGAAATCCAAAACACTTCCTATAGGGATGAGGCAGAGACGAGGTCAGACAGAATAAGATTCAAAAAACCAGAAACTATGACGCAAGAGAACAAGGGCTTGAAGCGAACAATGTGGAAACAAAGACGATCTGGCAGAGGTGAGGTGAATCTCTGCAGACTATATGCAGGAGGAACCAGGTGCGAGTGATCTTAATTAGGTGGTGTGTTTGCTGGCGGCTCGGATCTTGGAGTTCCGATCTGTGACAGCTCAAGCCCTAAAAACCAGAGCTATAAGGTATGGCAAGTAATAGGGTAGGGGGGCAGGTCTTGTAAAGAAGTTCCTGACAAGTGCAAATTGAGATGTTTTTTTTTTTTTTTTGCCTTCAGTTCCATCCATCCATCCATTATCTATACCCGCTGTATCCGTTTCCGGGTCACGGGGGTCTGTCGGAGCCTATCCCGACGCATATCAGGCGAAAGGCAGGGGTACACCCTGGACAGGTCGCCAGTCTATCCAGGGCCACATACAAACAACCAATCACACTCACATTCACACCTAGGGAGAATTTTTTTAGAATGATCAATTAACCTACCCTGCATGTTTTTGGACTGTGGGAGGAAGCCGGAGTACCCGGAGGGAACCCACGCAAGCACTGGGAGAACATGCAAACTCCACACAGAAAGACCCACCGGGCCGGGAATCGAACCAGGAACCTTCTTGCTGTGAGGCAACAGTGCTAACCACCAAGCCACCATGCTGCCTGCCTTCAGTTCAACTAGTCCAAATCTAGTTGTAACACCAGCGTTAAATATGGAATAATTTAAATAAAAGTTGCCAGGGTCAGACTTATAATGAGACAATATTGATCATTATAAATGTCAATTTGCTTTACTCCAGTAAGTTTCAATGCCAGATACAGTTCAAACCAGAAGTTTACATACACTTTGCAAAAAGACAAAATATTTTTGTCTCACTGTCTGAAGTCAAATCAGACTAAACCTCTTCTGTTTCAAGTCAGTCCGGATTACCAAAATTATTTCATTTTGCTAAACGCCACAACAGTGTGAGAGAGAATTTCTTAGAAAATGTTATATTACTTTCTTCAAGGTCAAAAGTTTACATTGACAAAAAGTATTATGTCTTTAAAAAATGTGGGAAAACCCAGTTGATGATGTCACGGCTTTGGAAGCTCCTAATAGGTTAACAACAACATGTCAGTTAACTGAAGGCACACCTGGGGATGTGTTTTAAGGCCACACCTCAAACACTCTGCTTCCTTGTTTGAAATTATGGGAAAATCAAAAGAAATCAGCCAAGATATCAGGGAGAGATTCCTGACTCCACAAGTCTGGTTCTTCCTTGGGTGCAAAAAATGTTACTTGTCTTTTTTCCCAGTGTATTTAAACTTCTGGTTTCAAGTGTAACTCAGTAAATGATGATTATAGCAACTTTATAAGTTCAGTGGGATATTTTTCACCCTAAAAAAATAGAAAAAAAATCAAATTTGTTATATTACTTGTCACGTCCCATTACATCCCACAGCAACTGGCAATTTCCTCCTTTCTCCTCAAAAATCAGACCAGCATGTGTGTCTGTAAAAGTGCTGCTGAAGCCCTTTTCAACCAAGATTGGTGTAACCTATAAAACTTCTACTTGTAGTAATTATGAGATCATTACTTTACACTTACAGTTATTATTCTGAAAACAGCTTTCTACAGACAATACTGATCCTGAGGGAATAGGGCTTTAGGCTTATAGTGACTAAGTTGTTTCCTGTAGCTATTAAATCGGTAAAAGTTTCCAGCAGTATGTTAAGTGCCCATTATCATGTTCGTCGTACGTGAAATGTTACCTCCTCCCAACTGCATCATCGTCCCTCATATGCAGGCTGCTCTATTTTAATTGCATTTACAAACTCTGATCCTCTGTCAGTGGCCTGACTTGTCCATGTGTTCATCATTTGCTTCAGCAACATCATAAGTGGGTTTTCTTCTGTGTTTGCACTCCACAGCAACTTTGCTGATCCAATGAAATCTTCCTGAGAAGAGCCTCATGTTAAGGAGTCCAGATATCAGCAGTGTTCCAGACAGTTCTGGATCAGGCATTGATTAAGTTTATCACACCAATATCACCAGCAACAGCTAAAAAACAGGGACTGATTTGAGCCTAGAACCAAAAACGTAATTATTTTATCATAAAGAAAGCTTTTAAGTCTTTCAGTATCATCAAATTTACAGAAAATAAGAATGGAATTACATCCATAGGTTGTCTTCTGCCTTGTCTGGATGTGAGCAGATGCCGTTTTTTAAGCAATTTATTCATGCCGGTACAAATCACTTTGTGTTTCTTTATTCTATGTTCTGTTTATTTCTCAGCTGACACTATACATGCATTTGCACATAGGACAGGAAACAGATATTTAAAAACATGTTTTCTTTCAACATACATGGTAATATCTGAAAGTGTGCCATGAATAAGTACTAATAAATAAGATCTAAGAACTGTCCAGGATCCATGGTAATGCCAAGTCTAAATCCCCTGTAACATTACAATTGATTCCACAACTTTAATGGTTATACACAGGACGTTAATTGCACCAAGCCCTGTGGTCTTCTCAAATCAATAGTAGAAGTGTGTGGAGCTTTTCTTTGATTCACAGTTACTGAAATAGTTCACATGTTACACTGGCAGGTAAGAAACAAAAAGATTGTAATATTGATTTTCTGTCTAGTTATGTTTTGTCTCACAAATACTGAGTATGTGTAAACTGAAATATGTAAGACCTGAGTTGGGAAATGGGAGATCCAGCAATAAGCAGAACCTCCAAACCTGGCTCTAACAGGAAAAAAAGAGCTTTTTCAAAGTGTGTTTGAAAAATAATACTAGTACCTCGCATAATGAACAAGTGCCTCGTACATAAGTAAACTGCTATCGAAAAGGTAGACAAACCGAAAAAGAAACTACACTCTTGATTGGTTTTTAGGTTTTAAGCAGCTTCCATATAAAGAGATTAAGTAACAGTTGGGCGCTGCCTATTAAATGCAGCTTACTAATTGCTCATCACCAACTGTGACCACCGATACATAAGGAGAGACTATCGTGGGTCGTCTGGTCTGGTTGCTGGTCCGGAGTATCCGGATCTGCATTATCACAAGTAGGAAAGACACTCATCCTAGGAGGCATTTGCTGTTTCCCATCAGTCTGGGAACAGCAACACTATTTTCAAACAATTTGGAAAAAAGCACAATTTAATGTTTAAACAAAAAGAAAGAAAAAAGAACATTAGATGAAATCCAATACAATCAGTGGTTTAAATATTATAAAGATTTGAAACTCAAGCTAAAAATATTCTGTGCAGATTTGAAGCTTTTTTTTTTAAAATGCAGCTGAGAACAGGTGAGTCTTTAACCTGGATTTAAATAAACTGAGTGTTTCAGCTGATCTGAGGTTTTCTGGGAGTTTGTTCCAGACATGTGGAGCTTATAAGCTGAAGGAAGCTTCTCCATGTCTGGTTCTGACTCTGGGAACTGATAAAAACACAGATCCAGATGACCTGGAGGTCTGGAAGGTTCATACTGGGTGTAACTAAACATTTATTAAACGCACAATAAGGAAGACAAAGTCAGTATTCTCATTTATCTTGCAAGAAGAATGTACAGAGAAACACAGCCACATTTCCGCTCTGCGTCTCTGCTGTCCTCCTTTCTTTTTATTGAAAATAAGGAGGTCCCTAATCACATGAAGATAAGCAACTTGTAAAAACACAAAATAGGCTAAAACATATTTCAGACGGCTAACTCAAACGTAACAGGCAGTTGTATTAACATTAAAATTTTGGATGAATGGAAAAATTTAAAAAAAAGATAAAAACTAATTATTTTGGACAATTATATTGTTAACATTTAAATCACATTAATTTGGCTACTAGATGGCGTTGTGGTTATTTGAAAAATAATAAAATTGGAAAATGTATATCTGTGTGAGTTGACAGGAAATATGAGCTTATGAGTTAGTCACCTTTCTCTCAGTTGTGTCTCTTTCACTTTGTAATATAAAAGAATAGAGTATATTCAGTTTCCACGTTATCAAAAAAACTGGCATTTGTTAGTAAATAACAGCTTATATAATTAACAACCCAAGGCATTGTGTGTAAAGTATGAATACACATGATTTGCGTTTGCATTGACTGCATTTGCACAGGATCATATCAGCTGACTGTGGAAAAGAAAAAAAAAAAGGAAAATGTAATACTCCTTAAAAATCATCAAGGTGTTATGAGTACTTGGGGTATGTTGATGTAAACCTGCTCTTGGCCAGGCTTATTTCACAAAATCAGCTACTGCAGTAACAGACTCCAAGTATGAATTACCTCGGTTTTGGAAACAGGCTCAACTGAACCCTCTCGCTCAAGTTAAGTAACCTCGTTTTGTGAAGTGAAAAACTTTGAGTTTCCCTGAGTTCACATTCAACACACTCAAAGTTTCACCATAACCTGCTTTGTGAAACAGACACCATCAGGCAGAAAGAAGCGCCTAATATACGAACAATATAAACTCACAGGGGCTGAGGAGACACAGGTGCAAACAATCAGACAGACGAAGTCCAGGAAAGTCAAACAGAATATAAAAAGACAAAGTCAGACCTTCAAAGTAAAACTGGAAGTGACTTTAACAGAAATAGAAGATTACAGAAGACAAGACCTAAGAACACCAACACTAAACAAAACCCAGATTCTAACTCCAAACTAAATCCCAACCATGACAATAGAATAAAAAAAAAAAAAAGAGACTGCATGAGTATGGCTTGTTTGACAGATTTGCTAAGAGAAAACACCCTTTCCTTAAAATGAACATGGCATCAAATTCCGTTTTTTTTTTCTTGCCGAGTTAAGGCAAAAAATAAATAAATAAACTGACTGCATGATTTAAATTGTGTCAGTGAAGACTGCATCTGTTCGGAGGTGTCTATGAAATATAATATATTCAGACTTGAAATGTGGATTTAGGAGGATTTCATGTCAAGGCCATTTTTGCTGTTCTCCTTGTGGAGGTCATCCATGCATCTCTGCAGCAGGTGGCACTTTACTCATAAGCTGCTGGACTTGTTTTTTTCCATGCTGTCATTATGATAAGTGTCAAGTTTCCTGATTTTCAGAGAAGATCTAAAATTAGAGCATTCCCTGATCCTCCACTTAATCCTTTCTGGTGGAAGCTTTGGTCTGCTAGATGCAGTGAAGTAAATGTTATTGCTTATTATCTTTTTAAAAAGCGTAGAGAAGTGAGGACAGACGCGTATATCCTTGTGACACCTGGTAGTTCATTTTAGTCCTCTGTGGGGGACACAACTCTATAATGGATATCTGAGCAGCAAACGGTTGACATGGTTTTTTTAAAGTCTGTCTGAAAAAAACGTCGCTGCATTTCACGTCTTTATGATCAGACACACAGGAGAAGACTTGTTATTGGGACTGTCTGTCATCATTAATATATGTTTAAATGCACATTTTTTAAATAATACATTAAACTTATGCAAATAAAATTATTGTAAAACACTACATGAATAATAACCAATGCAGGGTTTCTGAAACTTACTAGAGAAGCCACATATCTGAATAAACACCGCATCCATACCTGTCATGGAAGCATAGTCTCATATTTCTCATATTATTTTATTGGCACTCTTCCATTTGTTTTGTAACTGTGATGAGCAGTTGATATGTGTGCCACATGTTCACCATAGATGATTTTCTGAGTGATTAACCTGCTTATTCTCTTGATGTTCATTGATTTTGTTCAGACAGTTGAAATCTCATCTTGTAGCTGTATCTTAAAACATCACCTCAGCAGTCCTTTTGTTTGTCAAAATATATGTAGGTGACGCACACACAGATTGATGTATTTGTATATAGACTGAATTTAGGCCTATTTTCTTTTTTTATACAAGTTATATGTAAATGTAAAATATACCAGTCATCGATAACTTCGAACCACAAATCAGTGAAAGAAGTGACGTGTTTGTCTTTCTACAGTGCAGTGCATTCACTAAGGGAATCTTTGAGCCCAGCCACTTATCCGAACATTTTTGCCCAGTCAATCCCACTCCATCGGCATTTGGCAATCAGCCAACCAAAGGTTGTTTCAGAGTGCTCAACAAACCTGACAAAAAGACTCAGGTCTCCAAACTCCCGTTGTCACTCAGATTGTGTCCAATGGAATCTGTGGGCAGCAATAGAAGCAGACGCCTCCCTAGATCCCGTAGGGTCCAAAGGTTCTTCTGTTAACATCCTGAGGAGGGGAAAGATTTTACAAGGCTGATAAGAATGCTGTGACAACCCTTGCAGCATGCTGATCTAGTTACCAGCTGTATTACAGAAAAATGACTGCTCCAATAATAACAGCTGAGCTCCAGGGTCATTATTTATTTTTTATTTATTTCTTTTAAATATAAGTTTACAGAAGGGCATGAGAGTTGACAAGAAGCCGAGCTGACAATCACTCAAGCGCATGAGTGTCAGTTCTATGACAGCTCTGCTAGAGTGACCCACAGGGCTTTGATGATCTGTGTTGTTTGGTGAAATGTGTGCACACCAAATGGCCAAGATGATCTTGAGTCAAAATTAGTGCTTAAAGACTGGTAAAGACTGCGCTCTTTTTAAAGTCAAATGTCGCACACACACTGAGTATGTGTTATATTTGACAAAGTTGCTTTATTAAAATGCAAAATACTTACGAAAATCCTTTTTAATGTTCCTGCTAAATTATAAAAAAGACACTTGCTTTATTTTACATACGTTTTGGAGTTATGTGTTTGCTAATTTTATGGAATATATTCCACATTTTGGCTTTTCCTTGTAGTTTTAGAGCGCTCGCTGCACCAGAGCATTGCATGTGTTATATATTGATTCGGCAAAGGTTTTTGCACAGGTTACCTTTCCTGATGCAATTCCCCAAGCACGAGGAAACAAGCAACCCTCACACAGAAAGAACCCTGATGTGACTCAAACCAGAAACTTCACCATTGTGAGGAAACGGCACTAACCACCAAGCCAACGTTGACCATTGGGGGGCAGCCTTATCACAATTAATGGAGGTGTTTCAGGTAAATTGGCCCCACAAGGCTTTCAGTGTCCCTTTCCTACCTTGAAGGTAAGATAGTGTTGCCCAGTGGTTATACTGTGAGAATAAAATCCACCCAATGGCTGTCAGTGTGTTCCAGTTAGTGTTCACTAGTTTGAATAGGAGGTGCAGGCCATTTATGTCTTTATTGCTTTAGTAGGATGTTTATGGGGGTATATTAGTGTCTTTATTCAAAAGCATACTTTTTAGATTTTAGAGCATTCGTCTGTGTTTCCACTGTCATATTCTGTACAGCTCTCTCTCAAAACTATGTGCTCAAGCTCAAAAAGTAACTGCTTGTGTGCAAAAACATTATTTTTGTCTTCAGAACTGCCGTTCTGTTCTCAAATCCACAGCTACTCACATAAACCTCCCACTCTCCATTCTAAGCCCCTCCCCTCTGCTCTCAGGTTTTTTTCTACTCACTCACAAAACTTGTCTTTGCAGATTTTGCTCTGCAGTCTTGGATTCTTTTGAAAAACCACTGTCAAAATTCCCGCAGCCAATATAAAAAAAGATTTGGTAGTGAATAAAATAAAATCAACACATTTTTTCGATAGCGTGCTAAAGGGTGTGCTCGTTTTATTTACAGACTCCCCTACAGAAGGCTCTCTAATTAATCACTAAAAATGATTTATAATTTTTCATTTAACATCTTTTCTGATGTTAAGAAAAGTTTTGGTTTGCAATAATTTGTTCTATTACTTTAGCTGCTGTGCTCCTCTATATGTATATATATATAACATGCAGGTTATATATATATATATATATATATATATATATATATATATATATATATATATATACTTTGCATGTACATGTCACAATAAACTTTACAATGGTCGTTTACACTTACATCCTTGCAGCTCATATGCATACATACATACATACATACATACATACATACATACATACATATATATATGTATATATATATATATATATATATATATATATATATATATATATATATATATATATATATATATATATATATATATATATATATATATATATATACACATATGCAGTTTCTGCAGTTTCCAGAAGATGAAAGAGTTTATAAAGGATTTAAACTACCTGATTTGGGTGAAAATGAATAATAAATACCAATCACAAATTGTCTCTTAATAAAAATGTGTTTTTAAAGTATAGTTGCCATGACATCATATAGGAGGTCAGCAGAAGTGATCAAAAGTAGTCACTTGCCTGATAAAAGGTTAAAATTGCTGATGGGAGATACCATGTGACTGTTGCCTCTTAAAAAAAGCAAAATGTATAATAATCTATTAATTTTGAAATGTTGAATGAAAGAAACTAAATATTATTCAAATAAACCCGTTTTCCTGTTTCTTGAATAAATCAAACATTTGGCTCTTTTGAAACAAAAATGAGTCTTCTTTTTGCCACACACCCCTCTTCTGTCGACATGGTTCAGTCCGTCAAGTTCGGGTGCTGCCATCACGTGTTAACTGAACACGGTTCAGTCTTTTCCGTGGATGAACAGGTAAGAACCGAACGAACTTTCATTTAGGTACATATTGTTATTTAATTATGTAAAATGGTGCAGGTTACTTGATAATGTTTAGATGGACCAAAGTGTCCGATTTTCGACAGTCTATCCAGTTCTTAGTAAGCATGCCGGTCGGTGTAGCCGAGTTTAAAGGCGGAGGTTTAAAGGCCCACGGAACCACCGGAGAAGTAACTGTTGGCTCGGTTTATCTGACGTGTATCAGCCTGTGATGTACTTTCACGTGCAAAAATGATCCTATATAGTGATCTTTAGAATTAGGATTAATTTTTTTTATTTGAAGGTTTTGATATCCTGTCAATAGAAAGTGAGATATGTGGTACTGTTTACTTCATTCATACAGCATTTTTAAAATTAAATCATACAATACACAGTAATGTGGTTCTACTCAAGTTATCAACATTGATCTTTGCAACAAGGTCAAAGAGAGTGAAAAGAAACCCCAAACAGGAGGCCAGTTATTGCTCCTTAGCTGAAGATAAGGAAGGATTTGATATAAAATATATTAATTCATTTAAAGGTTCAAATGTTTTTTTTAGAGTTTATTATGCATATATAGTTTCTTTTTAATTTTAAACTGCACTTTAGGAGTATAGCTCATGTTCTATGATCATCATGATCAGAACATCTTTCTTATTCCAAAGGAGACAAGCAACACTCAAATTAGAAGCTGTTATATTGGATCTTTTTTTTTCCTTGGGAAGATAATTAAATATCTAGATATATACTTATGAAACAAAATGTTAATGGATTTATCCACAGAAACAATTTGGTAGTGAAGGAGTCATTCCACCAGTCAATTTATTATGTGTACCTTCAGGTCGTGGTGAGTTCAGCTGCCAACGCTTTCAAAAAGGAGATTTCCTTATTGAGTACAGAGCAGAGGTAAGATCTTAAGCCCAAGCCCGACCTGACCCTGACCCGAATTTCGGGTCGGGTTGGGCCGGGCTTCTATCTCGCTGACTTTTTTTTAATAAATATATGTTTATAAAAATGTATACTAAAACGATGTGTGGAATGTGGATACTAAACTAAGGAATACTTGTTATAAAATAAATAATTTGGATAAAACAGAAGGCGCTGTAAGGTAATTGTTATTTAACTACTATACGAGCGCAGAGCCAGAGCGTGCTCTGCGCACGTGAACGCGCACTCTTAATAATCTTCTCCTCCACAAGTCCGCATCTATTTTGACTTGGTATCCCTGAATATGGAGCAGCAAGAATTCAAGGATAAACTAAAGATAGGGGAACTTAAAAGGCAAACACACACCGGGAAGAGTGAGGTGTGGAAAAGCTTCAAATTGATCATTGAAAATGCTCCAGAAACTTGCGTTGGCTTCGCTGAATGTCGCCAATGTGGCGCTTTGCTTTCATACGAGAGCAAAAAGACATTTAAACCTGACATTTTTCCCCGTCAACTCTTAAAAAATCCATCAATGATGGCAAATTGTCGGTTAATGTAACCTCTGCAGACACAGAAATATAAAAGATGTAAATGTTTATCCAGTCTTGTTAAACTTAGATTTTGTTACAAATGGCTTTAATTTGTTAGCATAAATCACCCCCTTCTCCTCCCGAAACCCAACAAATAAAATATGAAATTTCAGGTTTGCTTCGGGCTTGGGCCTGCAAATCAAGTTAATTGGTCCGGCTCGGGCTGGGTCGGGCTTTAATACCCGCGGGCCTGGGTCGGGTTGGGCTGGATTTTTTAGGCCTGATCTTACCCCTAGTACAGAGGGCAAGTCATAAGTAGAAAGGAACAAGAAAACCGACTGCTTGATTTCCAGTTTGATGGACAACAGTTATGGTATGTTACTGTTTTAAGGTGTTTTTTTTTTCTAAATTTGTATCCAAACACAGAGATGTAAACATGTTCTGCCTTAACAACAGTAAAAGTAGTTTAAGTTATGAAATTCAGAGCCAGATGAATATTTTGAGTTGGTGGAGGAATATTCTTCAGACATGCCAACACTAAATATGCAAAATCCTTTGCCTTACATTGTGTAATTATTCTTATTGCATACTTGATGTTTCAGTGTTGATGCTGCCAGAGACGATGGATCATTAGGGAGACTGGTAAATGATGATGACATGAACCCAAACAGCAAAATGAAAATTACAAGAGTGGATGGAAGGCCCCACCTCTGTTTATTTGCGATCAAAGATATTGGTCCAGGGGAGGAAATCCTTTATAATTATGGTGATTCTGACTGGCCATGGAGAAGCAAGGTATTTACAAGTGTAACAATACTGTAACAAGTCATTCTATGAGCTTTGAACATAATTTTAAAGGGTATATCAAGTTGTAGTATGCAGAGTTTCAATGTAGTCATTAACATAGGACGTAAAGAGTTTAGTGCCAAAAAAGCAGATTTTGCAAAAAGAGACTTCAATATTTTTAACTCGTTCTGTTCAAAATGTTAGGAATTGTCCCATGTAAATAGATTTATGCTGACCTTATATTTATAATTATAAACTAGTATGTGATATATTTTGGAGTGTCTAGACACACAGGTCCTGTGTAATATTCAACATGTAAGGTGCAGGAATAAGGAGGTCTGAGTTTTGTACATTAGAAACAAACTCACATTTAGAAATCTGCAAATTTTGATGTGGTTATCAAAGCAGTCAAGAAAGTATCTGGATATGATGAAGAAAAGCACTGCTACCGTACTCCAAGCCTTGCCCTAAAGTTAGGTCACTCACTGCAGAAAGTCAGTGATATTTTACATTGCAGAGCTCTTATGGCACAAGACAGTGTGCTGATAAAGTCAACCCAGAGTTTCAAAACTCTCTATGCTACAAAGTGGTCTGAACTCATCTCTCACACCGCTTTAACTACGTTGAATGAGCGGCAGTTTAACAAGCCTTCCACTCTTCCTTTTACAGAAGATGTTCAACGTCTTCACAGACATCTGGAGAAGACTACAGAACAAGCATTGAAGGACTTAGTTCACCAAAACCATATAGTGAACTGTGTAAAGTCACCATGGCAAATGCAATACTTTTTAACAGGAGAAGAGGGGGAGAAGTTTCAAAAATGACGATCAATGGCTTTCTGGAGAGAGACACAAGTGCCCTGCATAAGGACGTTGCATTTGGACTGACAGAATTTGAACTTCACCTTTGTCAACACTTCAGTCGTGTTGAATTACAGGGAAAAAGAGGCCGGAAGGTTGCAGTGTTACTTTCACCAGACATGGTGAATGCCAGAACATGCCTAATAGAAAAAAAGCAAGGACTGTGGTGTTCTGGCAGAAAACCTGTTTCTGTTTGCCAGACCTCATCGTCTGACCCCCCTACAGAGGACAGGACTGTTTGAAGCTTTATGCCAGTGAATGTGGGGCTGAAAACCCTGAGCTCCTCAGGTCAACGCAGTTACGCAAACATGTTGCAACTTTGTCCCAGATCTTGAACCTCAAAAA
This sequence comes from Xenentodon cancila, assembly GCA_014839995.1. NCBI lineage: Eukaryota > Metazoa > Chordata > Actinopteri > Beloniformes > Belonidae > Xenentodon > Xenentodon cancila. The sequence goes on from CM026199.1 coordinate 16,810,015, forward strand.
TCACGAGTTGGACCAAGTTGCTAACTTCCTTGGCCATGATATTCGCGTCCATCGCGAATATTACAGACTTCCAGAGGCTACTACCCAGTTGGCCAAGATATCCAAACTGCTGCTTGCCATGGAGAAAGCGTCTCTCAGAAGCCTTCAAGGCAAAACACTTGATGAGATTGAAATCAAAGGTGCCATTTAAGGTTGTTTGTCAAAAATGAGACCTTTTTGTAGCAAATTTATGGTAGCAAAGTGGAACACACATTGTGTGTAGGCAACTTATAGCACTTTCATCTCATCATTCATTAAGGAAATATAATTTTTTATTAGACGACCTACAGTTGACCGATTCAGATGCTGACAGTGAGCTTGATGAAGGAAATCTCACATATCCACAGAATGGTAAGCACAGAGGTTTTTTTTTGTTTGTTTTATTTATGAAACCACATGACTAATGTTAAAATTTATTACAGATGGTTACACTGTTACATGTTTAACTTCATAATAAGTTGTATTCTTAACCCATTTTAATTTTACTATTGAGTCAGTAACTAAAATTTCTTAATGTTTTCTAGTATTTCAGCTTTGAGGGGAGGATAATTTGTATCTGAAATACTAGAAAATGGCCTGAATAACTCAGGTCCCAGACAGGATTTGAGCACTCATGCAAACAGACTTCCAAAGTTGGTTTGAGTTCTACACGTGGACCTCTATGAAGTCACACACTGAGATGGCAAAGGGTGCAGTATGCCATCTAGATTTTTGAATGTTTCCTGGTTTATTTTGTGAAAAGTTTGGACAAAAGCAGACTGACTGCATATGCCAAATGAAATTCAGTCCCAAGGACTTAAAATTTCCTTGGAAATGGCAAAGAATCATAAGATACAGTATCTAATAATAATGATGATGAGAGTAAACATTTTCTTTTCACATGGCAACTTTCTCTGTAATACTTCTACTCATCTTTTGTTATTTCTACATATGAGATGAAGTATATTATATTTTGTTACAGATTCTGCAGGACTGTTGATGGTTAGGCAACCTGTCGAGGAATCTCCAGGTATGTCTGCGCCGTTATCACGAGGTACGCCCTTACCCTCACTCTACTAACATGACACCCTTTTTGATTGCTTTTAGGCTATGAAATAATGCACAGTGGATTCAGACTTTCCTTACTTGTTTCAATGTTGTTGTCACGGCAACAGTCCAGATAAACGGGAGGCATGTAAGATAAATCTCAAGTGATGTGAATGTAGAGTGCAGTAGTAGTAGCTTTAACTGAAGACCAGGAAACTCTTTTCAATCTATCAATTTACTCATTCAGTACGTTACGGTGCAACAATGAACAATGGCATGGCTGCTGCTTTTCAGTGAGCACGACAGCAACTACAGCAGCTCAGCTTGCACTTCAAATCAAAAGCACTTCCTATCTTATAATTTACAATGACGAATCAACTTATAAGCGAATAATGTTCTTAGCTTTCAACTGCTTATTTCTCAGTCAGTGTAAATAATGTAAATATGTTTTACCTTAAACCATATTTTATTTACCTACTTTTAAAGTACATATCAATTCAGTTTAAACTGTATTTAAATGTTTTAATCAAATATTTATCTACATCCTCAGCTTCTTCCCCAAGCCTGTGAGAGTACTGAGCAATTTGTTTTTGTTTCTCCATACTTAGTACTGAAGAATAAATATTAAAAATAAAATATATCTTTGAATGATGAATGATATAGAGGGGCAGTGGACATATTGTTCGAAGGATGTTGGAGATGGAGCTGCCAGGCAGGAGACAGAGAGGGATGTGGAGACTTACAGACAGTTGGTGGGAGAATAGAAGACATAGAGGACAGTGGGAGGTGGAAGAGGTTGACTTGCTGTGGTGACCCCTGACCTGAAAGAAGAAGGCGCTGATCTACTACAGTGTTTATTATTTGGTGGGACGTCTCTTTGTTAGTTACTTGGTTTGTTTAGCTCTCTGTGTGCTCTCATCCTTGTTTTGCATAAGCCAGTCGACTTTCCACTCACTACTTGAGTCTTATTTTAGTGCATTAGTGAGCTCCATGTCTATTTTGTTATAAGCTGTAGAAGCACTGTGCATATCACACGTCTATATGTTGTATAGGGTATAACTGTATATCTGGATTTCATTATTCACAGAATAAACTCATTATTTATCTCTTAGTTGGTTAACCCCATAAAAGAGCATCTTAGACATTGCATGGGTATTTATTTGTTGTAGGTGGTTCATTAAATACTGTGGATAATTAAAAAAAAAAAAAAAAACTCTTTCTTCTTTTCAGCACACAGATGCTAAGGCGAAAGAACTCAACAGAAAACTAAAAAAGGACAAAGTGCCCAACAGAAAAAGGAGCACAAATAAGTCTTCTGGTAAATGCTGCCACACATACACAAAAGTAACTAAACTCCAAATTACTTAAGCACAAAATGTTCAAATTAAAATTATACATTTTCACACTGTCAATGTTCAGATTCCAGAAAATTGATGTAATCAGTAATGGGACTCATGTTTATATTACTTTATCTGTGCCTATTTTAATCCGTCGTGCATTCACATAGTTATATTTTTCAAAATAGCAAAGCACCAAAAAACCTATTAGCAAACCAATGAGAATATATTTTCTAGTTTGGTTTTTAAGTCTGCTTCAATAAAGCAGAGCTCTCAACCACTGGGTGTTTGGTGATGCTGCACCTGCAGAGAAACAGCCTTTGGTGGAGTCAGTAAGACGGTGCTGAGTGGGACCTCCTTAACTGGCAAACAAGACTAGGGACCAGCATGACGAGGCAGGACAGGTCTGTTTTGGCTTTGAATAGTTCCTCATAGAGGTAAGATCGGGCCTAAAAAATCCAGCCCGGCCCGACCCAGCCCCAGCCTGACTAATCAACTTGATTTGCAGGCCCAAGCCCGAAGCAAACCTGAAATTTCATATTTTATTTGTTGGGTTTCGGGAGGAGGAGGTGATTTATGCTAACAAATTAAAGCCTTTTGTAACGAAATCTAGGTTTAACAAGACTGGATAAACATTTACATCTTTTATATTTCTGTGTCTGCAGAGGTTACATTAACCGACAATTTGCCATCATTGATGGATTTTTTAAGAGTTGACGGGGAAAAATGTCAGGTTTAAATGTCTTTTTGCTCTCGTATGAAAGCAAAGCGCCACATTGGTGACATTCAGCGAAGCCAGCGCAAGTTTCTGGAGCATTTTCAATGATCAATTTGAAGCTTTTCCATACCTCACTCTTCCCGGTGTGTGTTTGCCTTTTAAGTTCCCCTGTCTTTAGTTTATCCTTGACTTCTTGCTGCTCCATAATCAGGGATACAAAGTCAAAATAGATGCGGACTTGTGGAGGGGAAGATTATTAAGAGGGCGCGTTCACATGCGCAGAGCACGCTCTGGCTCTGCGCTCGTATAGTAGTTAAATAGCAATTACCTTACAGCGCCTTCTGTTTTATCCAAATTATTTATTTTATAACAAGTATTCCTTAGTTTAGTATCCACATTCCACACATCGTTTTAGTATACATCTTTATAAACATATATTTATAAAAAAAAAGTCAGCGAGATAGAAGCCCGGCCCGACCCGACCCGAACGTAATGAATGACATTTTAGGCCCAACCCGGCCCGAAATTCGGGTCGGGCTTGGGCTTAAGATCTTACCTCTGGTTCCTCACAAGCTGCCTGTTTGTCAAACAAATATCCTTTTTCAATTACAAAAAGGATTTTTCAACAACACTTACCAGGCATCAATGGCAGAATGAGCTGTTTGGCTTTGGCAGAAATTAATTTTCATCTGTGCAACTCACATACTCATTTCTGTAACTTGTCCCACTAATGTATGATCTTAATGAATGGACATTTTAAAAGGCGAATAAACATGTTATCAGTACATAATTTATAGCCAAGAAACATTGTAAAAACAAATATTATACCAAACACAAATTTCCTTTTTCTTTTTTTTAAATCTTTATAGTGATTTGCTTTTTATTGTCGAGTTGTTTCTTTTTTTCTAGAAACTCTGGAAAGTGCTAGAAGAGCAAAGAAGCATCCCTGGTCTCCCATGCAAGTTGCTGAAGTCATGAGACATTTTGACGAGCACATAAAAAAAGGAAAACTGGCCACTATGATTGAATGCCAGCAATGCCAAAAGGCTGAAGATCCTGCTCTGGCTGCTCGCTCAATCAAAAACATTAGGGATGTTGTACGGAATCAGGGGGAAACTTTGAAAAGAACCAAAAATACTGGGTAGAATATGGGAATATGATGAATTGTCCATCAGTGATATTATCAGGCCACATGGGATATAAAGGGGTTAGACCAGAACTAATCTCTGTGTTCTGATATCACTGGTGGACGATTTAAACATTTCATCTTGTGGAGGCAGGAGGAGAGTTGACAGTGTTCCAGTTACATTGGAAAACTTGTTGCTGAACAGAATATACATTGTTCGGTTACTGTACTTTTCATACCAACTGAGACGTTCACTCAATTTGTTTTTTTAATTTGGTTGCTAATTTAACAGTAGACATTCGTTATTTCATTTTGCCATTTATACATTTGCTTTTCTGTTCACAAATAGGACCCTGTTGTCTAATACTAATACTGTAAAATGCAGTCGTTGACCTTGTAATACACAGAAATGTTATGTCTGTGTATGTGTATGGCTGTAGTCCTGCAAATAAACTTGGTCCTGGAAATTACCGTTTGTGTCATGGGCGGAGCTAAGTACCTCATTATCGTTTGTCCTCTTAATACAGCAGTGGGTCATGTTCTTGTATTTTGAGTTCTGATGTGTTTATCTAAATTTTGAAGTGAGATGTATGTTGTTTAGCTCAAACAGAATTTTTGAAGATTTACTACATCTCTGTAGCATAAATGGAAAGTGGTGTCTGTTTAGTGTTGCAAAAAACTGGTTTAAAAAAACTGTCCTTCTAATACACCAAAACCCGTGTGTGTGTGTGTGTGTGTGTGTGTGTGTGTGTGTGTGTGTGTGTGTGTGTGTGTGTGTGTGTGTGTGTGTGTGTGTGTGTGTGTGCACATGTACTAGAACACCTGGGCCCTGTGTTTTTTTTCCCCTTTCTAACTCCACTCTTCCACTTTGGAATGAACATCACAGAACATTATGACATCACAGAACATTATGACATCACAGAACATCATGATATCAGAGACATAGATCAAAGAATGTATCATTTTCTTCACAAGCCTGCAAGACTTCCAGCAGCACACATCACAATTGTACGAAGAGCCTCAAGCGCCTTACCAAACACATTTTGAACAGTTTAATTTAACGATCTAACTGAAAACAACAAGCAAAACAATGAGCGGTACAGAAGCATCTTTCGGAAAACGTCAGTGGAGCAGTGTGGTGGCGTCTACTGCCTACAAGACTCCTCAAACAACAGAAAGCAAAGTGGAAATCTCCCGGCAAATTTCAACATCCACAATCTGTCCTGCTACAAATGCGAGTCACCAATTTGGAAACATAAATATGAAGATCTATCACCCGTCTGCTCAGAACCAATGGAATGGCTCTAAAGCTTTACCCACCTATGAGAATCGCCGCCTAGAAAACATCAAAAGGGAGGAGACACAAAACAGGAATTATCCCATGAAAGAGTCAGATAGCAAACGGGTCTCTGATCCACGAAGCACTGCTCGATCGGGATTTTTGAAGAAGGAGCGTATGCCTTTTCAGACATCTACCACCAACAAGTCTGAGAAAAACAGGGCAAATTTCAACGCCCACAATTCTCCAAGTAGTTCAGGAGACTACAAGAATTTGAACGCACCATCAGATGAGCTGGAGATGATAAAGGAAAAGCTGGAGAAAAAAGACAACTTTCTCGCTCAGGAAAAACACTTTAAGGATGCAGCGGAGAAGGATTCGCTTGCATATTTAGAAAAAATCATAGAAGCGGAAACTCGTTTGGAGGCTGAACGCCAGCTCACACTACTCTATGAAGATGAAGTCAATCAGTGCAAAGACATTATTGAAGATTTACATCAGACCTTCAATACATGTGAAGAAGAAGAAGACTGTGAGGTCGAGGCCCATAAATCGGTCCTTGATGAAATAGAACAGTTAAAAAAGCAGCTAGAAGAAGAGACAAGCTCTAATCTGGATCTGATCTCTAAACTGGGGGCACAGGAATCAGTGCAACAAAGTCTAGAGTTTAAGTTTGCAGAGCTCACGGAGCAACTGAAGTCTGCCCTGGCAACATCTGAGGTGAGAGCAGATGAACCTGAGTCGTCTGCAACAGAAAAAGTCTCCGAAATGACAAGTGTCTCATCTCAAACCGAAGATGCTGCATTAGAAAATGTCTCTGAACAAAAGGAACTCTCAAACCTCCCAGTAGATGTACATGATGAATTCCCTAAAGCAGAGGATGTTCTTCTAATTAGGAACAATGTGGCTGCGGAAAAATTGGCTGAAGAAACAGAACCTTCAGAACCACAGGGGGTCTCTGAACAAGAAACCGAGAAACCATCACAGATAGAGCCAGAACACAGCGAAGACAAGATGTTGGAGCTTATTGTAGATAGTAGCCAGTGTGAACAAAAAGCAAAGAAGTGTAGACGCAGAAAGAAGGAAAAGTCAGAACAATCCCAGGATGCTAATCAGGTCATTGAATCCCTCTCTCAACCAGAAGATGGTTTACCAACAGAAGACTTGATGGTTTCAAAAGAGATGGCTACAAAAGTTGGAGTATCAGAACCAGAGGGGGTCTCTGAGCTGGTGGGGGCCAATGAAAAGGAATTGGTCTCCAAAACAGAAGATGTCTCTCGACAGGATTTAGAGAAAGCAAAGAAGTCAAAACTTAACGAAAATAGGAACCAATCTGAAGTCATTGAAGAACTCCCTGAACCGCAGGATGCTGTTACAAATGAGGACTCACATTCAGATTCAAACTCCGAAATGGTATACAATCCTTCGTTGTGGAGAAGATTTAAGAAATTCCTTACACCAGCATGTCTGCGCCAGAACAAGCACAAGAAAAAAGTCCAAGATCCAAAGTGAGGGCAGGAACAGACCGGCAGTAACAAAGTCAACAGCAACAACAAGATGAAGAGCATCACAGCGGTTTCTGTTCACGTTCAGTGAACATTAAAAAAAAAGATGTTGATATGATGAAATGTTGCAGTATTTTCTCAAATCTGAAAAATAAAAAAAAAAGAATTCAGAAATATAGAAGTTGTATGGCTGTTATTTAAATCAGATTCAAAATAATAAGCTTTACAGCGTATTTTGACAGAAAGAAATAACATCCAGCAAAGAGTGACGAGCATGACATCACATGGGGAAACAGCATCGTGGTTACGTGCGGTAAAACTGCGAAGTAAAAATTCATAATTCAAACTGCCAAACTCCATGATAAAAAAAATCCCTGAGAGAATAATAATTGAAAACATTTTCCAGGAAAACTGTGATTAGAGATATCTGTGATCTGAGTTTTCTCTTTTGCAATAATAGCTTTGTTGCAGGTATCCACAGTGTTTATTACTGATATTTTCATTGTACATGTATATTTACATAATGCCATTCTTCTAAGGACAAATAACATTTTGAGTATCTGAAATGCTTAATCTTACAAGGGTTATTTTAAACACAGATATCTGCCACAGGGATGTTTGCCCACAGCTCCACTAAAACCTGAACTTTTACTGGTGCAAACTAGCATTAAGATCACTTAAAAAAGAGTTTTTTAAAATTAGAAGATCATCGATATCTGTGGTTTAATTTCTCACAAGTATGAATGTTATTGTGATTTTGGGGACATATGAAAAGAAGGTGCAAATATCTTTGGTTTACTTTAATGTCAAATTGTCTTGCCTACATATATGTGATCCACAAGCAGAAGTCCTGACGTGATGTTTACCTACATGTCAAGGTTAATTTCAACAGGATCACAGGAAGAATCATAGGATAGTAATGACAGTTAAATGGAGCAGTGGCCATGAATCTCCTCCTCTGTTTGCTTCTATAGACGTAAACCTTCTTTCTTTAGTTGATTTGAATAAGCTTGAGGTGTTGGTGACCTGAAGCTAATGTCAGACATGAGAAAAACAGTCCTCATTATTTCTGTAAGCACCTTCCACACTATCACTAAGTGGAATTAATTTTTGAGTGTTGGTATAAAATATCAAATTATTTAAGATTTGGTTGGTTTCTTTCGGGGTTAACATTGATGGGCTTCAGAGGATCCTTGGAGCTAAAAATCATAAAAGTTCTTTTGTGCTGCCTTATCTAAAACCAGTGTGCCATAACGTAGTCATTTAGTGACTGGAAACAAAAATAGTAAAAAAAAAAAAAAACAGAAAAACATGGTGGGTGTCATACAATGTATATTACATATCAGCTGACTGGAAACCAGGGCTGGAACAGGGTTTTCTTTATGGCATCAAACCACCTGGTCAGATGTGATAATTGACAATCACTTCAGCCAATGGCTAACCATTATCACTTCCTTATCCATAGTCGTGCTACCGCGCTTACTAAAGCAATTGGCAGGTACAGTTCATCCAGTGAATTGAAAAATGCTTCTTGACATGACGACCTACCCAACCTTTACTAAATCTCTTTATAGTCCTAGTCTGTAATTACTGTTGGGTCTATGTAAACACAGCTCCTGCAGCAAAGAAGTTTATTGCTTCCAGTGGTTGTTGGGGTGTTGGAACAACGATGTGAGCAAAACATAAAAATGCAGAGGGGAAGAAATAATACACCATATTTCTTTTTTTAATTGTGAAAGTAAGATACAAATATTATTTATTAAAACACCCAAAATGCACAGTATCCGGGTTGAATTTACTATACAGTTCCAGTGTTTTTGCTGTCTTTCATCTATAGATCTACGTCTTAGATTGAGGATTAGAGAATCCTGTGAAGTCACGGTGTCAACCAGCATTCACAGTCTGAAAAAGACAATGTTTTTTAATTTAGTTACAGCTTGTAGACGTTTATTGAACCTGTTCACCAGGGCACAAACAAAAGGTGAAAGAAGCTGCAACTGGAGAGTGAAGCATCAATCAACTACATCCTGATGGCACCTGCCAACCTCTGCAACTGCAATATGTTGTTGATATTACTTTATCTGTGCCTATTTTAATCTGTCATGCATTCACATGGTTATATTTTTCAAAATAGCAAAGCACCAAAAAACCTATGAGCAAACCAATGAGAATATATTTTCTAATTTGGTTTTTAAGTCTGCTTTAACAAAGCAGAGCTCTCAACCACTGGGTGTTTGGTGATGCTGCACCTGCAGAGAAGCAGCCTTTGGTGGAGTCAGTGAGACGGTGCTGAATGGGACCTCCTTAACTGGAAAACAAGACTAGGGACCAGCATGACGAGGCAGGACAGGTCTCTTTTGGCTTTGAATAGTTCCTCACAAGCTGCCTGTTTGTCAAACAAATATAATTTTTCAATTACAAAAAGGATTTTTCAACCACACTTACCAGGCATCAATGGCAGAATGAGCTGTTTGGCTTTGGCAGAAATTAATTTTCATCTGTGCAACTCACATACTCATTTCTGTAACTTGTCCCACTAATGTATGATCTTAATGAATGGACATTATAATAGGCGAATAAACATGTTATCAGTACATAATTTATAGCCAAGAAACATTGTAAAAACAAATATTATACCAAACACAAATTTCTTTTTTCTTTTTTTTAAATCTTTATAGTGATTTGCTTTTTATTATTGAGTTGTTTCTTTTTTTCTAGAAACTCTGGAAAGTGCTAGAAGAGCAAAGAAGCATCCCTGGTCTCCCATGCAAGTTGCTGAAGTCATGAGACATTTTGATGAGCACATAAAAAAAGGAAAACTGGCCACTATGATTGAATGCCAGCAATGCCAAAAGGCTGAAGATCCTGCTCTGGCTGCTCGCTCAATCAAAAACATTAGGGATGTTGTACGGAAACGGGGGGTAACTTTGAAAAGAACCAAAAATACTGGGTAGAATATGGGAATATGATGAATTGTCCATCAGTGATATTATCAGGCCACATGGGATATAAAAGGGGTTAGACCAGAACTAATCTTTGTGTTCTGATATCACTGGTGGACGATTTAAACATTTCATCTTGTGGAGGCAAGAGGAGAGTTGACAGTGTTCCAGTGACATTGGAAAACTTGTTGCTAAACAGAATATACATTGTTCGGTTACTGTACTTTTCATACCAACTGAGACGTTCACTTAATTTGTTTGTTTAATTTGGTTGCTAATTTAACAGTAGACATTCGTTATTTCATTTTGCCATTTATACATTTTCTTTTCTGTTCACAAATAGGACCCTGTTGTCTAATACTAATACTGTAAAATGCAGTCGTTGACCTTGTAATTCACAGAAATGTTATGTCTGTGTATGTGTATGGCTGTGGTCCTGCAAATAAAGTTGGTCCTGGAAATTACCGTTTGTGTCATGGGCGGAGCTAAGTACCTCATTATCGTTTGTCCTCTTAATACAGCAGTGGGTCATGTTCTTGTATTTTGAGTTCTGATGTGTTTATCTAAATTTTGAAGTGAGATGTATGTTGTTTAGCTCAAACAGAATTTTTGAAGAGTTACTACATCTCTCTAGCGTAAGTGGAAAGTGGTGTCTGTTTAGTGTTGCAAAAAACTGGTTTGAAAAAACTGTCCTTCTAATACACCAAAACCCGTGTGTGTGTGTGTGTGTGTGTGTGTGTGTGTGTGTGTGTGTGTGTGTGTGTGTGTGTGTGTGTGTGTGTGTGTGTGTGTGTGTGTGCACATGTACTAGAACACCTGGGCCCTGTGTTTTTTTCCCCTTTCTAACTCCACTCTTCCACTTTGGAATGAACATCACAGAACATTATGACATCACAGAACATTATGACATCACAGAACATCATGATATCAGAGACATAGATCAAAGAATGTATCATTTTCTTCACAAGCCTGCAAGACTTCCAGCAGCACACATCACAATTGTACGAAGAGCCTCAAGCGCCTTACCAAACACATTTTGAACAGTTTAATTTAACGATCTAACTGAAAACAACAAGCAAAACAATGAGCAGTACAGAAGCATCTTTCGGAAAACGTCAGTGGAGCAGTGTGGTGGCGTCTACATCCTACAAGACTCCTCAAACAACAGAAAGCAAAGTGGAAATCTCCCGGCAAATTTCAACATCCACAATCTGTCCTGCTACAAATGCGAGTCACCAATTTGGAAACATAAATATGAAGATCTATCACCCGTCTGCTCAGAACCAGTGGAATGGCTCTAAAGCTTTACCCACCTATGAGAATCGCCGCCTAGAAAACATCAAAAGGGAGGAGACACAAAACAGGAATTATCCCATGAAAGAGTCAGATAGCAAACGGGTCTTTGATCCACGAAGCACTGCTCGATCGGGATTTTTGAAGAAGGAGCGTATGCCCTTTCAGACATCTACCACCAACAAGTCTGAGAAAAACACAACAAATTTCAACGCCTACAATTCTCCAAGTAGTTCAGGAGACTACAAGAATTTGAACGCACCATCAGATGAGCTGGAGATGATAAAGGAAAAGCTGGAGAAAAAAGACAACTTTCTCGCTCAGGAAAAATATTTTAAGGATGCAGCGGAGAAGGATTCGCTTGCATATTTAGAAAAAATCAAAGAAGCGGAAACTCGTTTGGAGGCTGAACGCCAGCTCACACTAGTCTATGAAGATGAAGTCAATCAGTGCAAAGACATTATTGAAGATTTACATCAGACCTTCAATATATGTGAAGAAGAGGAAGACTGTGAGGTCGAGGCCCATCAATCGGTCCTTGATGAAATAGAACAGTTAAAAAAGCAGCTAGAAGAAGAGACAAGCTCTAATCTGGATCTGATCTCTAAACTGGGGGCACAGGAATCAGTGCAACAAAGTCTAGAGTTTAAGTTTGCAGAGCTCACGGAGCAACTGAAGTCTGCCCTGGCAACATCTGAGGTGAGAGCAGATGAACCTGAGTCGTCTGCAACAGAAAAAGTCTCCGAAATGACAAGTGTCTCATCTCAAACCGAAGATGCTGCATTAGAAAATGTCTCTGAACAAAAGGAACTCTCAAACCTCCCAGTAGATGTACATGATGAATTCCCTAAAGCAGAGGATGTTCTTCTAATTAGGAACAATGTGGCTGCGGAAAAATTGGCTGAAGAAACAGAACCTTCAGAACCACAGGGGGTCTCTGAACAAGAAACCGAGAAACCATCACAGATAGAGCCAGAACACAGCGAAGACAAGATGTTGGAGCTTATTGTAGATAGTAGCCAGTGTGAACAAAAAGCAAAGAAGTGTAGACGCAGAAAGAAGGAAAAGTCAGAACAATCCCAGGATGCTAATCAGGTCATTGAATCCCTCTCTCAACCAGAAGATGGTTTACCAACAGAAGACTTGATGGTTTCAAAAGAGATGGCTACAAAAGTTGGAGTATCAGAACCAGAGGGGGTCTCTGAGCTGGTGGGGGCCAATGAAAAGGAATTGGTCTCCAAAACAGAAGATGTCTCTCGACAGGATTTAGAGAAAGCAAAGAAGTCAAAACTTAACGAAAATAGGAACCAATCTGAAGTCATTGAAGAACTCCCTGAACCGCAGGATGCTGTTACAAATGAGGACTCACATTCAGATTCAAACTCCGAAATGGTATACAATCCTTCGTTGTGGAGAAGATTTAAGAAATTCCTTACACCAGCATGTCTGCGCCAGAACAAGCACAAGAAAAAAGTCCAAGATCCAAAGTGAGGGCAGGAACAGACCGGCAGTAACAAAGTCAACAGCAACAACAAGATGAAGAGCATCACAGCGGTTTCTGTTCACGTTCAGTGAACATTAAAAAAAAAGATGTTGATATGATGAAATGTTGCAGTATTTTCTCAAATCTGAAAAATAAAAAAAAAAGAATTCAGAAATATAGAAGTTGTATGGCTGTTATTTAAATCAGATTCAAAATAATAAGCTTTACAGCGTATTTTGACAGAAAGAAATAACATCCAGCAAAGAGTGACGAGCATGACATCACATGGGGAAACAGCATCGTGGTTACGTGCGGTAAAACTGCGAAGTAAAAATTCATAATTCAAACTGCCAAACTCCATGATAAAAAAATCCCTGAGAGAATAATAATTGAAAACATTTTCCAGGAAATCTGTGATTAGAGATATCTGTGATCTGAGTTTTCTCTTTTGCAATAATAGCTTTGTTGCAGGTATCCACAGTGTTTATTACTGATATTTTCATTGTACATGTATATTTACATAATGCCATTCTTCTAAGGACAAATAACATTTTGAGTATCTGAAATGCTTAATCTTACAAGGGTTATTTTAAACACAGATATCTGCCACAGGGATGTTTGCCCACAGCTCCACTAAAACCTGAACTTTTACTGGTGCAAACTAGCATTAAGATCACTTAAAAAAGAGTTTTTTAAAATTAGAAGATCATCGATATCTGTGGTTTAATTTCTCACAAGTATGAATGTTATTGTGATTTTGGGGACATATGAAAAGAAGGTGCAAATATGTTTGGTTTACTTAAATATGAAATTGTCTTGCCTACATATATGTTATCCACAAGCAGAAGTCCTGACGTGATGTTTACCTACATGTCAAGGTTAATTTCAACAGGATCACAGGATGAATCATAGGATAGTAATGACAGTTAAATGGAGCAGTGGCCATGAATCTCCTCCTCTGTTTGCTTCTATAGACGTAAACCTTCTTTCTTTTGTTGATTTGAATAAGCTTAAAGGTGTTGGTGACCTGAAGCTAATGTCAGATATGAGAAAACAGTCCTCAATTATTTCTGTAAGCACCTTCCACGCTATCACTAAGTGGAATTAATTTTTGAGTCTTGGTATAAAATATCAAATTATTTAAGATTTGGTTGATTTCTTTCGGGGTTAACATTGATGGGCTTCAGAGGATCCTTGGAGCTAAAAATCATAAAAGTTCTTTTGTGCTGCCTTATCTAAAACCAGTGTGCCATAACGTAGTCATTTAGTGACTGGAAACAAAAATAGTAAAAAAAACAGAAAAACATGGTGGGTGTCATACAATGTATATTACGTATCAGCTGACTGGAAACCAGGGCTGGAACAGGGTTTTCTTTATGGCATCAAACCACCTGGTCAGATGTAATAATTGACAATCACTTCAGCCAATGGCTAACCATTATCACTTCCTTATCTATAGTCGTGCTACCGCGCTTACTGAAGCAATTGGCAGGTTGTACAGTTCATCCAGTGAATTGAAAAATGCTTCTTGACATGACGACCTACCCAACCTTTACTAAATATCTTTATAGTCCTAGTCTGTAATTACTGTTGGGTCTATGTAAACACAGCTCCTGCAGCAAAGAAGTTTATTGCTTCCAGTGGTTGTTGGGGTGTTGGAACAACGATGTGAGCAAAACATAAAAATGCAGAGGGGAAGAAAAAATACACCATATTTATTTTTTAAATTGTGAAAGTAAGATACAAATATTATTTATTAATACACCCAAAATGCACAGTATCCGGGTTGAATTTACATTACAGTTCCAGTGTTTTTGCTGTCTTTCATCTATAGATCTACGTCTTAGATTGAGGATTAGAGAATCCTGTGAAGTCACGGTGTCAACCAGCATTCACAGTCTGAAAAAGACAATGTTTTTTAATTTAGTTACAGCTTGTAGACGTTTATTGAACCTGTTCACCAGGGCACAAACAAAAGGTGAAAGAAGCTGCAACTGGAGAGTGAAGCATCAATCAACTACATCCTGATGACACCTGCCAACCTCTGCAAATGCAATATCATTCCTGCAGATCTGTATATATCCACATCTGATAGCTGGATACAACCGGGCAATATAAAAAAGAAGAGGTGTCCAGATCAGCGCTCCATGCATTTGCAATAGGACACTTCCTTCTCTGGGATCAGAAAATTATCCGGATTGTGGTATTCTTGTCGAATCACAGTTACTACCACTGTAGTCTAACAGCAAACACGTTCCAGCTTCCAGCCTTTGGCTTAGACAGGAATTAGAATATGTAGTTTTTAACTTTCTGTGCAGGTTTTCTCCTTTTCTCCCAGTTGGGTTAGAGTGTAAACTGAGCCTCTATGTGCTCAACTGGGTATATAATTCTTGAACAGATGGTGGTGCTTCACCTGCAACACAAAACTGAAGTTAGGAATCACGACAAGGGTAAAGAAAAGATCCATAATTAATATGTCCATTATTTATTCCCACATCACTGGGTTTAAAGCAAACAGAGAGATAGATGACATACTCACACTGCACATATGAAAGGGAGAAAAGCAGTAAATCATTCAGTTGGTTCAGGATAACAATTTTCATTGAATAACTGCAAAATGTTTTTTCATTGGGCTCAGCGTTTTATGGAAAAGAGAATCCAGATTAATCTCTGTATGTGAGCGAAAATGCAAAAAAATCATTACTAACAGGTTGTGATCTTCAGACCCTCAGGCAGCATATATTATACCTCTACAATAGACCAATGTTCTCCAATGTAGGTCTTTAAGGGTCATGACCATGTATAGTCTGGGTGTATAAATTATGGTATTGACATACAGACAAACACACACACATATATATGTATATGTATATATGTGTGTGTGTGTGTGTGTGTGTGTGTGTGTGCGTGTGTGTACTTAGACACAAGCAGCTGACACACACTCTCAGCCGCAGGCCGGCCCTAGGGAAGGCCATCGGGCAGAGCCTTGAAGGACCGCCACTGACCAGGCACACCAACATTCACCTCAGCACTGCCTCCATGAGCACCAGAAGCAACAGAAATACAGAAATATCATTATTATCATCATATGACAAATGCCACAATTATTATTCTTGCAATTTCTCCCATTTAAGTACACTCTGTTGATTACATTGTATTTTAGATTGTATTTTATAAGTTGTAAATTTACACTAGTTATAGATATGCATATATTTTTACAGATTAGGGGCATTGGATGTAAACTCTCTTAATGACACAGTCATTTGTATCAGGGTGTGCGGCAGCAGGGAAACATCTAAAACATGCAGGACACCGGCCCTCCAGGACTCCAGTTGACACCCTTGCTCTAGTTTCTGTTCCTGTTCAGTTGGCAAGACGTTATTCATGGAAATTCATTTTAAATTTTAGATAATAATTTACAGCAATTAGGAATAACAATATTCCAAAACAATCCAAGAGCACAGAGAAGTTTTGTGAACTACCAGAAAAAAACTGAGAGCAGAGGGGTTGAGACTGCAGAGAGGGAATTGTGTGTGAGCACCTGTGGATTTGAAAGAAGAACGGCACTTCTGAAGACAAAAATAATGTTTCTGCACCCAAACAGGGACTTTTTGATTTTGAGCACAGAGTTTTGATAGAGCAGCACAGAATCTGAAACTGAAAATACAGACAAATTCTTTCAAATCTAAAAAGTATGCTCTTGTATAAAGACATTAATATCCCTTACAGTTGCATACAATAAATAAATAAGGGCTTTAAACAGAATTTATGTTAAAGCATTAACTTTGAAATCCTTAACTGTGTGTATATACACAGTATGTGTGTTACAAATTATATTTTTCATATTGCTTTTACCCTCCACCCTAGGCTTCTCTCAGTGCCTATACTGAAAGAAAGTGTAGTCGAGCATCCGCTGCCAGATCTATCAGTATGAGACCAATATGAGTGCTGTGACTTCCCATCAATAGTATAATTAGTGGTATTTAACATTATTGGTGTTGATTTTACTGTTCACCGTGTGTGTATGGAAATTATTTATCGCATCACATCCTTTTAAGTAATGTTCTGATGGTCCATCATGCTTTTTAAGAAATAATTTTCTGTTAAGTTTGTTATTCTTTTATATACAAAATGCGACAGTAATTTGTCTCCTCAGCGTACCCTTACTACAACCTCAATTCAATAAATTGACTGCAAATTAGCGGGTCACAATCAATCACCGGATTGCTGAGGCATTTTGGTTCCGGGACTTAATTGGATCATAATACTGCTTTAAATAGAGCACTTGGCTGTGTCTTTCATCCGGGGAAAAATCTGATGGCATTGTCTTTAGTATTTGCATTACTTACACTATATAACAAAATAAAATAAATTAATGCATTTTCCACCTGGACAAACACAAGAGGCTGGTAGCTGTTGTTATCTAATGATGACTTACTACATGTGGGTGGAAGCAGAAAAGAGGAAAACAGGGAAAGTGACTCAGAATGAACAATACAATACTTTTTAAATAGATCAGCAAGAGTCAGACATGGATTTGCTTTTAATGTGTAAGCTCTCATTCTAATTTTATTCCCAACTCTTGTTCATGCAAATTAAGAATTTAATCATTATCAATTACATTTAAACCAAATACTGCATCCTGTACAATTGTTTCCTCTTTTTTCATTCAACTTATAGTTTATTTCATAATCATTTCTCTTAGCTTATCCATATGAAAGCTCTTTAACTAAATGTATCAGGAAAAAGGCCAATGCGTTTCCCCCATACCTCGATTCCCAGTTACTCCATGCAGCTCTGCTATCAACTACAACATTTGGAAGCCAAGCTTTCACCTGGATGTGTTGATTATCTAATCTATACTACATTTTCCCAAATGAAATGCAAATGACCAGCTAAAAACCAAATGAACTGAAGTATATTTGGAATTGAAATTACTTTGAAGCATGGTAAACGATGCACTTGCATAACTGATGAGTCAATTATAGTCATGATTAAGTTAAATGAACCAAATTTGACTGAAACTGTTGATCTAAGTCAGTTGGTGCTGAGACTCTACAGATACAAACATTTGAAAGAGAATGTATACCACTTTCATTTCTGGGTTTTACATATCAAGACATGGTACAAATGTATCTAGTAGTCATGAGCTCCTTCATATGAAAAGCAGTGCATGATATATTGTACTGTTACATGTTAATTATACCCACAATTCATTAATTCAATTCAATTCAATTCAATTTTATTTATATAGCGTCTATTACAACACAAGTTGTCTCTAGGCGCTTTCCAGAGACCCAGAACATGACCCCCGAGC
This sequence comes from Xenentodon cancila, assembly GCA_014839995.1. Lineage (NCBI taxonomy): Eukaryota > Metazoa > Chordata > Actinopteri > Beloniformes > Belonidae > Xenentodon > Xenentodon cancila. Next base: position 16,828,080 of record CM026199.1, read on the forward strand.
AATTATTACATAAACAGCGGCAGGTAAAAACTCCCCTAGTGGAAGAAAAACCTTAAGCCAAACAGTGGCAAGGAAAAACTCCCCTTTAAGAGGGAAGAAACCTTGAGCAGGACCTGGCTCATGAGGGGGGACCCTCCTGCCGAAGGCCAGCCGGGTAGAGCAAGAAATAAGAAAGAATAGAGACATAGAGACACCGTCAAAGGTACAAGATAGGATACATTAGTAACTGTCCTTGGTAGTCCAATTAGAGTTCTGTGAATATGGGTGATATATGGATAAACGGTGATACAAGGGGATGAGGACTGCATGTCGGGGTGTCAGCAAGCATCCAACAGACATCCACACAGACAGGTTAAGGCAGACACTGGGATGGTCAGAGGTGGAACTGCAGGTCAGCAAGCAGCTCCTGAGGTTCTGGTCCGCAGGACATGCAAAGAAGAGGAAAAGAAGGGCCAGACAAGCACAAAAAACTACCAGAACAATGGACCACAATTAAGTTTATGGGATATTGTTAATAAATGAGGGTTGAGGTGAAGAAGAGACAGAGAAGGCAAAGAGAAACAGAGAAGGTGAAAGGCACCACTCAGTGGATCATGTTGGTGCCCCCCTGCAGCATAGGCCTATAACAGCATATCTACACCGAAGCTATGTTTAAAATGAGCTGCTCTAATCTGGTCCTGTAGCTGCAGCTTTGACTACTGGCCCTGACACATTAAGGTACTAAATATACACTAACTATATGCTTTATTAAACAGAAATGTTTTAAGTTTAGTTTTAAAGGTGGAGGTGGTATCAGCCTCCTTAACCCAAACTGGAAGTTGGTTCCAGAGTGATGGTGCCTGATAACAGAAAGCCCGTCCTCCAAATCTACATTTCGATACTCTAGGAACTACGAGTAAACCTGCACCCTGAGAACGGAGAGCTCTATTAGGAACGTACGGTACTATCAGGTCTTGCAAATATCGCGGCGCTAGGCCATTTTGGACTTTATATGCCAGTAATAAAATTTTGAATTGGATTCTAAATTTTACAGGGAGCCAATGGAGGGAAGCTAAAACTGGAGAGACGTGGTCTCTCTTGTTGGTTCCTGTCAGCACTCGCGCTGCTGCATTTTGGATCAGCTGGAGGCTGTTAAGAGAATTACTTGGACATCCAGCCAACAACACGTTACAGTAATCTAGTCTAGAAGATACGAACGCATGAATTAGTTTTTCGGCATCACTCTGCGAGAGGATGCTCCTAATCTTCGCGATATTACGGAGGTGGAAAAACGCAGTTTTACAAACCTGATTAATATGCTGTTTAAATGACAAATCCTGATCGAATATAACGCCAAGGTTTCGCACAGTTTTACTGGAGGCCATCGCAAGACCATCTAATCCCTTCCTAAGCTGTTTGGGACCACAAACAACAACTTCTGTTTTATCAGAATTTAGTAGCAAAAAATTTCTGGACATCCAGTCCTTGATGTCCTTAATACACATCTGAAGTTTGTCTAATGGTTCCGTTTCATCTGGCTTCATAGACAGATACAGCTGCGTATCATCAGCATAACAATGAAAATTAATGCCGTGGTTCCGGATAATACTTCCCAAGGGCTGCATGTATAAACTGAACAGGATTGGCCCTAGCACTGAACCCTGCGGGACACCATAGCAGACCCTCGTCTGTACGGAAGAAACCTCATGAACATGAACAAACTGGAATCTATCAGACAGATATGATTTAAACCAATCTAGAGCTGCCCCTTTAATCCCAACAACATACTCTAGCCTCTGCAGTAAAATGCTGTGATCTATAGTATCAAAAGCAGCGCTGAGGTCCAGCAGAACCAGTAGGGACACTAACCCATTATCTGAGGCCATAAGAAGGTCATTCGAGACTCGAACCAGTGCTGTTTCTGTGCTATGATGCATTCTAAACCCTGACTGAAAAATTTCAAATAGATCATTTCTATACAAATGCTCACACAGCTGGCTTGCAACTACCCTTTCCAGAATTTTAGAGATAAATGGAAGGTTGGAAATTGGTCTATAGTTAGCTAAAATGTCTGGGTCAAGAGAGGGTTTTTTAAGTAATGGTTTGATTACTGCGACTTTAAAAGCCTGTGGTACATATCCTAAGACTAGGGACAAGTTAATCTGTTTCAGTATTGTCGGTCCAATAAGAGAGAAAACATTTTTGAGTAGTCGAGTTGGGATTGGGTCTAACAGACACGTGGATGATTTAGATCCATTGACGACTGAGGTCAGCTCAGAGAGGTCTACAGGAACAAAACAGTCTAGAGTCAGGTCGGAGCATAAGGGAGTCGCTGAGGTTGAAGAAATTCCCACAGCCACTGCCGGGAGGGCCTGGCCGATTTCCTCTCTAATTCTGACAATTTTATTGCTAAAGAAGCTCATAAAGTCTTCACTACTGAGAGCTGCAGGGATGCACGGCTCAACAGAGTTGTGGCTCTTTGTCAGCCTGGCTACAGTGCTGAACAGAAAACGTGGGTTATTTTTATTATCCTCTATTAACACTGAATAATAGGCTGTTCTAGCTTTGCGAAGCGCTTTTTTATACACTATTAGACTATCTTTCCATGCATAATAAATATCTACAGACCTACTAGAGTACCACTTTCTTTCCATTTTACGCACTTTCTGTTTTAACATACGAATATGTGAGTTAAACCAGGGAGTTAAGCTCCTATGGTTAGAGACCCTCTTTCTCAAAGGAGCAACTACATCTAAAGCTGTATGCAACACATCTGCAGTGCTACCAACAAGGAAATCAACGTCTGCAGAGGTAGAACCGAGGTCACAGCCCTCAACTGCTTCACTATGTTCCTCTGTAAGAAGATGAAGAGCAACGGCCTCCCTAAATTTAGTGATAGCTTTATCGGATAGACACCTGCTAAAGTAATTCCTCCTTTTATGCGTAACGTTGACAATGTTGAATTCAAACGTTATTAAATAGTGGTCGGATAGGAGGGAGTTTACATGTGACACTAACAGATTATCAAGTTCTACACCGTAGACGAGGACCAGATCAAGAGTATGATTAAGACAATGCGTCGGTTCGTTAACTTTTTGTAAAATCCCCATCGATTCTAGAAGAGAATCAAAAGCCAACTTAAGACTGTCGTTGTCAACATCCATATGAATGTTAAAGTCGCCCACTATGATGACTTTATCTGTACTGATCAATAAACTAGATAAGAAATCTGAGAACTCAGACAGAAACTCCAGATAAGCTCCAGCAGGAGGCCGGTAAACTACAACCAACAAGACTGGCTTCTCTGATTTCCAGCTCGGCAGTTTTAAGCTAAGCGTGAGGCTTTCAAATGTATTATAATCGCATTTAGGTTTGGATTTTATTGTAAGACTGGAGTCGTAGATCGCCGCTACTCCTCCACCTCGACCTGTGATTCGAGGAATATGATAATTAACGTAACTGGACGGCGTCGATTCATTTAAACTAACAAACTCTTCCTCTTGGAGCCACGTTTCTGTTAAGCAGAAAATGTCACTCCGGGTCTCAGTAATTAGATCGTTTACTAATAGAGACTTGGAGCTTAAAGATCGTATATTTAGTAATCCGCATCTAATTGTTTGGTCTTTAGTTCGCACTAAATGCGTATTTGTTTTTATTTTTACGAGGTTATTTTGGTTAACGCCTCTATTACGTCGCGCTTGGTGAAGATTTGGAGGACGGGGAATCGATACTAAATCTATTTTACTTGGCACCTCGTTAGAATCTCCAATTACATCATTTACTTCTACCTTTTTATTGGCAGGCGATAGTCCTCGAGAAGCAGCAGAGAAGCGTGTAAGACTGCAGCTCTGCACCCCGGCCTGGACCCTGGATTGTCAGGGGGAGGATCTAATAATATCAGCCAGATTTCTAGAGATAAGAGCTGCACCATCCCGGGTGGGATGAATGCCGTCTCTTCTAAGCAGACCAGGCTTTCCCCAAAACGTCTTCCAATTGTCAATAAAGGCCACGTCGTTTTCTGAACACCACCGAGACAACCAGCGACGGAGCGACAACATGCGGCTAAACATGTCATCACCGGTCAGATTGGGGAGGGGACCAGAGAAAACTAGAGAAAACTACGGAGTCCGACATTATCCAGTAGAAAACACCCTAAACAGAATAATACTGATGTAGTTATTTTAATTATTTTCTATATATAGCTTACACTCTTACCCTCTCACATAGTTATGTTGGAACTGCTTGCATAATGCGCAAGCACACACACGCACACACGCACACACGCACGCACACATACACACACACACACACACACACACACACACACACACACACACACACACATACACTTTCCTGCAACATAACATTTGACAAGTCATATCATAGTGAGCCAATACTAGAAAAAAACCTATCCAGAAGAAATTGTTTTCAAATACTCTGAATACTCTGTCTTTTGTCCAAAAGAGTGATGTAGCCTATGTTTACCGTGTTTTTGAGCCTCTGGTCACATCTAAGATGATAGTCAATCATAATAGCGCTGCACAAGCATCATAATATGGCGACCTGGAATCTGTAAATCACTTTCTCATCCTATGAAAGCCAGAACAGGCTCCAGCCCAGAACCACAGTGACCCTAAACAAGATAAGAGAATATGATTAATGGATACATAGTTTTTAACATCATGGCATTTAATTCTTCTATCTGCAGTTCCAGAAAAGCTCACTTGCACTTTTATTTGAAGGACACAAGTGTAAAAGACATAGTTTTAAATATCTTTGCTGAAAAACGTAATATCTTAAAAAATGTAAACAAATATATATTTTGAGTTTAAGTTTTGACATTTTATAAGTTACATAATTCATAAAAGGGTTTTAAAAAAAAAAATAAAAAAACTGACCAGTGATGGTGTCATTCACCTGACCAAATGGGATATGTAAGACATTTACGCCTTTAGGCAGCACTGCATGGAAATTATGGAGTAAAAATAATACATTCCCACCGCAACAAGAAACTGCTTCCCCCTGAAATATAACCTGAAACTGTATTAGGGATTAAGAAAACTATACATCAACTCTTTAAAGCAAAGCTGCCAAGGTTTTACAGACATAAGCTCATCTGAGATGACAGTAAGAGAGGACATATGTTCCATGGTCAGAATGAGTCCACGTTTTGGCTTGCTTTTGAAAACAGATGATGGGTTTAAGGTCCAAAAATTGACAGAGACCATGCAAGCTGTGGAAGGTGAGATGTGCCAATGTCTATAATGGACTGGAGGGGTTTCAGTGCTGGTGGCATGGGTGACCTATTTAGAATCAGATGAAATTGTGCATTTAGCAAAAGTAGGCACAGATTTTTTTTTGCACCGCCTCAACAAATAGTCTCCTCATTTTCCAAACAACTAAAGAATGTAGGTAAAGAATAAACATATAAGTGTATTTGCCTCACATATTTTTGTTTGTTGCTGTCATTGCAGTTTCTTGCGTGCTAAATTGAAGAAGCACATGTATTTATAGAATATAAAAATATAATTAAGGACAACTATACACAGCATTAATGGATGTTTAATTATTTTGTTTCTCTTTTTAGAGTACATATTTTATTTGTTTTTGAATATTCCTGGCACCCACTAAGATGTACTCTTATATTAGAGTGAATCTTTGAGACTAGACATATATGTGAAAACATCTCCTAGCACATGACCTTAAGTGAAAGAACCCTTCAACACCTTCAGGGAACATTACTGAAAGGAAGTGTAGGCATTCCCTGGCGTCTCATAGTGACAACACCCATGCTACATGACTGTCTGACATTTGAGTCTTTAGTTCCTCTCGGTAGATCATTTCCAGCCTGCCTGAGGTCAGCCTCAGGGCACATTTGTATCACTCCACCAGTCAGTTAGTTGTACAAGCATTTGGCTTTTCAACAAAGCAATGATTTGGATATTTCTGTTACTCTTAGAGTCTGTCTTTGACATATTTCACTTTCACATTGAAGAATACCAATTCAAATTTGTTACAGCTGCTCTGAAAAAAAAAAAAAAAAAGTTGATGTTCAAATATACACTTTAGCCCAAGACATTGAACAGAAATTTAACACAGATAATGGGTATAAAAAGTTTTTTATTTAAACTGTTGTTTTTCCAAACCTTTATTTTTAAAGGAATTGGCATGATCTTGTTTCAGTCACAAAAGGTAATTTCTAAGGACATCCTTCTCCCTTATTACCCCATCCCCATTCTCTTATGTTCCTCATCAAGTTTCTCAAGTATGAAATATCCTGGCCAGAACTTTGTTCTTGTTCTTACTACCTTGAGAAAAAGAACAAATGTCTCTGTGCTTGTGAAGCACATATCAACCATATCTACTCTATATAGCCAAAAGTATTCACTTACCTGCCTTGACTCGCATATGAACTAAAGTGAGATCCCATTCCTAATCCATAGGGTTTAATATGACATCGGTCCACCCTTTGCAGCTATAACAGCTTCTACTCTTCTGGGAAGTCTGTCCACAAGGTTTAGGAGTGTGTTTATGGGAATTTTTGACCATTCTTCCTGAAGCGCATTTATAAAGTCACACACTGATGTCAGACCACAAGGCCTGGCTCTCAGTCTCCGCTCTAATTTATCCCAAAAGTGTTCTGTTGGGTTGAGGTCAGGACTCTGTGCAGGCCAGTAAGGTTCATCCACACCAGACTCTGTCATCCAGGTCTTTATGGACCTTGATTCGTGCACTGGTGCACAGTCATGTTGGAAGAAGAAGGAGCCAGCTCCAAATTGTTCCCACAAAGTTGGGAGCATGAATTGTCCAAAATGTCTTGGTATGCTGAAGCATTCAGAGTTCCTTTTACTGGAACTAAGGGGCCAAGCCAGCTCCTGAAAAACAGCCCCCACAGAAGGAGGAAGAGGTAGTATCATTAATGGCATCTATTTTATTTTGGAAAAATGACAGAAAGGCACTTATTGACTGTGAAGAAATTTGAGATGTTGCCACTGGGTTTGAGGAGTTTATTTATTGTGAAGAATAGCACCTTGATGTTGGATGAACCAGAGTGTATGAGATTTGAGTAGTAGGTGGACCGAGCTGAGTTCAGAGCATCTTTGCATTGATCGAGGTGGTCAGTGTAGGCTTGGTGATGAACAGTTAGACCAGTTCTCTTGCAGAGTCTTTCAAAGTCAAAGTCAAAGTCAAGTTTATTGTCAATTCTACCACATGTGAGATACATATAGAGAATCAAAATTATGTTACTCTCAAACCCTCAGGGTTACACAATAAATACATTTTAAACACAAAGTGCAAATTAAAAAGAAACAAGTTATAGCATGACACTTACAGTTTTTCATTTGGTGGAGTTGAGAGATGTATCAGGGATCTGAGTGTCTAAAAGTGACTGTTATAGTTTTGATGAGAGCCAACAGATCAAGACCGGAGGAGAGTAAGTGATTATAGTAGGTCACAAGGTCTGAAGGGTTATCTGATGACAGTGGTGCTGAGGAAGACTAAAAAGCAGAGGGGGAGATGGATTTGAGATTATTTTGCGTTTGTCATTGGGAATGAGGATGTCAATGTCCATAGGGACAGCCAGGTGGTCAGAGACATTGAGGTTGAGACTGGAGAGCTGATGTTTTGTGAGGCCGGAGGAGCAGATGAAATCTGGGGTATGAGCACGGGTGTGAGTGGGAAAGTTGATATACTGTGTTAAATTGAGGCAGTGTAGCAGATTCAGGAACTCGGTGGCAGGTTTGGAGTTGGAGTCATCAATGCAAAATTTGAAATCACCCAGAAGGAGAACAGAAGGTGAAATGGCGCATAGCTGAGTCACAAAATCAGAGAAATCGGAGAGAAATTAGGGGTTTGGGTTGGGGGGTGGGGGCGGTGATAAATGACTGCAGTGACTGGGGACCAGGCAGTTTAAAAGCAACATGCTCAAATGAAGAAATGTGGGGAATAGTGATGGAGGTTGTTTTAATGTCCTTTCTATGTACAGCTGCAACGCCACTTCCCAGCTCCTCAGGACAAGCGTTCTCGATGATTGTGAAGCTGGAGGGTGTGGTGTGGTTAAATGAGAAGTAGTCCAGGGGTTTGTGCCAGCCCACAGGCAGGTGTAGTCGGCAGCAAAAGACATTAGTCGATGTTGATGATGATGATGATGATGATGATGATGATGCAACACTGGATATCCTGCTCTAAATCAAACAAGAGTTGTTAAACTTTTTATTTTGTTAGCTTTTCTGTTAAATAACACAATAAGACGTGATGAGTGGGGATGTTGGTTCTGACTTTTATGTTTAACTAATGCAAGCATCTTCTCAGCAGGACTTTTTGACCTGAAGGCAGTGATAAATTCTTCATTACAACAACACACACACACACACACACACACACACACACACACACACACACACACACACACACACACACACAGAAAAAGCTCTATTCTGGATACCCGTTATGTCATAGCAGTTAGTTCACAGAAAAAATCTGGTACACTGTGCATGAAATCTATGTTGTCCAGTTCTGAAAAGTTCCGAAACACTTACAATGATTCATGTTATGAAAACGTCAGCATAAAATCCACACACAAGGACAAAACGCATGCCTTGCTATTGTGGTTTGAGTCCTGTTCAGTATTGTTGAATTGCTGTGCTGCTGTGACAGTTGAGATGGCTTGTAAAATACAAAACTGGTGAGTGGTGATAAGCAATTCCACATGAGACAACAAAACAGGCACAAACAAAAAAAAACATGAAGCTTATTTCAAATGCTGTCATTGTTTTTCTTCTTTTCAGCAAGGGAATAAGATATCTTGTTTCATGATCACCACAAAGCTACAACATCTTTATACAGCCAGTAACATTTTGGACATGTCGGGCCTCTACTTCATTGTCTTTTTCCTCAGAGGAATTTCACACTCGCTGGAATGGTGGCTTTAAAATCAGACAATAGCAGTATCAGCAGTAGTATAAGCAACAGAAATATAATGAACCTGTGGAGTCTTCTCAAACACCCTAAAAAGATGTTGGCCTGAGTACACACTGAAAGAGCAATTTGCCAACAAGCTGATCCCTTCAACCTTACATTTTTTTCATTCATTCATTCATTCATTCATTCATTCATTCATTCATTCATTCATTCATTCATTCATTCATTCATTCATTCATTCATTCATTCATTTATCCATCCATCCATTCTGATTTGAACTGCTTACTGCAGGAGTTGAAACATGGAGTGGTGAAGGCCTTATTGAGCACTAACCTCATCTAATGGAACTCAGTCTTTGGTTTCTCAGGGCTTGTCAGATAGAAGACTGGGCAAAATTAGTCAGTCCGAAAGGGTGCAGTGGAATATATAGTGGAATATATATTTGGCTGTTATCAGCATAAAAGTGGAATGAAATTTCATGTTTTTGGAGAACTGATCCAAGCGGAAGCAAATACAGTAAAAAAAGAAGAGGGCCAAGAATAGAACCCTGAGCTTAATGCCCACCCAGCTCTCCAAGCGAGACAGGAGGATCTGATGGTCGACTGTATCAAAGGCGGCTGTTAAATCCAATAAAACCAAAACAGTACAGTGACCAGCATCTTTGGCTAAAATAATGTCAATAAAAACCCTCAACAGAGCCGATTCAGTACTGTGGCCAGCTTTAAGGGTGACCTTAAAGCTGGACACATTAAGCTGATTTAGCTCCTACTTAACTGACAGGTGTCTTGTGTCCGTCTTACAGCTGTGGAGTCTTCCAGAGCACCTCAGAGTGCCTCAGGGTTTTTTCTTGGCCCTCTTATTTTTTTACTGTATTTGCTTCCGCTTGGATCAGTTCTCCAAAAACATGAAATTTCATTCCACTTTTATGCTGATGACAGCCAAATATATATTCCACTGAAGCATGGAAAAGCTTACTCTGCTAAGCAATTACTAGAGTGTATTGATGAAATGAAGACATTGATGGCACTTGATTTCTTACACCTTATATAAGACTGAGGTCATGTTATTTGGGCATAGTGATGCCTCTAAGATGCATGTTGACTTCGGCTTTTTAAGCAAACATGTGAAACCTACAGCAACTAGCCTGGGTGTAAAACTGGACACCAACTGTACCTTTAATAGTCATATTAGTGTGGTGGGCAAGTCCAACTTTTTTCACCTCCGGAAACTGGCCAAGGTTAAGCCTTTTCTTTCCTGACATCACTTTCAGATTTTAATCTATGCTTTTATCACAACACGTTTAAATTATTGTGATGAACTTTACATTGGAATTAGCCAGAAATCACTTGCTTAACTGCAGTTAGTTCAAAATGCTGCTGCCCGACTTTTAATTGGTGCAAGGAAATGAGAGCATTTTACTCCAATTTTAGCATCACTTCATTGGCTCCCGGTTTGTTTACACAGTCATTTTAAAATTCATTTATTTGTCTTCAAATGTCTCATGGTCTCGCTCCGAAGTATCTGTCTGACCTGTTTCAGCTGTACACTCCTCCTCGCTCCCTCAGGTCAACAGATATGTTATTTCTAAGTCGTCTCTAAGACTAAGAGGATGTTTAGTGGCGACTGCCCTTTCCAGTCGCTGGCTCAAGACTATGGAACGAGCTACATTTACATATCAGGCAGACCAACTCACTTCCCATTTTTAAATCCTGTCTTAAAATATACTTTTTCACTTTGGCTTTTAAATTAGTTTGAAATCTTAGTTTCAGTGTTTTATCTTATTGTTTCACTTTTGTTTTATGCTTTTATGGTTACATTTGTTTTACATGTTTATAATTTTTATTTTAAATGTTTTACTCTGAACCCATGTTTGTGTTCAGCACTTTGGTCACTTTGGTGTTGTTTTTAATATGCTTTATAAATAAAGTTGAGTTGAATTGACTTGAGAGTCATAGTACCAGCAATGCTGTCACTCATCATCCAATGGATTCTAATTCCTTAGCTAAATAACTTTATGATCTAAAACCATACAAGTTGTGGTATACTGACAAAAACTGTATAGAATTTGTCTGAACTGGACTGAATTAGACTGCATTGTATTTAATGGATCTAAACTAACTTTTAAATTACATTGAATTAAAACTAAATTAAATATAACTTAAAATACATGTTTTCATTAAAGTACTCCAGCATAACTTTTGTTGTTAATGGATTTTTTAAAAAGTAAGCTGAAGTGAAGTGAACTAAGGTGATTTTTTTTTCAGCTCACCCCATGACAAGTGGGTGGTCTTTCAATAGCTTTACAATGACTATGTGATGAAGCACAACATGATAAAGAATGTTTTCTTTGTTTATTGATAATCATTATTTTTGTGATTGTGGGTCTGAGCTTCTCCAGTTTTATTAGTTTGCTCAACAGAATATATACCATTCATTACGTGTTTTTTACCAGCTTTGCTGCAGAGAAATATAAGCACATAAAGGCAAAGCCTCTTTTAAAGAGGAAGACAATAAGGCCTGGATGACTTTTAAATTAATTCAGAAAAGAAAAGAAAAAACTGTAGTCTTTAGAACCAAATACCTAAAAAAAATGCTTTCTACAATCAATCTGAATGGCTTTACTTTGGCTTACATTATTATTGTTAAGAAACCTTGGAGTTATCTTAGATCATGATACAGTTGTCCCTTACTTTAAAACAAGTTTCTACCTGTTCTGTTATTTATCATCATCCAGCCACCCCTTGTGGTTCACCACAAACTGGTTGACATATACAATCGATTTTCCAGTCAGTGAAACACCTGCTGAAAAAAAAAAATCAGATAATTACCAGGTCCTTAGTCAGACATATGACATTTATCATACCAGATGTCAAGTACATACAAATGTAAACTGTTTATAATTTAGTGGAACAGGACTTACTAAAGGCTGAACTAGATTGAACTGGACTATAACACAAGTTAAACTAATTTGGCCTATAGTTCAGTTGAACTGGAACTAAGGTTACTCTATCCATCCATTATCTTTACCCGCTTACTCCTTCTCAGGGTCACGGGGGTCTGTCGGAGCCTATCCCGACGCATAGCAGGTGAAAGGCAGGGGTAGAGCCTGGACATGTCGCCAGTCCATGACAGGGCCACATACAAAGACGAACAACCAAACACGCTCATATTCACACCTGGGCCATTTAGAAGTATAAATTAACCTAGTATGCATGTTTTTGGACTGTGGGAGAAAGCTGGAGTACCCGAAGGGAACCCACGCAAGCATTGGGTGAACATGCAAACTCCACACAGAAAGACCCACCGGGCCGGGAATCGAACCAGGAACCTTCTTGCTGTGAGGCAACAGTGCTCTCCTGACCCTGCGGTCTTCCCGAGGCCTCTCGTTTGTAATTTATAATACACAAATAAACTGAACTGAAATTAACAAAAGGAATTGTTCTCCTCCTCTTTTTTTTTTTTTTTTTTTGCTCATCCTGGCACAAGTGGGTGGTATTTTTGTGTTTCTGTACAATTTATTGTGATGCATTATATGTATTGTTTGCCCATTGATACACTGGTGATCTGGCAATTTTGCATATTATGAAAGAAAAATAAATTGCTCTGACTTGGTGGCACTAATTTGCACTGATTACACAATTTTGTATTACTAGGCCTTTAAATACTGGCTTTTTCTTTTGCTGGTCTCTGTGCGTATGTAAGAGCCTCTTTCCGGAAAGACGTAAAATATGATCACCTCTTTCTTCCAACTCCCGCGGTATAAAAAAAGTGCGTAAAAAAGGAGCAACAGGTTGTGTACGTAAGGGCCACAGCCCCCATTATGTAAATGAATGAGAAGTATAAAAATTTACAACAAATTTCTGATTACGTTGTTATGGTGCATGTTGAGTGGGAAAGTCCCAAATGCAGGAGATGAGGTGGCAGGAGTTTCACACAAAAGTCTTTTTAATTAAACAAAAAGGCTTCACAAACAGAAATCCAAAAGAAATTCAAAATACCTCCACTACAGAAAATGCTTAGACCAAAAGCACAGGTTAGGAAGAACCACAGAACCAGGAAAAAAAACAACAACAAAGAACCAGGAAAAAAAACACAAACCGACCAGCTGGGAAGAAGGGAAAGACAAGACAGTATATAGAGACGCGGCTGACAAGACGCAGGTTCAAACTATCAGGGGAGACAGGAAACAGGGAAGTCAAACAGGACATAAACCAAACAAAAATCAACCTTCAAAATAGAAAAGGAAGCAGGTCAGAAGATCAAAACTGAAGAACCAAATAAAACGACAAATAAAACTCAAAACCCTACAGAAAACCCAAACCATGACAGTGCAGCACCTTCACAGGGTGGTGGAAGAAGAGTCTGCACCATGCATCATTATTCTTATTAACTCACTCTAAATTATTTAACAATGCTGAATTGGGGAGAAGCAGAAATAAGAAAACTTCTTAGTTTTCTAATAGATGAAGCCAGGCGCTACATTATTATAATGACTAAAGAAACTATTAAATGGAACGGGGCATCATTTCACATCAAAGAAAGGATGACACCACCTGTCGTCAGGCCAAAGATTCAGTCACAGTCCAGGAACATGCAGCACTCGGAGTTAAAACCTGTGCACCAATTGAACCGGCAGCTGGTAAAGAAAGACCCAGACATTTCTAACTTAAAGAGTCCCAGGTCTTTTATTTACTGTACTGATACTGTAATTACAGCTGAATATGTCTTGTTACACTGTTTAAACACTCCCAGAGAAATTCTTCCCACATCAGTGCACCGCGCACACACCGCCACCCTCCATTTTACCCGCCTCTCATGCGCATGCATGCTTTCACACAGCGCTCAGCCTGTTAAAAGGACCAAGACACTCTGACAAAAATATAAAGAAATCTAACGGCATCATCTCCTCTGCTATGATTTTTTTTTCTTTTTTTTCCATGAGCAGAATGAACGTGACAAGAACATGACACAGAGTCACAGCTGGTTTCTGGAATGCCAGTTTCATGTATGTCAGGACCATAGATTGTATAAACGGATGAAGCATTCAGTCACGCGACCCACTGCTTTCTGAAGAGTGGTTTTGAAGGCCGTTGGTCTTCTTCCAGCTATGTTGCTTAGCAAGTCGATTGCAATACGCCCACCACATGTCGATAAAACATTTACAGCGGGATATACGGTTTAACATGTTGACTCACCAGCAAAATCGAAAAACCGTCAAACAGTTGAAACCAAAACGATTTTTTGAATCAGGATGTAAATATGTTTATTTCTGCTCTAAAGTTGGACACAATGGAGATTGACAGATTTTTTTGTCTTTACTAATCTGTTTTACTAAATCACATCTCAGCTAGAGATAAGTGCAAGAGGAAAAACAGGCAAAACAAAATTTGACTAAGCTAAAAGGGCAAATGTTGCAAATGAAAGCTGTCAATAAGTAATGAAAGGTATTAATAAAACTGTTTCCCATTTTTTATATAATTTTTTAACAAAAATTGTGATTGACAACTGACAGGATTTCATTTATTTATTTATTTGGTTGTGTTTTTTTCTTTTTTTTTTTTTTTTTGTTGGATAAGAGGTGAAACATCTTCTAGGACCCAGAAAACAAAATTACTTTTTTACGGTCTTTGGTAGCAGTGGTGTTATTAATTGTTTTTTTTTTTTTTTTTTGTTTTTTTTTTTTTTTTTTTCTTTTTTTTTTTTTTTTTTTTTTTTTTTTTTTTTTTTTTTTGCCCTTGTTTGCACATATATTTATGATTGATACCATGTTGGTATAACCGGAGTTGTATATATGCATTTTAATCTAGTAACCAAGGGTGTTTTGTATGTGTGGGTGTGTGCAAGTGTGCTACCTTCACCAGCCCTCATAACAGTCAAACTATATTTTTATTGATCCCTGGAGAAATCAAACAAGATAAAAGTAAAGGGAGAGTCAGAAAGAGGGATATAAATATTCTGCAGAGGAGGGCTAGAGTCACCGGGTGTGGAGGGTGAGGAGAGAGAGAGCAGGAGAGAGAGACGAGACAGTGGTGGTGCAGTCTGGTGTCTGTGTTGTAATATGCATCAAGAAGAGTTTATAATGTGTTGTTTAAAGAGTAAAAAGTGGACACAAGACAATCAGGTGTTATAAGCAAAAAAGAAAACAGAGAAAAGGGGGGAGGAGCTTTCTATTTACAATCACATCATTTGAGCGTTTGGGGGGGGTTGGAGGCAGTATTGAAAAGTCATATATATAATAGGCATAGAAGTATTTAAATAGTCATACATGTCCACATATATCAAAATAAAGTTATAAACATAGAAGATAGATAAATAATCCATACACACACACACACACACACACACACACACACACACACACACACACACACACACACACACACACACACACACACACACACACACATTCATACAATCAATGAAAATAAACCGTGGATTAATGTGTGGACATCTAAGAGTTTTGCTATGCATAGGTGTAAAATACATATGCACATGTACATGATTATACATACATACAAATATACATTGATACATGCTGTACAGGTGTGCCTAATTGAAGTACACACATATATATATATATATATATATACATACATACACACATACATACCTATATATATACATATATATATACATACATATATATATATATACACATACACACATAAGTATCTATTCATATGATATACATACACATACCTTTAAATCATTGCATATAGTATATCAGTATATGCATACACTTTGCATGTTCATGTCACAATACATTTCCCCGTAATCATTTACTTACACTCATGCAACTCATATTCATACATACATACATACATACATATATACACACACCCATGCATATCATCCATATAAGTATATACATCCACTTGCATGTATCCACATACACCTAAATAGATACATGCACATAGGGATACACACACACAAATACCTAAACATGTACACCCACGCACACACACACACACACACACATATACACACACACACACACACACAGGTGCGTGCGTGCATGCATGCACACACACACACACACACACACACACACACACACACAGCTATTCATACATACATACATACCACATACATTCACGCATATACACAACCACACTCACGTATATAACTACACACACACACGCACGCACACATACACACACACAGCTATTCATACGTACATACATACATACATATCACATACGTTTGCACACATATGCACAAACATACTCACGTATATAACTACACACACATATATACACACCAATACATACACATACACACACGCACACACATACACACACACACCCATACACATACACATATAAAACATGCATCTATGTATATAAACTCACTTATTTGCACATAAATACATACAAGAATATAATAATAATAATAATACATTTATTAATTACAAAACTAATAATATTAAGTCATTTAAACACTTCCTCCTTTAACTAGTTATTCTTACCATTCCGTTGTTGGTTCCTATCGTCATCGGTCAGCGCCCCAACCCTCCCCCCAGCCCTGGGCCACCCCAGCCCCCCACGGCAGCGGCCGCAGCCAGCAGGAGGGGAGGGAGGAATCCGAGGCCGCCGATCCCACACCCTCCCTTAGTACAGACCATTACCAGCTGGAGACCCAGCAGGCTCAAGGAAACAAAGCCGCGATATGCCCCCAGATCCCCCGACCCCCAAACATATCGAGCCCCGCACGGGCAAGAAACAGTGTCGCCGGTGGCCCGCCAATGCATCGGCCCCCGCCACGCGCCCCGGCGACGCGACAGCGACACCGAACTCCAGTAGCCACGGTGCCGGACAGGCAAAGAGGGTGGGGCAGGCGGAAGGCGGGAGGGAAGAGGGACAGAGGAGCCAGAGCAGCGCGACCAGCCCAGGGGGGGCCGGGACCGCCACCACCCACCGGCCGCAGATACACATGGCCGGGAGCGGAGGCAGCAGGGCGGGGATACAGCCGACACCCGGAGGCGGCGCAGGAACCAGGAGAAGGAGCCCGCCGACACACCGCAACACACCCAGACAGTAACCGGCGCCTCACCTTCCCCGCCAGAGGTCCCCCCCCAGAGGCCGGCCCCGGCACCAGACCCACCAACCAAGGCGCAACCCAGACCCGCCGGGGCCCCAGAAATCCCAATCGCAGGACCAGATCCGGAAGGCAAGAGCGCGGACCAGGCAGCCAGGCACCCAGAGACCCACCGGGACCGCCCGGCACGTGACCCCCGAAAAGCCCCGCACGACCCCCCCCACCCCACCCCACCTGGATTTCTCCCCTCCCATTTTTTTTTTTTTTTTTTTTTTTTTCCTTTTTTTTTTTTTTTTTTTTCCCCTCCCCTATTTTTAATTTATTTATTTATTTATTTATTTATTTTTTTTTTTTTCCAATTACAATAGTATATTTTCTAATATGATTGTGTTCGGGTGCATTAAAAACAGAAACTGGCATCTGCAGGGTGGGCACCCCCCACACATCTCAGTTCTTATGGTTAAGTTTGTGTGTTTTTTTTTTTGTTTTTTTTTTTTTTTCCCCCTATTTTTAATTAATTTATTTATTGTGGTGTTATTAATTGTAACATTTTAACAATTACAATTACAATTTCCATCTTATAGTGGAATTTCAATTTCCATCTTACAGTGACAGCTGACTAATCAAAGCAGCTAGCCTGGTCTTGACCAGACTAGTTGCACAGAACAAATCCATCCATTATCTATACCCGCTTAATCCGGCTCCGGGGGGTCTGGCCATCTCGTGGTCATCTGGATCCATTGCAGGGCCACATAGAAAGACAGACAAACATGCACACTCACATTCACACCCACGGAAAATTTAGTATGATCAATTAATTTACCCTGCATGATTTTTTTTGGACTGTGGGAGGAAGCCGGAGTACCCGGAGGAAACCCACGCAAGCACAGGGAGAACAGGCAAACTCCACACACAAAGACCCACTGGGCCAGGAATCGAACCAGGAACCTTCTTGCTGTGAGGCAACAGTGCTTGCAGTGCTACCAGGCTGTTGTGTAAAACAGCCCCACTGGCTGTGTAAAACAGCTCCAATTCCACTGGTTTTTCCTAACTGTCTTCTTGCAACTGGAATACAGGCACCGGTGGTTTGTCAGCATTCTCAGTTTTCATCCCCATCTTTTCTTTGCTGACTTCCAATAAAAAAAAGAACGGAGCAACTGCCTCCATGAATCTTAGACCAAAGAGTCAGGTATTCATTTTCAAATTTTCAATCTTAACTCCACTCACTTCACAAATAGTAATGTATTCCATATTTAACTTGAAAAATATTAAATTTAATAGCTGTAAAATAATGTTCAATTATATTTTATTTTTCAGACAACACAATACAATTTTATTGAGTATAATACATTGATACCTTTTATCATTATTTTTTTTCAAGATTCTGAGTCATAGCAAAAAATGAATTATGCAAAAGAGCCTGTAGAAAATGGAGAATAAAGCACTACATTGTGAATGAGAAAAAAAGGGCAGATTTTTGACATTCTGTACCTTCTCATAGTTAATGAATTTTTTTTTTTTTGCTGCTACCGCAGTAATATGGCCAATCTTTCCTGAATCCAAATTGAGATTCCTAAATATAAGGATACAAATATAAATTTCCCAGGTACTTGAGCGATGCGCCGACAGTCAGTTGCTTTGTCCACAAAGCAAAGTATCTGGACAAGATACATAATTCCACAAAGGCCGTTTTGGATTCTTCACTAGTAAGTTGCCTTCAATAAGTACGTCTGCCAAATTGTAAGTTTGAGTTGCCTGTTCTGTTTTAATGAAAATCTATAACCATTTCGCACAGTTCGACACTTCAAAAAAACAAAGTACCGTAATGCTTTTGTGCCAAAAGATAGCCCATAATATTATAAGCTAGACCTTTTTTTAATTAATAATAAGCAAAGTCTTTGTTTTTAGACCAGTATTGTAATGTTAAATCAATCAATGCAGGGTACAGATGAACACGAGGTCTGGAAGGTTCATACTGGGTCAGGAGGTCATTGATGTATTTTGGTCCTAAACCATTCAGAGCTTTATAGACCAGCATCAGAACATCCTCTGACGGACAGGCCGACAGAACAAACAATTTGGCTGAATAAACCTATTCAGAAGATCCATCTTTGTGAGTTGATACCAGTAAGAGAAGATGCTCTCACACAAAGAATCTAAACAGGCTGAAGACATTTTTTACACAACTCCGCAGTAAGCAGGCAAAGAAGGAAGGAGTGTTTTTAGTAATCACAGTGATGCTGACTGGCTCCTGATAGTCTTGACCGGTTTGAAAACCGGCATGTCTGTGGTTTCAAGTGACTCTCGTCAGAAAATAACATTTTAGTTGAAAGCAGAGAGCTTCCATATCCAATAGCCTGTCATAATATATGACATTCAAGGGTGTGATTCACATTATGATTTTATAAAGCCATTTATAATTGGACAAAATACAGTAATTACAATTTCGGAGAAGAATTTGTTAAAATAAAAACCATCAAAAACCAATGAGCTGCCTGAATTATTTCAATGATTTAACCAATTTAACTTAGCAAATAGGTAAGTCATTCATTCGAAAAGTGTTACAAAGATTAATAGATTTCTGCAGTGAGTAAAATCAATTTCCTATAAGAACCTTATGAGAACCTGGCTGTGTTATGAGTCCAAATCTACCCTGTTTCAGAGATATGGGCCATCATGGTAAAAAGAGCAGCAGGTAAGAAGGAACCATAGTGTCTTCAATGGGACTGACAAGGCAGGATTTGGATGTGGTGTTGATTTAATTGATTCGATGTAGGTTTAGCAATTTCTTTGTGAATAAAAAGGGAGGTCACTCATCTACCAAAATATACAGATTCTTCGGTCAGATTGTGAAAGGAAGCTTCAGAGAGCAGGGGACATCATTCTCACAGATGCTTGGGACGGGCCACCACAGCTTTCAGAACCCAACTCCACTGAGGCTCTTTGGGATGTACCAGAGAATACCGGGTCTTTCAGTCTTAATAAGAGAATTTAATACAACTCTGGATATAAACATGAAATAGAAAGCTTTAAGAAACAATGTCGAGTGAATGTTTGCTGAACTCAAAGCTAAATGGGATTTTACAAAAAATGTTATTTGTCTTTTTTTTTCTATTTTTTTAATTGTCATTGGATTGGATTTGGGACCCATGAGGGTCAATCCTATGCATTGCCCATGGGCAAAAACTGCTTTTGAGGCAGTTTGTCTGGCGCCCGTGGCTTCTATAACTTTTGCCAGACAACAGGAGGCAGAAGAGACCATGGCCTGGATGTGAGTGGTCTGCATAGATTTTCTGTGCTCTGCTGAGACTGCAGGAAGTGGCAATGTCTTCCAGGGAGGGCAGGGGGCAGCCAATTATGCTCTGAGCTGCTTTGATCACTCCCTGCAACGCTCCCTTGTCCCCGGCTGTGCAACTAGCAAACCACACCGTGATGCAATATGTCAGGATGCTTTTAACTGTAGACCAGTTGAAGGTCCTCAGCTGACCGGCCTCCAATCGACTCTTCCTCAGCCGTCTTAACAAGTGTAACCGCGACTTGGCTTTTTTGACCACTGTCAACATGTTGGTAGATCATGTTCGATCCTCAGAAAGGTGCATCTCCTAGGAACCTGAAGAAGGAGGCCCTCTTCACACAGGAGCAGCTGATCTGTAGTGGGGGTGGGGGTATGGGGGGTGGGCTGTGCTAAGTGTCAGAGTGGAAGAACTGAGGGGGTTCCGCCTTCAGAAATTGGGAAAACAGAAGTACAAAAACTAGAAAACTTAGTGAAAAATAGATGGTTTTGAAACTAAAATGTATGTAATTTCTTCATCTATTTTTCTGTATGAGTTTCACTTTTTCTTGTAAAGAAATAATGCTACATGTCATTTCAGCTGTGGTTATATGGGTAGTAATAAATGGTGCGAACAAACAATGTTACAAGACTTCTGGTTGAAAGTATTTTTCATGAACGTGAGCGTCAATTTGACTGATCCTTTTTTTAATCTAAAGGTGAAAAATCTTACAATTTCTTCAAAGCCAACTGTGTTTTTGAAATAAGGTGTCCTTTTGGTGGAACACTGGTAATATTTTACAGGAGAGAAAGCTCTTATTTGTTACGTTATTATTCACCAAAGATTCTGTATTAGGAAGCACAAATGTTGGCAATTGATAATAGTGAAGGGATTTCATTTAGGAGATTCATGCCTGCAGCCTGCTCCAAACTGTATTCCTATACTAAGGTTTGTGTCACGGGTGACTTTTTTTTAAAGCTTTTTATTTTTTTTAATCTTTTACCATCTAATCAGGCTAAGAAAAAATAATACAAAGGCTAAAACTTTCTGCTGTCTCCTAAAATGATGCCACAGTTGATGCACATTAAAAAAGTAGAAAAATAAAATATAACGCCTATTGATGTGCCAGTTCTATTTCCCTGGTTAAGAATTGAACAGTTTTTACAAGCTATGTAATAAAGTCTGCTGTAAAGCTGCTTCATGTGTATTTTCAGTTTGTGCATTAAGGGTGACAAAAAATATATTATAATAGTTTAATAATAATAACTAATTATTATAAAATTAGAAATGTAAGTTAAGGGACACTTATCTCACATTTCCGGCCTTTCTAACTTCCTTTAAAAGCAGTATTTACAACCAAATCAATTTATCCCTTTATTAACAGGGATTGTAATGACATTGTGTTCAAATAAATGTACTTCATTATGATGTTGGTCATATGGAATGCTGTTTCATTCAAAATTAACAAAAAAATAAACACTTACATTATTAAATATTAAATTAAATTAATGCATATGACAATGACATAAATTCAAAATAAATCTGAAATTAATAAATATTTAGTGCAATAAGTAAATATGACAATGAAATGAATCCAAAATTAATAAATACAATCTTATTTATTTTTTTAAATTACACCTTATTTATTTCATGACAAATTATTTCATGATGGTATATTATTTAGTTCATGACAGTTTTTTTTTTCATAATGGTATATTTTATTGGCATATTTTGAGACTGAGTGAGACTTTTATTTTGTAATGCCACATTTACGTATATCATGACACTTTTATTTTGCATTGCCAGTTTTATTTCAGAGCTCTTTTTATTTAATTTACTTATATTCAAATGAAGTTGCATGATTTTACATGTGGGTTTGGCCAGTCGTAGACTTCAGCAGATCTTCACGAGGGACAGTAAAGCCGGAAGAAAACCGCAAACAGACACAGAAAACAGAAAAACATCAGTGAAGATGAAGAACCAAACATAACAAAATAGTGGGTGGACTTGGACTTTCACTAGATGTTTCAGATTGGAATTATGTAAATTATCTTAGATTAAAACATTGTCTGAGATACTTTTAGTATTTAGTATTTAGAAGTCCCATCTTTCAATCTCCACCCCAGTTCATCCCAAACGTTCTTGATGAGGTTGAGGTCAGGGCTCTGTGTGGACCAGTCAGGTTCTTCCAAACTGAAATTATCAAATCATGTCTTTACAATCCTTATATTGTGCACTAGGACACAGTCGAGTTGTAATAGAACAGGGTCTCCCCAAACTGAATACAGAATATGTTTCCACTGCTCAACAGTAGAGTGATAGTGAGCTTCACACGCCTCCAACCACTGCTTGACATCACACTGGGTGATGTGAATTTGAATGTACTGCTTTGCCACAGAAGCCTATAGTCTATGAGGCTCCTGCTACACATACATTATTGCCTGTGGATGTTCAGAATGCTTCAGCTATGAAATGAGCAGGGCTTTGGCCACCTTTACCATTTGCTTTAACAGTCATCGACACCACTTTGCCATTTCATATGGTCTTCTGCTTCATGACTAATTTGCTGTTGTTCACATACACTTCCGCTTTTGAACAAAATCTTTGATAGTCGACTGTGGAATATCCAGAAGTAATGAAATTTCAAAAACCACCTTATTGTAAGGGATGTATTCTATCACAGTACCATGCCTGAAGTCATTGAGTTCTTCAGAATGGCCATTTCATATCACCAATAATTGCAAACGGAGACAACATGGATGTATTTGATTTTATCTACCTAGGTCAGATTAAAACACTTGAATTCTCTTGTCCAAACTCTTGTCCATAGTGTATGTGTGGACCCTGCAACTTTATTTTTTCTTTATTTCAAATTATACAAGTAATTTAAGATTTTCTTCAGGCAAATAACATTAACTTGAAAGTAGCCACTTTTCCCAGAAGTGGACCGCTCCACATTTTTTATATTATTTTTTATGAAATTCTTATTGAAATAGTATGATATGTATATATTTAGTTTTGGAACTTGTCAAATACCAATCTGATGGTGGTGTCACTGGGAAGCAATCCAAATCCACATTGACTCCACTCTACAAGTCACCGGGCCCAAAGGATCTATTGCTGACGTTATTGGATGATAAACACTTCAGACATCCTCAGAAGTTCTCTGTCCAGACCCTGGCTTGCCAAAAACATACATTAAACATGGACAGAGTGTGAATGTTTAGACCTACCACTGGCAATTGTATTGTGGGCTTCTTTTTCCTCATTTATACTGGATTAAAATTGAAATCCTCTCTTCGAAAGGATATAAGCTGCTGCCTATTGTCTGTTTCTGCTAATCCCTGGTTGACAGCTTCTGTTTTGCAAATACCTTGTACATAAGTTTCTTCCACCCTCTTTCTCTCTCTCTTCTGCTGTCTCACACTAGTACATAACTTTTTTGTTTGAAATTAAGCAAATTTTCCAAGTGGCACAGAGCAAAAAATGTGGAATGTTAAAATATGTATTAACGTTGACTGTATAAGTCATAATATTAAAAAAAAT
Source organism: Xenentodon cancila (assembly GCA_014839995.1). Taxonomy (NCBI): domain Eukaryota; kingdom Metazoa; phylum Chordata; class Actinopteri; order Beloniformes; family Belonidae; genus Xenentodon; species Xenentodon cancila. The sequence goes on from CM026199.1 coordinate 16,851,836, forward strand.
TTTTGCATGGGAATGTTCTTTCTTGCTTTATATATTCTGCCTCAGATTAGATATTGCCTTATCACTTAGCTCAGTGTATTTCCCTTAAGAACTTAGCGTGGATTGAGAAACCAAATGAGAACAAGGATTTAAACAGCCTGAGTTTTGCTACGTGATGATTGCATAAAACCCATGGCCTACTGTCTTTGCCATTCTGACTCATGAAAAATGGATGAAACCAAGGTCATGTTAGGGGATGGAGCTCACAGTCTGCTCCAAGCTGAAACTTGCGGGGGAAGGGGTGATGAGAGCGTCCTCTGCAATTTAAACTATGCCTGATAGGAGACATTAACCTTGGCTGAAGCTTCACTTTTTCTTATCATGCCTGAATGGTCCCTCAGACCGACTTACCCATTGGTTCCTTATAGCATAGTCACTTGTGATCACATAGACAAAAGCACATACTCACAAACTAACTCGAGTCTATTACTAGAATATGAAGTAACTTTTGGAGGGATCAAACAAAATCTTGGTTAAAATACAAACGTGCAATATTTTAGAGCTCATACCCTTGGTTTCATGGCTTTGTTGTCATCGCAAACTGTAATACATTATTTAATATTTTTGTACACATCTTAATCACTTTTTAAAAATGTATTTATTCTCTAAAAAAACATAAAAAATGAACTGTTTGTCTTACTTTATTTGGAAAATATCAGAAGAGGGACATTCACTTGAGTTTTAGTTAGTTTTGTTTTTTTTAATAACCACGAGGCTTGAAGATAGATGTAATCAAACAACGCTGAAATGTTCAGTAGAAAATAGGCATTGATGCTCTGTGACTAGACTTCTTTCTTTGTTTTGTATTTATTTCATAATGCTACTCAAGAAAGAAAGTAATCATGCAAAGACAAAGCAATGTGTGGAAAGTTTGAATTGTGCCAAAAATGAGCTATCATTTAATATGACTAACATAAATATGATTCTTGATTCTTGGAAAATATCATCCAATTACAGGCTGGAGAGCAGCAGTTTCATTGGCAGCAAAGAAAAGAGATGAGATAAGGAAAAGTGTATTTCACATAGACAAAACATTTAAAGGTTGAGAAACTTGACATCCTTGTTTTTGTGGCCACTTTAAAGGCTTTGGCTTTGTACTTTTTTCAACTCTGAGGTGAAGAAAAATGTTAAGAGAACAAGAAAAATGTCATATTCCATTTGCTGGAGACTTTGCTGCCTCTCAAAAAAAGATGCAGGCTCCCAGAAATGCCTAGAACTGGATTATCTTAAATGTGTTATTGATATTAGTTGGAGAGTGGGAGTAAGGCTAGAGTTCACTGCAGAAAATAGAGCTCAGTTTTTAAAATCCTTGACAGCCTCCACAGTCTTCAATCAAATCATGAGCTCTGCTATTTCAATTTTAACAAACTGTCCGTTGTTAAAGTTATAAATTATGAGAAATAGTTGCATTCTCAAAGCTGGCTCATATCAACCTTTGTCAAATAAATGAAAACTAAATTAAAATGAATTAAAATAACGTAAAATAAAATTCCACCTTTTTGTAATCATACTTATGGCTTTTTTTTTTTTTTTTTTGTTGCCATTACCCTTTATTGTTTGTCAGTGGTCACGTTTCCTTTGCACTTTTCCACATAAAAAATTTGAATATCTGATTTTGCAATAAAGTAGAAATGCAGGGGGTCTGTGTTTCCATTGAACGGTGTTTTCTGAATAGGCATAACTCTCGTAACTCTCCATATCTCATCCGACAAGACTTCTCTTCAAAACAAACAAACAAAAAAAAAATCTTAATGTTGAAGAAGATGGACAAAAACATATTTAGTCTTTGACAAATTATTGCGATTGCTGCTACCAATGTTGAGAAAACAGTCAGATGAGGAAGGCAGCAGATGATCATTCAAATAATTATTTAGAGGCAAAGCCCTTATGTATATAATGATTAAGTAGTGTCATATCACAACTACATCGTATTAATGAGGCAAAAACAGATGGAAACTATACTTTTATCACTTTAGACTGACTGGCTGCATCACATGCAGCACTGGGAGGGAAAAAAAAAGCAAAAAGCATTTTGAGTATACTTTATGAAATAAACTAGATTATCAAATCTCATGAAAAACCACCTCCAGGAAGTATGAAAAGGCTTTTGTTATATTTGGGAGTTTAGTAAAATTAGAGCTGGTTTTATTATAGGATTTCTTTATCTATATTTAGGTTTTGCATAGCTCTAGGGTAATGGAAACCAGCATGCTTGTATATCAGAATAAAAAGCACTGCATCAAAATAAATCAAATAACCTTTCACTCCTGCAGCCAGTAACTTTTTTTTTTTTTAGAAAACATCTATTATAATTGACATTAAATCAGCTGTATTGCCTGAATGATTCTTGGATACTATTTTAAAAAATTAGAATTCCCCTAAAATATTGTGCCTACCTAAAAAAGGAGGGCCTGTAACACAAAGTATATACCGGCCTAAGCCTTTGGCTCTTAGAGAGAGTGATTTGATAAGTATTACACACATTCCACCTTCTGATTTGTGGTATTATTTAAACAAGTCGTTTTACTGGCAACTTGTCCAGGGTGCAGCCCTGCCTTTCGCTCGAAGAGAGCTGAGATAGGCTCCAGCGGATCCACGTGATCCTGAATTGGAATGTGCAACTATAAATAATGGACGGCTGTTGGACGGATGAAGTCTTTCATTTTTGAGAAAACATAACTATTTATGTTTGTGTGATGCACATAAAATGTATGGTCACACTTTCTGTAATTTAGTTAAATTTTTTTTCTTAGTGTATGCGGAAACATTTTTTTATTCATGATTTTACTTTGGTTGTAGGAAAACACTCAAATGTGAGCTGTAAGGGTTAAATGTGGCTTCTTGGCAAGCCCTCTCCGCAACATCGCTGCATATCAGTATTACCAGGGGGAGGTAGTGTGGCGCTGCGCTTCCCCAAGGACCCTCCTTCAGCGGTCTTTGTGCATCCTCGTTCAACACAGCAAAGCCGCATCGAACTGAAGTACCTGTCGCCTGTCTCGTTCTTTCCACATGTTGTTAAACGCCTAATATGAGTGTGAAATATGATTTTGTGGTGATAATTACCATTCTCATATGGGTTTTCAGGCCATTAGAAAAAATATTGTTTTCCTTTAGTTTGTTTTTTGTGACTTTAGATAGCGCCGTTCGTGAACGTTTAATGGAATTGAACATAACGTGCAAACATGGTCTTGATTTTGGCTCCAGCATATTTAATTTTGGGTAAAAATAATATTTTATTGATGTGATGGCTTTTTTAAATTACTCTATGATGAATGTCATTGTTCTGACGTATTACTGAATTTGTTTTTGAGGCACCAAGGTTACTTTGCAAGTCTCTGGCTCATACAACCCTTCTAAACTGACATGCAAGTGTCGTTATTGAAAGCTGTATTTTTATTTTTCCACTATATTGTGCAGTTTTGGGAACTAAATGTAAATATGGCTCAGTTAAAAGGGTTAATATATGGGCACAATAAAACAGACCCATTAATACAGTAGGAGGATTCTGATTCACTTGAAAGTAAGAAAAGAGTATCGTAACCAGGTTAGGTATTTGATTTTATTCTTGATATTTTGATTTTTGAAGATGAAGCCATTAATATATGAAATATATTTTGCATGTTGGCAAATAAATTCGAAGCTGCATTGAACTGAACAACTACCTGTCGCCTATCTCGTTCCTTTCCCCTGTTTTCTACAGAAACCTTATCTGTTTATGGCTGCTCAGCCTGAGACCTGTAACATTTGCTAAAGCTGTAGTGTGACCACACATCAAAGCATGGGGAAAAAAACCCCACATTTTAAATTTGATATGAAGTAAAACAAGACTAGCCCTCAGGTACGTAACACAGACTGTGTAAAAAAATGGACAAATCATTAGGTCACATGACCCATTGATTTCTGAAGAGCTGTTTTGAAGCCTGGTGTTCTTTGTAACGGCGCAGCCATGTCGCTTGAGAAGCCAATGGGAAAAAACCCACCGTATGTCAATCAAAGTCAGCTTGGCTCTCAGCTACTTCAGCTGAAGCCTGCTAAAATATCTGCGGAGCTGCGGTCAGACGTTCGCGGTGGGATATACCATTTAACAAAAGAAAAATGACTAACGTTTAGCTGATGCTGGGTTCGTACAAACAGGCGGTTGCTTCGCTAAGCGTGGTAGTGTCGCGCCTTCAGCGCAACGCTCTATGACACCAGCACAAATTCCACTGCCAGAAAGGATACGCACTAAGACCATGTTTAAAATTGAACAAATTTAATATAACAAGGTGGTAGCTACCATAAAAACTAAACCAAGTTAAAAAGCACAATATATAGAAATAAAACAGTCAGCACAGCAGTCCATATGACCCTCTTATCAAAACATGATAACAAAAAGTCCAGCTTGGCCGTCCATCAATTAAACCCGGGGAGTGAGCAGCAGTCCATGACGGGGGGTCCCAACAACTGTTGTGGGGCTCCAGCGGTAGCCACCTTACTGCGCGCCACTGGAACGGGAAGGAGAAACTCAGCTACAGTTCAGCTCTGACCAAGTAATAGCCACGTTCACGTTCACACCGATGCCATTCCTTTTGAACTTAGCTGTGCGGGCGACTCATCTCCTCAGCCCCAGGCTCATTACAGCTGGCCTCCCTGGTCGGTCCTCTGCAGCGCTCCGTCCTGCCACGACCTCCTTTCTCCAATCCGTCCACTTGTCTGCTCCCCGTTCCCCTTAGTTCCTCCTTCGCTCCCCCCTGCTGCTCCCCTTCTCCTCCTCTGGTGGCGGCTCATCAACGGCGTCAGCTTGTCCACAGGTGTAGTGCATCATCAATCAGTTCATGCAAGAGTCCATGCAGGAAAGCTCAGACAAAGGAAAACATCAACACATCATGCAAATACCCACATCAAATCCGTCACACCATGCGACACACCAATACAACCATAAATAGTGAATAAAATATGCTGATTGGCCATCCGACATTTACCCCCCTCCTTTAACCTAGGTCGTCCCGACCGCTTATTGTTACTGGTACCTAAATGGTGGGCACCCAAAATTACTTCGCTGAGAATGGCGTACCTCAGGGCGTTCCTGTTCACCCCTGGGGACTGCTGGGACACATGGAGGCTCTGGCTGCGCATTCTGTGCTGTTTCTATATTCGGAGGTTCTAGTCGTCGATTAGTCCCGATGACTAAACTTGGGAGCCAGCAAGTCGGAGGTGGCAAGTGCGTTAGCTCTTGGACGGGCATAGGGTCTTGTTCCGCCTCCCCTAGGTGTTCCTGTAACACGCTCATAGGACATGGACGCAGGTTATTACGGTGTACTGTGCGTGTTGGGGCTTCCTTACCCTCTGGCCTTAGAACATAGACTGGGAGGCACTAACGCAACTGTGTCACCACCACGAAAGGTTCTGGGCACCACCTTGGGGTCAATTTTCCTTTGGCTCTCCTTCGGAAATTACGAACCAACACTCGTTCACCTGGAAGAAAGGGGGCCCACCTGGTCCGGCGATTATAGCGTGCCTGGTCTTGCTCTTGTCGATGCTCAGTGTGATTCCTGACACACTGGTATGCGTTGTTAAGGGCTTGTTGGTGTTGCTTGACCCAACCTTGCAGGGTATGGGACTCTGCAGCATGATTCAAGCCCATAACCCAGTCGATGGGGAGCCTTGCATGCCTTCCAAACACCACATAATGCGGTGTCATCTTCGTCGTGCTGTGTACAGTGTTATTATAGGCCTGAAGGAGAGCCGGCAACTGGTCTGGCCACTGTGCTTGACTAGTCTCGGCCAATGAACCCAGAAGCCTTATCAATGTCTGATTGAATCTTTCGCAGGCCCCATTTCCTTGTGGATGGTAGGCTGTAGTACGACTCTTGTGACACCCATACAGTTTGCACAACTCATGCAGCAGTGATGATTCAAATGACGCTCCTCGGTCGGTCAGGATCCGTTCAGGGCAGCCAAATGTTCTTATAAAATGTTCATAAAGGGCTCTAGCCGTAGTGTTTGCCGTTTGGTCCTTGGTGGGTACTGCAACTGCATACTTTGAAAACAGGTCTGTTATGACCAAGAGGTATGGGTATCGGTCTTCAGGGCGGCCTAAAGAGAGGTAATCCATGCCGATGACCTCAAAGGGATAGGACGTCTGAATGGAAACCAATGGTGCTCTTACATCAGGTCCAGGTTTGGAGCACACACACTGTGGACAGTTTTCTGTCCAGTCTTTCACGTCTTCAGTCATCCCCGGCCAGAAGCAACGTTGTTTTAAGATGGTCAGCGTTCGCGCTGTACTAGGATGTCCCATCTCCTTGTGGTACTTGTCCCAGAGGTCACGGGTGGCCTGTTTGGGGACAATAACTTGGAAAAGTTCTTGATTAGTGTCTGTTGCTGTGGTCAATCTCCCAACTACACCGTCTCTCACTACAATTCTGTCCCATTCTCTCAACAGCCGTCTCACTAACGGTGACACTTTGCCCCTCTGTGATTGTAGAGTAGCTTGTTCTTTCCACAATCGTACCTTACTCAGGTCCGGGTCCCGGGCCTGTCGTTCCGCCCAAGTTTCTTCTTCCGCTGTCACCTGGTTAACCTGTGCGTCTTCATCCCCTCGCTCATGAAGACGTGAGAGTGCATCTGCGTTCTTATTTTGGGTACCCGGACGATACTTGATGGTATATTTGAAATTGGCGAGCTGGGCCACCCATCTTTGCTCGACTGCAACAAGGCGAGCACTCTCCAGATGTACTAGTGGGTTGTTATCTGTGAAAACAGTAAACTCGGCACCATAAAGATAGTCTTTAAACTTTTCAGTCACTGCCCATTTCAAAGCCAATAGCTCCAGCTTAAAGGGGCTATAGTTTTGGTCGTTTCGTTCCGTGGGATGGAGACTGCGGCTGGCAAAAGCGATTACCCGCTCCTTGCCTCCTTGTACTTGGGCCAATACTGCCCCCAACCCACCAAAACTGGCATCTGTATATAAGTTAAAAGGTCTAGAGAAATCCGCATAGGCCAAAACGGGTGCTTTCATTAAAGCCTCCTTCAACCGATTGAAGGCTTCTTGACACTCTGGTGACCAATCGATCATAGTTAGTTTCTGGTTATTATTGGAGCCATGGGTCAGAACACGCAAGGGTCCAGCAACCCTAGAAAAAGCAGGTATGTAACGGCGGTAGTAGCCAACAAACCCAAGGAAAGACTTGACCTGTTTCACCGTCTGGGGTACAGGCCAATCCTTCACCGCCGAGATCTTCTGTGGGTCTGTGGCCACTCCTGCTTCGCTGATAACGTGTCCAAGGTAGGTTACCTTCTGTTGGAACAACCGACACTTGCCGGGTTGTAGTTTTAATCCATGTTGGTGCAATCTCTGGAACACCTTCTCCAGATGGTCTACGTGACTACTGAAATCATGGGAGAAAACGATAATGTCATCGAGGTAGATCAGCAGTAAATCATTCACCATATCTCCAAGGCATCGCTGCATTAACCTCTGAAACGTTGCAGGGGCGTTACAAAGGCCGAATGGCATCCGATCGAATTCATACAGGCCAAACGGGGTGGTGAAGGCGGTTTTCTCTCGGTCGCCGGGCTCCATCTCCACCTGCCAGTAGCCACTAGCAAGGTCCAGAGTCGAATACCATTTGGCGGCCTTGAGTCCAGTTAATGATTCTTCGATACGTGGGAGGGGATGCACATCTTTATGGGTCACTGCATTCAACTTCCTGTAGTCGACACAGAACCGCCAACTCCCATCCTTCTTTCGTACTAGCACGATGGGTGCCGCCCAAGGACTAGAACTTTCCCTCACTACGCCGCTGTTCAGCATGTTCTGTAGTAGGGCCCTTAGTTCTGTATACAGGCTCGGGGGAACTGGTCGATACCTTTCCCTGCTCGGTGGCGCTGACCCCGTCGGTATCTGGTGCCTCACTGCCCCAGTACGGCCAAAATCCTCTTCATGGCTCGCAAACACCTTAGTCCATCTCTGCAGCAGGCTAGTCATCTCGGCCTGTTGATGGCAAGTCAAGTTCTCCCCCTGCAGGGAGCTTAAAGAACAGACCTCTACATCATTTTCCTCTGACAGTCCCACTTGTCTCACGGACACCTCTACTACGTCCGGGGCCACGCCTTTCAGGACCAACTCGCGTTCTCCTTGGACATCCTCTTCCGTTATCCCACCCACTTGGGCCAATGGCTGTCGTTGAGGGATCTCTATGGGGTAAGGATTGGGATTACAAATCCTGCAAGGTATCTTTCCACCTCTCAGTGTCGCCAGCATACGTCCCACGCGCCATTCCGTATCACTATCGGGGAGTGGCTCCACGATCACATCAGAGGAATTGCATACGTCACCTGACACTTGGGTCCAAATGATCATCTCAGAGTTAGGTGGGACCATTACTGGTTGCTGACGGGGCAACTTCACCACACCCTGACAAGGCATGAGAGGAACCCCGGTGGCCACACGTTGACACTCCGCAAACGCCTGTGTCCAAACCTGTCCTTCCATAGGTGATAGGGTCGTCTTAAACGCCGATATCCCTGGATGACTTCCCTGCGTAAGAGAGGACCACACCGCCTGGATAATGTTCATCCCTAGTATGCCTTTATTATCTCCCAAACAGCCATCGTCCACAATGATCACCCCTTTTCCTGCAACGTGCATCCCTCCTACCGTGCAATTCACCATCATGTAACCAACATAGGGGATCTTCAGGCCATTAGCAGCTCGTAGTGTCAACCAAGGGACTTGTCCATCTCGGGCCACTCCGGTCCCCTCCAGGTGTCGAGTAAACAGGCTTTTACTCAACAAAGTCATTTGAGAACCTGTATCGAGCACAAAAAGTATGGGTTGACCATTCATCTCGATAGTCACGGTAGGGCACTCACCAACCAAGGCAGACTTTGGCCGGGCTTCTTTCAAAGTGGGCTCTTCATCTTGGACCACCACCCCTGCTGCTCGGCCCTCGAAAAATCCTGGCGCTGGTTTGGTAACTGGGTGCAATGTCGTTGGAGGTGTCCGACCCGGTTACATAATCGACATATAGGCCTACCCTGTGGGTCCCATTGGTAGGTCTGCTGTGGCCAATTACTCTGTCGTCTTCGTGTCCACTTCTCTGGTACGGAGGCTTTCGGATATTCTGCAGGCGTCGATTTTGATGATGGGGGTGGATCTCTCATGAAAACCTGCGTCTTTAGTTCTTCCAAGAGGTTAGCTGTCATAACTCTCATTTGTTCGACGATTTCTTTCTGCATTTCCTTACGTAGCTCGGCCTGGATTTCAGCCCGTATCTGGCCAGGTAACTCTTCTCCCCTTGTCATAGCCACACTTCCGTGGGGTTGGACCGCAATTCTTTGGGAACACACCTCTGACTCTTGGATCTCTTGTTCTAAGAAGCGAGCTTCTTTGATGGCCGCGGAAAAGGTCATTCTTTCATTACGTCGCATTTGTCTACTTAATTCTTGTTTTACGGGACCCGCCTTCAACCCAATCATCAACTGGTCCAGCAAGAGGTCCTCGCTATCAGGGTTACGTTCATCTTGTTCTTGCCACCTGGCCAAGAGCTCTCGAAGCCTCAACACAAAGCTAGTCACAGTTTCTTCAGACTTCTGTCTGCAGTTAAAGAAACTGGTTCGTAGCTGCGCCCTAGAGGCTGATTGGCCGTAAAGTCCCTGCAAAGTGTCCAATATTTTCTGGCTAGTATTTCTTTCCCTTGGACTTAAGAGTTGGAGCTCTCGATTGGCCTCTCCACCCAGAGCACCAAAAATAAAATCAGCCTCTTGCTGTTGGTTTAATCCTTGTGCTCGCAACATTACTTCCACCTGAGCTCTCCATTCTGTAAATTTAGTTTTATCACCATCAAATTTCGGAATCCAAGCAGCCCCCATAAACCATGGCACAATGTACTGTGTAGTACATGCAGGGTTAGTGCTACCACAAGCGCTCTCCATTTCTAGCAGTGGAGCTGGAATCCCGCCAGCAACGCCAAAATTTACAAGATGTCGCGCCTTCAGCGCAACGCTCTATGACACCAGCACAAATTCCACTGCCAGAAAGGATACGCACTAAGACCAGGTTTAAAATTGAACAAATTTAATATAACAAGGTGGTAGCTACCATAAAAACTAAACCAAGTTAAAAAGCACAATATATAGAAATAAAACAGTCAGCACAGCAGTCCATGACCCTCTTATCAAAACATGATAACAAAAAGTCCAGCTTGGCCGTCCATCAATTAAGCCCGGGGAGTGAGCAGCAGTCCATGACGGGGGGTCCCAACAACTGTTGTGGGGCTCCAGCGGTAGCCACCTTACCGCGCGCCACTGGAACGGGAAGGAGAAACTCAGCTACAGTTCAGCTCTGACCAAGTAATAGCCACGTTCACGTTCACACCGATGCCATTCCTTTTGAACTTAGCTGTGCGGGCGACTCATCTCCTCAGCCCCAGGCTCATTACAGCTGGCCTCCCTGGTCGGTCCTCTGCAGCGCTCCGTCCTGCCACGACCTCCTTTCTCCAATCCGTCCACTTGTCTGCTCCCCGTTCCCCTTAGTTCCTCCTTCGCTCCCCCCTGCTGCTCCCCTTCTCCTCCTCTTGTCCTCCTCCGGTGGCGGCTCATCAACGGCGTCAGCTTGTCCACAGGTGTAGTGCATCATCAATCAGTTCATGCAAGAGTCCATGCAGGAAAGCTCAGACAAAGGAAAACATCAACACATCATGCAAATACCCACATCAAATCCGTCACACCATGCGACACACCAATACAACCATAAATAGTGAATAAAATATGCTGATTGGCCATCCGACATTAGCATGACAATTACGAACAAAGAAGTGATAATGGCTAGCCATTGGGTGAACTGACTGTTAATCCATCATATTAGAAATAAATGTATTGCTTCATATACACTCTCCTGGCATTGGTACAAACAAATTCAGTCGCCTGACAGTTGTCATGGGTGTGAATTCAAATGACTGAGACAATAATGTTTTTTTGACCAAGGCTTTAAATATGTTTATTTCTGCACTTAAGTTGGACATTTTACCGTGGGAGTCAATAACGACTGACTTGCTTTTGGAGCCAGTCAATATCGGTCAGTTGAGGAACTGCAACGAATTTTCGGTCCACATGAGCCTCAGTCCAGAAGTTAGATGGTTGAGTGCTCTCCACTGCACAACTCCATTGAGGTTTATTTAGTGGTCAGTTGTTTAACTGTGAGTTCATATCTTTTGAATCGAAGATGGCCGACAGACAGCCACACTTGTCCTTCTAAAGCACCAACCATCTAAATTCCTGGTTTAGGTAGATGGGGAACTAAAAGTCATTGTGAGTCAGTCTCCATTGATCTCCAATCTCCAATCTCCATTGTATTTACGATCGATGTATTTTTAGATATTTATTTTGTAATAACAAAAAACCATTGTTATTTTAACAACAACAACAATAACCACTGCATGAGGCGAAAAAAAACAAAATCAAGAGAAACATACAAATAAAAGAAAGAACAGCAGCATTAAACATAAATAGATATGGCAACATGGCAGATCTTTACACATCTTGGGACTGTGGCAAAACACAAGCTGTAACAGCAAGGAAAGAAGAAACTAAACAACAATAAAATAATAATGCAAGCTTAAAGCTCAAACTGAACTATGGATCCCAAAACAAATGACGATCAGTAACATAAGTTCAGGTATTGTAGAACTGGCCGCCGTACATTTATCAAAAATTGCCAGTCTGTCTGCATTTTTATATTGAAGTTTTTCCATGCATAGGGTCTTGCTAAGGTCCATTATCCACATTCCATTGAAGGTACAATATCTGACTTCCAATGTCTTAAGAAAAGTCTCTTAGCCAAAATGGCACCAAAACATAAAGAGTCAGAGGAATGAGGCGAGTCTCCTGCTGATCCCAGAATAGCCACCAGGGGGCAGGGTTCACACAGCCTCTTAAATGCTCTTGAATAAAAATCACATATTGAAGACCAAGATGGGTGAAGGCTGGGACACGTCCCGAACTGATGAGTAAGTGTTCCAACCTTAATCTTTACTTTTTGCTTTGAATAGTGTAACCTATGGATTATTTTGAACTGAATTAGTTTATGCCTAATAATATTGATTGAGCATCAATGTATATTTGAAAGACATGAATTCCAATATTGAGCGGAAAGGGACACACCCAGCACAGATTCCCGCTCAGACCTCTGTGTTGGTTTCTTTCTGATTGAAGTCTGGTATAGACTTGCTACTGCTCCTTTTGTACCTGGCGAAATTTTAATTATACTATCAAGGGCATGGTGTCGTGGAATGTCTAACAGTGTTGACATATGTGTCCTTATAAAATTTCTAATCTGCAGATAGTGAAAAAAAAATGTGAGGATGGCAGGTTATATTTAGCTCTCAATTGGTCAAAAGACATCAGGTGCCCCTTGTGATATAGATCCCTCAGAGACCCCACCCCCTTTTCCCTCCAACGGGCAAACATGACTGTTACAAATATGAGGTTTGTCCCTAATCTCGAATTGCATCTGTTTAATCCTATTTAACTGTTTATTAACCTGAGAGGATAAAATTGTCTCTGGGAGATTATTGAATTCAGGGTTTTGGGGTCTAACAAGACTTGAAAAGAGTTTTCTAATTTGGTGATGTTCTTGTCCAGTTCTGCTAATCTTGTCGCCCCTGAGCACCGCCTCTCATAATGTTGAATCATCGACATCACCTGTGCCATTTGTTATACTTTCTGGCAACTTTACTGGCAAATATTTCAAGAAGCTTTTATTCTTAAAGTATTTAAATCTGATATCAAGAGACACAGGAGCATGATCACTTATCAAAATATGATGTTAATGTAGGCAGGGGATCCTGTGTGCACGATCCACTTTGATAGGTTTATTGTTAAAGTTTTCTTCTCCCAGTGATACAGGAAGAGTTTGGCAACGAAGTCGTGGGGTTACCTTTTTCCAATCCCTTTTTGACTCCAGTAATTTGAATGTTTTGCCTCCTGGACTGCGAGACCAAATCATACAGATTCTCTCCCCTGTGATCGTGCTGTGTCCTCCGATCTTCTATTTAGAAAAATCATAGGAATAAAACAAAAAAGATATTATGTTATACAGTAAGATTCAATGTACAATGAATTTGTAATACCAGCCATGCCACCAATTAAAAAAAGAAAAAAAAGAATGGAAATTCACAATCCTACAATTCTTGTTTGATATTTGCAATGTAATGCAGTGTTAAAAGATGTGAATGTTGTTATATTAAAATGTTTTTCAAAACATGAAAACAAGTAGTTATTAACAGATTTACCATAAAGCACAATTTTAATAACTTCAATAATACGATCATACTGTTTTCTTTACAGTCATCAGGCATGTGTAGTTCACTGGAGTGGACTTTATAACTGAAAAATCCACATCTTTGAAGCAAATCTTTGAGTAGAGTGACACAACTGTAACTGGACAAAGGGCCAGAAGTGATATTTGTATCCTCAAATTCAATCAAAGGAAAGCATGCCAAAGTGAGGTGTGAGCTATGAACTCCAAGACACTATGTTTGTCATTTAAGAATATTCTTACTGATGGCAGAAGTAAATGAAGAGTAAAGAAATGTAGCAGGTGTCTGGAGAGAAAGACCTCAGTCTTAAATTTTCTTAACTTTTACAAGGCAGGAATCTTTGGAAATACAAGACCAAGCTTAAACAGACTTGCACAAGCACTATGAGGAAGTAGATCAGACCAAAAACAGAACTTCAAGTCATTTGCATATGACAAGTTCATATGCAGTTTGTTATGAATATTGCATATCTAGTTTTTTGATAGCAGGCCTACTGTTCATCTTTTTCATTGTTGAGTCTTTTTGTCTTTTCATCCAAGATGCTTTCTTGTGATAAAGCAAGGTATATAAAGTTATCTTTGTTTTTTTATTTTATATTAATTTGTGTTACATTTGTTTTAAATCTGGATTGCTTTTTCAAACATTAACAGAATTCCTTAACAGGTTAACGCTTACTAAATTTACAATTTAACTAATGCAGACTACCTTTACTAAGTTTACAACTAAAATGAGACTAAATTTAAAAGCAATTCAGGTTGCTTTTCTATAACCAGAACCGTATTCATTTAAGGTCAAAAGACAAGGCCCGGCTCTGACCTCTGTGTCCTATCAGGAGCAGAAGTCCCATGGGCTGCTTTCAGCAACATTTTGTTCCTTCCTCACTGCAGCATCATTTCCCAATGGGAGGAATTTATGAGAGAATAGCTATTCCCATTCCCAGTACTGTCGATTTGCCCGGATTTTCTGAGAATCAAGAGTTTATCTGCTCATTTTAAGATGCTTTTTTTTTTTTGCCTTGTCTTTCTGCTATTATCCTTATAAAGTGAATGAGTTGCTTTAAATAAAATGTGCTTTCTAAATTCTAAAACTAACTTCTCATCACTGGTGGTTCAAATCTCTTCTAAAAACCTTCTAGATTCTGGAGGAAATGGGTTGTTATGATTTTCCACTTTTAAAGGTTAATCTAATGTCAATGCACGAGCCAGAGCCCACTTGAGGTGTTTTATTTTGAAAATTAACTGGATTCTCTATGCAGTCCTGACTGCCAGCTGGATCTGCCATGTGTTTATTCACGCCCTTTAGCTTTGGCTGGGCAAAAAAAATTTACTTCTTGCATATCGTTATCAGAGTAGAGCTGATGGTTGCTTGTGGGATGCTTCTAAACCATGCCACGGTTCTTCTGGTGGGAATTTAATGTTCAGTCTCATTGAATAGAGTAGTTTCAATTTCCGCACTCTGTTTTTATTCAGGCAGGATTTAAACACAGACAGCCTATTGAAAAAGTCTACTTCATTACCAAAGAAGCTCATACCTTCTGGACAGTTCTCCAGTTCATTGTGGTGGTCTACTTAATTACTCACATGAATCCCATTTAATATGGTAGTATCATTGGTAGTATCATTTATTATTATCATTTATTATGACTTTGTATATCATAATAAAAGCTGCCACAAGGAGATATGGTCAGGACAGGAGGACAGGAAGGATAGGTTCAAGTAGATTAAGTAGATAATAAAAATAATAGCAACATACAAAACAGATGATTGGAATCCTTATTTTCTTTTAAGGTTGTAAAAAAAATTTTTTTTCTTGGGTCAAATCATAATCCAGCAATTTGCAACCACTTAAATATTGATAGGCCAGTTTGACTTTTTTTTTCATGAGTGATGGGCCTTTAATTACATACTGTATTTTAAAATTTGATCTGCTTTAGTCAAACCGGTTTTGTTTGTCAAAAGTGAAAATAGAAAAAGAAATGTTAAGCTTTATTGATATCTCACAGATGAGGTATCAATACAGTGCATTGCAGTCTTCTGTTTAGAGTTTAAACATACCTTTAATTTAACTGTAAATTTTAGAGGAAGATTTGACACGTTATAATAAAATAGCAAAATTCAAGGGCTTATTTGGAAATAACAGAAGACAAGGGTCAATAATAGCTGTCTTAATTATGAGTGACAGAATGGTAGCCATAATTAAGCTGAATCATGCTACGAAAGCAAACATTTGTGCCAACATCCTGTATGTCCTTTAATGCTTTGTGATTCAATCTTTCAGCTCATTAACTTTGAAAAAATGTTAGTGTAGCTCAGACATTTCACCCAGTCCCTGGTGAATCCCTCATGCCCCTTGATCTGTTTGTCACAGATAGTCCTCCCTGCTGCTCACTGATTTTGAAAACAGCGTGTGTGTGCATTTTTTTTAATTTTAGCAAAAGGCAATAGTGGAGAAACAAAGCATGCACCCTGTGTTGTAAAATGAAGACCATGCCATTTAGTCAGAGTCAGAGTCAGAGTCAAGTTTATTGTCAATTCTACTACATGTGAGATACATGCAGAGAATCGAAATTACGTTTATTTGGGTTGCACTGCATTTTTGGCTGACTAGTGTTTCCTGAGCTCAACACGATTTACCACAACCTACTATCACCTACTGCCAACAATGGCGTAGAATTTTAATAACCACTTGATGAAACAACATGTAATTTGAGTATCTGCCTCTTGGTTTTAGCATTCAACTGTGCAAATATTAGGACAAAAAATAGATTTTTGTGGGTAGATTTTAAGAAGATTTAAAGATCCCAGAATGGTCAGAAGGTTTTCTGGTTATCTATGAGAGAAAATGAGCTTGAACAGTGCAGGAGGTTTGAGCACGAACAAATCAAACCTTCTTTGGAGGACGTTTAGTTTTACCAGGGAAAACAGATTAAACAGCTTAAACTTATCGAATGCTCTCTATTTTGTCTCAGCGGTGTCACTTTACAGTTGTCATTCCATACAAAAAAGGAAATGTATTTCATTGCATCAAAATCCTGTTAACATTTGGTATAAAACATGTATAAATCCGTTTTTTTTCTATAATTGCCTGAGGGTCTTTGCAGCCAGTCTTTGTAAAAGGCCGTAACAACAGCAGGGAGGCAAACAAGATGCCCCTGTACTGCTTTTGTGTTGAATGCTTTATTCATGTTGCTCTCTCCATACCTTAACAATCTCATAACAATACTCTCCACCACAATTATTAGGTGCATTGATTACACCCTAACTGCAATGCTTGCGCTATTGTAGTGGGCTGAGAAGCAGATAATTTATTAAGAGAAATAATGGGAAAGTGCCATTTATTATACTCTGTTTGTAAAATAAAGTATAATTAACTGTAAGAAGGGGATGAAACAATACAACAGGCCGTATGCACTAAGCTATAAGCATATGATTAGTTGCCAGTAATATCCAGATTTCACTTCACAAGTCCATTAATTACAGATCCAAGCAATTTAATGTTCACTTGGAGAAGGACACATGCAGAGGCCATTCTGTGGCAGTGTACATTATGTAATTTTCTCTGACACGCACAAGTGTTTAAATGACTGAAATTGTTAGGACTTGTTTTCTTTATAGGAATTATTATTAATAATGGTTTCTATGGAAACTTGTGCAAAGCACTCATCTCACTAGTCACTCATTGTTTGAAATAGATGTATGGGGTGAGTGGATTGCTTAGGAATTAATCACAATGAGAAAAACTTTTAAAACCTGTGCGCTTTATCCATCCATCAATCCACTTCATGATGATTCACAGTTATTATTTTATTCTGATATTTTAAATATGGCTGCTGTGGTAAATTCTCACTAATGTTACATTTTCTCTGCCGCTGCTGCTGTTGATTTCCAACAGCTCAGTGGGAAATTTACGAGCTTACATGTAGGATGTATGACAAGGAGTGACAAGGAGGCAACACTAAATGTATTTAAATGCTAGACTGTTTGCTCTTGTTCGCTCAAATAATTTATTTGAGGTTTTTAAAAGCAGGCTATATAATGAAAGAAAATGAGCTACATACAGTGATTAAAACAAGAATACAGTGCATCCTCTGTGTGAAAAACTGCTATTCTGTTTCTAAAAAAAACTTCCACAGCACATATTATACTGAGTAAAATCATCATTTGTCATCATTAAGGGAAAGTAGCAGTCAGGCTGTCACCGAATGCTTGATTTATGTCATGCATTTGACTGGGATCAGATTTGCTGATGATCATTTTAATCCCCACTGGTCTGTGAGAAAAGTGTCTCTCAACCAGACAAGGAGCACAGAACACAGCCTGAGTGAGAATGTGTACAGCATGTATGTTGTCATCATTCAGCAGAATCCTAATTAAAGCGTCACTGAATTTTAAGTCCGATTCTGTTAGATTAGAATTGACAGCAAAGCTGCTATTCATTAATAATTCACGGTCAGCTTTTTGTAGTTTTCATAAAACATGGATATTCATCTTAAAACCAGAATGAAAACATAAACAAAAGCAGATGTATTTAAAAGATGCTTTGATGCTATTAATATGATATAAATGCTTAATTTACAAAGTACCAGATATTTTTACACTTTTTTTCATACTTTCCACACACCCCAAAAAAAGTTCTGATCCCAGCACTGGATGTGGCAACGGGCGCGGATTCACTTTAGAAAAATTAAATCTGGAATCTGCTTAAAATATTTTCATGCAAAGACTCATGAAGGATCCCAATACTGACTGCTGAATGCTGACATACAGCAAATTCAACTCTCACACACTCATGTTAAATAACATTGTTTTATTTTGTCTGTAGTTGAACATTTATTCTGATGGTACAACATGTATGTATGAATGTGTATATATATATATATATATATATATATATATATATATATATATATATATATATATATATATATATATATATATATATATATTCATACATACATATGGGGTACTTTTTAAACAGAGCAGAAAAAGTTATTAGTGTTAATTCATTCCACAATTAATCCCATTCAACATTCAAACAAACAAAATAAATACTTTATTGAGACATGTAGGCTAGACATGAATCTCACATAAGTATCAAGCTGAAAATGTTCTTATTAATTATTTTTTAAGAAAAAAATAAAAATAAAAATACACACAAACACAAACACACACACACACACACACACACACACACACACACAAACACACACACACAATAAACGTATACAGTAAACTGATTGATTATAGCTCAGGTCTGATATTTTACTTTATCCAAGAGCCGGTATTAAAGAATTCCATTTTGCCCTCTGTTTTAAGTTCTATATGAAGTTCTATATCTTTTAAATGTGCAGCAGTTGTTGGCTTTCTCCAGCACAATAACTAAATCATAACAACCCATTTCATCTTTGTCTAACCCCTTATTTACTGTTCCAAATATACCTATTACCATGCAGATTGGTCTATTAGTTTCTGCTGTGGGACAGGTTTGTTTTTTTTTCCTTTTCTTTTTAATCACTGTGGGTTGATCAAAAGTTCTTATAAGTTTCAGTGTCAGTTTTTTCCAAAGAAACAATTTTTCTTCACTATTTAAATTAAACAGCAGTTGGTGATTGTTTGTTGTAACTTTAAAACTATTTGTTCATACCTTATTATTGTTCTAGAATGAACTCTTAGACAAACAGGTATTTCTGCAATCCCTATCCTACACTGAATACTACTTCCTTTTGTTTCAGTATGGTTCAACCTTATAGCGAGCTTGTCCCTCTTCTTTGCATGGTCCCTTGGTCCCAGTCCTGACAAAGACCTGCCAAACCACAGCTGCCTCTGATCCCCCAGGCTGACAAGCCAATCCATCTTCACCTGCAGAGTAACTTTACTCCATTGTCATCCCTCAGTGACCTCTATCAAGGAGACCTGAAATAGATGTTAAAACATTCATTGCATCCTCAGTGATCATGACATTCAGATTCACACCTCCATCATATTTAATTAATTTTAATAATTTTCAAATTACTTTGATTGTTTCAAATGTACTTCACAACAGAAACACAAGGAATGTAATAATTAAACCATTTTGTTCATCTTGGACCAAAGAGGCCAAATCAATGCAATTCCGGCAATAATTTCATTTTGTACAGTATATTTAAAGGGCAAACAGTTACTGTAGGTGCTCAGTGTTCACACACCACCACAGAGCCAATAAGCAGTGTCAGGTCTGCAGCACTAACAGGATTAAGCACCAAGATTTTATGTCTTTTACAGCCGCTGCC
This sequence comes from Xenentodon cancila, assembly GCA_014839995.1. NCBI lineage: Eukaryota > Metazoa > Chordata > Actinopteri > Beloniformes > Belonidae > Xenentodon > Xenentodon cancila. The sequence goes on from CM026199.1 coordinate 16,871,444, forward strand.
ACAGGCCTGGAAGTAATGGGATCAGTTTTGAAGCAGTTCATCACAGAGGAAACCACCTCTTCCCACATTAGCCTAGTGTGAAGGGTCCCCACCGCATACGCTGAGACAGGAACGCTGCAATAAATTGTAAACAAGAAATGACATCATGGCTAAATACACGTGGAAAAACCCAATGTATTGTGATTAATATAATCTATGTAATAAGCAATGTTACTAACAAGACAGGGCTCAAAGGAGCAAATGCCTGTTTAAAATAATAATAATAATAATAATAATAAGCAGCCAGGCAGATTGGAACAGTCTTTTTGTCAAAGGACCTGCTTTAAACCAAATCTGTCTGTTATCATTATATAAGTTGAAAACCAGTCTGCATAGTTGGCTGTATAAATTATGTAAAATAGGATGTAAAAGATTCAAAATCAACATGAAAGGTTATTGTCATGGATTATTAAGGTTAACACAATAATTTAGAAGCACATTAAAAGCGTGAGACCAAAGGCAATTTTGTCCCACTTAAAGGGATTTACAGTGGCTCCCTTACTCTGACAAAAGAGGTTCATAATTACTCAGGACAAAATGTAACACGCTGTAAATACAACATAAGACTGATAAACGCATGGCCAGCAAGCTAAGAAATTTAAATAGACAGAACTTTAGATTAATGATGTTGAATCATATGTAGTCATGTTTTTTTTTTTTTATCGTGTTTTAATTAATATTAACTGGTCAAGCAAAACCCTGACTAGCACTAATGTAGAAGCAATGTTCTCATATTTGTAATTTCACAGTTAGTAATGGGCTAACAGAGATGCAAGAAGATTGCAGACAACCACTGGGCCTACATTAAAAACTTTAAACATTATCAGAATGTTTGACAGCTAATAGTCTAATGAAGCTGGATATGAATAGGTCATATCGGTCTCACATTGCTTTGCCACAATGGTCACATCTACTCTTTGTAATTTTTTTTTACTCATATGATAAAACAACATTACTCTGTATTGTAATAGTATTAATCTCCTTGGTACCTATGTTTGGCTCTCTCTGTAAGGTCCCACTATCCCAAATTGACAATTCTGACATGAAATGAGCAACTGAAAAATAAAACTTGATGTTTCAAGTAAATAAAAAACTGAAAACTTAATGCATATTATACACTTAATATAGAAATTTAAAGATGTAAGTATTAAAAGTATTTCTTTTCAAAATAACTCAAAAAGTAAAAGGTAACACTTGACAAGTATTAACAGGTATTTATTATAGACATGGGACTGCGTTATTTATTTGCCTTAGTTTCATAAGTACCATAGTTCAGTCAGTGAACTAGCAGCCTTCAGGCCATCGATACAATATTGAAGTTCAACAGCATCCCCTGATAGGCGCCATCAATAGATGTTATCTTTGGTGCACTTGCCATGATAGTTTAAAACAAGAACAGCTGCTATGTGCAAACAGGGGTTTGAAATGTTCCTTTTAAAATTACTGTAAAAACATGATTAAGGATTTACCCAGAGCATAAAAAATCAACATACCCTGTTTCTTCAGTGACATCCTTTTGGAGATGTCTTACACATGTATTGAAAGCACTGATGACGTGGCCAGCGAGTTCCTAAAAAATTCAGACTTTGGTTGTTAGACTAATAGGGTACACTAAATAATTTCTCTTTGGAGAGTAATAACGTATTTTTGAATTTGAGTTAAAGTCTTATTTGTTTAATTTATGTTTACGAAAGAAATTATAATATATTTGATTGGCTAAAGTGCCTTCCAAATACAAAATTCAGACGCAGCACAACCCTCTAAATCTGAAGTGTTCAGGTGTGCAAGGTACTGTGGCGTATCCAACCCTGATCAGAGTAGAATCATCATCACTACCCAACTTCACATAACCAAAACCATCTTTGCTAACTACAATAGTAACTAACGTGGTTTGACACACACAAGGGACCACAGTTCGAACCGTGGAGGTAACAAGATTGATAATCTACATAGTACTGCCATTGTTGTAATTGACAATTATTTTCTGATATTACATAAACTAGGCTGCAATTTGGTTTACACGTTTCCACGGTTCCCACTGCAGCTCCTCCAGTCGCAGCCAGGATGCATGCATGCAGATATCAGTCAGAGTCCAGAGTCCACACACATCAGGTTGATCTGTTAAATGGTCAATTACCTCATAACGACAGGGTGGACGGCAGTTTCGGGGAAACTGACAAAATGTTTATAATTATTACAAAAATAGAATACATATCATCAGAGTTACTAATTTTACTAAAGAACATTTGATGAACAAGAAGGAAATATAAAACATATTTTATGCATTCATCAAAGTCAGCAGAGCAGCATGAGGGACATGCCAAAATCGGGTACAGCCAATTAAAGAGAGAAGTATAAAATGGTAGAAATCCATGTCAAGAGACTTGTCACCGCACTCATATGTGTGTAAATGTTTGGTAATTTATACCAGAACCTCAGATATTTGTGATTTTTTAATATGTTCAGGATGAGAGGGTGATATTGATGGGGACACCAAAGACACGTTATAGTGATCATGACCAAGGAATGTGGTGGCACCTGGGGGTCGTTGGCCACAGGTGCGATGGCCCGATCAACGCTGCTGGCAGCTTTCATTTTTGCTTGTCTCTGATTTATTCTGTGGCATTTATGAGCAGACGTTTTACCAAAAGGTTTACAGGAATGTCTGGATGTGCCAGAATTTTCTTCAGTTAAATGAAGACAAAAGAGCCATAACAGTGTTTGGAGCCAAGAAAGAAAGATTATATGTTAGAATGCTTTTATCTTCAGTGGACGGGACTACTTTAATGCTGTTCTCACAGGTCTCCCAAAAAAATCCATCGAGCAGCTGCAGTTAGTTCAGAACGCTGCTGCCTGAGTCCTCATTAAGACCAAGAGTCTGGACCATATAACTCCAGTTCTTAGATCTTTAGACTGGCTTCCTGTCTGTGACAGCGTAGATGTTAAAATCCTGCTGTTGGTTTATAAATCTCTGAATGGTCTCTGATCTCCTGGTCCGTTATGAACCAACCAGAACCCTCAGGTCATCGGGGTCACGCCTACTTTCTGGACCCAAAGTTAAGACCAAACACGGTGGGGCAGCGTTTAACTTTTATGCTCCTCACCTGTGGAACAAACTCCCAGAATGCCTCAGGGCTGCTGAAACTCGGTTGCTTTAAGTGAAGGTTTTTATTTACTCCTGCATTTCAGTAACCCACCATAATGCACTGCAACCTATATTTCTTGATTTTATTTGTTTAATTAATTTTAACTTATGTCTGTCTTTCTTTAATTTCTCATTTTAAACTCTTTTACATTTTTAATAATTTTTTTTTTTTACTTTTTATGTAAAGCACTTTAAATTGTCTTGTAATGAAATGTATTATACAAACAAACTTGCCTTGCACAATACTAAAGATGAGGATTGCAGTCTAAGCTAAGGAGATTAGTTTTACTATACTGAGAACCTCATTTGGCTTGCATTTATATATTGAAATGTTTTTCGTATATATTGGTATTGTGTCTTGTTGGTCTGGTTTCATCTTTTAAGTCATTTGGCCGCAGTATATAAAAACAAACAAAAGATGTCTTTGTGCAATTATCAGGCAAGCTCTCTGGCCCCGATGTCCGTGCCATATAAATGCTTGACGACAAACTCACTAGGTCAAAGAAAATATTAAAAGTTACATTATGTAGTCGTAGATCCATATACCATTTTCTCATACATAACTTTATTTTCCCTTCATTTGCTGTGCCTAAAATAGCCTTATTCATTTTCACTGTCCTTCCAATGTTCACAATATCCTTGCCTTGTAAACTGTTAAAAGAGTTCAGCAAAGTGAGAGTGACATTAAGCTGCTTACTGACCAGACACAAACAAAACACTCAGTTTTAATTGTCTGTACCTAGTGTTGCTGTGATAATAAATAAACAGATACACAGAAACTTCAGTGCCCTGAGTTTATTCAAGCAAAGTATTATCATGATTATGTGACACAGCAAAGAGGGTTATCTTCAGCACCAGAGGCAGAGTAATTACTTCAGGTTAATGTAGATGTTTTTTGTTATATATTTGATAAATCCTCAAATTATAATTCAGTTCAAAATGAGCTATGAATTCAATTGGAGTGAATTTCTTGTTCATTTTAGTCAGTCCTTTGTCCCTCCACAGGTACAGCAAAGATCCTTCTCTGGAAGTACACAAATGTCCTTTAAAACAATGTTCTTCAACGCAGGTCCTCAGGACCCACTGCTCTACATGTTGTAGCGGTTTCCCTGCTCCAAGACATCTGATCACTGTCTGTATCACTGTCAGCCTGTCATTAAGGTCTGCACAAGTCTGTCAATGACCCATTTATTTGAGCTGGGTGTAATATAGCAGGGAAACATGTATAATATGCAGGGTAGTGGGTCCTGAGGACCTGGGTTGAAGAACGCTGCTTTAAAACATTCCCTTGATGACCGCTCGCACACTGAACTTCAACTCCCTCACTTCAAAAAGTTCTGCACCTCACGCATTCCTGTCAAGCACTTCAACACACCATCAACTCTAGACGATGAATACATCAGCTAATTAGTTTGTCGTAAAACTGCTCAGCCAGGACTAAAACAATGAAACAGACTTGGCCTTAGTGAGGGTTCAAGGACTTTAGAAGACGGGTGTGAAATATTAAAAGAGGTATAATAAACAGTTTTAATGGATATCTTCCCTTCCACGTACTGAATAAAACCTTTATAGACTACTGTTATACTCGCCCCTGACTCCCTCTTTTGACTCCCTCACATGAAGGCATTTAAATGACTTGTTTATATTTACACCTTTCTAAAAATGTGTCTCAGTTAGAAGATGCATTTGAATAAAGCTGGAACCAAAATAATTGTAATGCATATGAGATAAGAGCAGGAATGCAAAATTAAGTATTCAACCAGGACTCGGGACATGAAAGGAAAAATACATAAATAAAAATCTCATTATGACAAAATATTTAACTTTGCATGTGTTGGATAAATGTAGCAACAACCTAAACACTTTGGGAAGCCATACTGTAAATGCTTACCATTTACTGCACCAAGATTGATTTTTCGATTGTGCAACTGACTTTAGGAATATACCATATTAGGACTTTCCAAATTAGCCGTTTTGCCATCTTTAAAAATGTCATTTAGGTTTTTCTGGTATCAAACTAATTATCTTCTTCTATTTGATATGTGTGATACTAAATGTATTAACTCATTTCAAATAAAGCTATAGTTTTGGGTTTTTATTAATTAATTGCTTTATTGTGTGTGCTATGCAGACTTTTCTGGTAACAGGACTGTACAAATCTCACTGACATTAAATTCTTTCACAAAGTCAATATTAGTTTGGCCAAGTACTGCATTTAATGTTTCAAAGTGTGGTTTTATTAGTTTCTCTCATGAATATATGAGACAAATATATTGCAGCAATACTTAAATTTCTCACACCCATATTGTAAGAGAAGTACAGTTTTCTACAGATTTTTTTAAATGTGTTAATGAGTAAAAAAGGGGCTCGAAGCTACGTTTTTTCCTGAAAAACCACCTTGCTAAAGCATAAAAAGGTTTATGCGTTATTTCAGAGTCATTTTGAATTAGTCATTTCCATTAAAGTTTTTTTTTTTTTTGTTTTTTGTTTTTTTTTATAATCAATATTTTGTTTTTCCCGCTAATCGTAGGGTTATGGAAACTTGACTATTAGTGATTGACTTGCTTTTGCAGCCAGCCTCCGGCAGCCATTCAAGGAACTGCATGCAACAAATCTTAGCTCAGTATGAGCTTCAACCCAGAAGTTAGACGGTTGGTGCTTAGTCTGATCACATGTCAGTGGTGAGTCTGCAGTCTTTATGGTAACAATAAGATGGCAATTAAAAGGCAAGGACATAGAGGAATAGCAGGAGGTCAGCCGTTAGTACAAGGATATAGAAGCAACGCACCCAGAGAGATGTGGTACAATCCTGAGTAGAGCTGAACAGACTTTAAGAATGTGAATATTGTTGTGTTGCTCCTACACTGGAAGAATATGTATAATATATATGAAATTGTGAAATATGTTAATTAAAAAAAGGCCACAGAAAAGGACATGAGTTGCATAGGGATGAGTAGTAACTGGAGCTCTGAGTGAGTGACTTTAATCCAACAGTTTTAATTCTGCTTAAAATGTCTAATTCTAGATTGGCATGCTATAGTTTAGGTAGGTAAAGTAACGACATGCCATTTAGCTTGATGAAAGGCAAAGAATAAGTACGAGAAATCATTTAACTCATTTTTTGTTTTACATCTTTATTACTTTTCTGTTAAATCCAACTTTCAAAGTGGAAACTACTTGATTATTTAAAAAAGAAAGCTGGACCAAAGAAAATGCAATTAAGAGAGAAAAGTGTATTTAATGACCTGCTACCTGTTGACTTTTAAGACTTTTTTTTAATTAATTTTTTTTGGAGCTTACCCTATCATAGAAAAAGCTTGGCTGGAAAACAGAGCTCCAAAAGTAAATGCAAGTAATGCGCTATTTGTTTTATTGGGGAGTGACTGTGTAATGATGTGTTCTGTCCTGGTTCCAAGCAGGAGTTTTGGCAGCAGATCTGGATAGGTTGTCATTGTAATAATAAGGATGGGTTTCTCCTCTTATATAAACAGCTGGGGTCTAACAAATGTAAGCCAAAATTATTCATCACTTTTTTCCACCAGCTCCATGAAGCCACATACTTTACAAACAAGTGCACGGATAAAGAACCGAAGATTACACTAAAGTAAATATATTTGGCTAACGTGACAGCTTGGGCAAGGTTTGCTCCTAAACAGAACGGCGAACATCTGCCAACAACAGTTTAGCAATTGTTCTGCTAGTTGACCTTGGGAACAACTAGCTGAAACTCCCTTGTAGTTAAAAAAAGACAAACTGATTGCCGAAGACAACCTGCAGGACAGTAAATAAGAGTTAAAAGTTTAAATTAAAGAGAAAAAAAAAACTGTAACATCTTACGTGGACATAATATGTGATCTTGTGTACGTTCATATGTCTCTTGCATGTGTTTATACTGGATAACCGGAAGCTCATCAGGAACGTGTGTGAGATTTTGAAGAACTGATCACCTACAGTAATTTAGGGTGTCTTTTCAGGCTGCTCCTCAGCACTACTGTTTATGTACCTTGGAAGGAACCACATTAAACTTTGATTTAATTTTTTTTTCGGCACCATGTTTTATTCAGTGCCAATTGATTGAAGCAGTCGGTAACCACAGGCATTAGGGTCTTGTTGCTAAATGATGATCATGAAGCAGAGGAAAAAGACTGTCTTTAGATTCCTATAATGCTTTGTGAAAGCACACACTGGTGAAGGAATATTGTGCCCTTGTGGGATCACCGTGAATGCATACGTGGGGAGGGAAGGAAAAGGGTATCACCAGCTCATCTTTATGTCCTAATCACCATTTCAATGTAGCTTTTGTCACTTTTCAGTGCCTCAAGTATGACGAGTTAATTGTATTTATCATTTCTTGATTGCACTAAACATTTGATCAACTTGATTACACACCAGGAGAATGCATTACCACGCAATATCCTTGCTGTAATGAGATTGTGGGTCATATAGTGTAAGATATTTCTCAGCTTAAGCAATTCATCTTGTGTCATTCATGCTACAAATTCTTTTGATAAAAGGCACGGCACTGCTTTACACAGTGTTGTCAACCACACCTAGTGAGGGGGTGGTTAAAAAAAAAAGAAAACTAGAAGCAACCATTTTGATGCTCACAGTATGCTCCCAGTGTGCTGTGGCTTTTAGGCTATTCCCAGATAAAAAA